>JARLTB010000113.1:28527500-28760000 GCA_030141615.1 Unio pictorum | reverse complement strand
AATTTCACAGTTATATGCTATTATGCGCACCATATTATTTTATTATATAACTTGATTTCTGTTGAACCATTTAACGTTTATCAATTATATATCAAGGCATAATATATTACTTTAGTAGAAATGTGAATTATGCATAACAGAAATATTAATAAAACTGTTTTCGCTGTTGATTCACACACACATACACATATATATCTTTATGTCCGTACGTGTGTGTGATTACTATTAGACGTCAGGCTTTAATAATCAGAAATTCAATCTAAAACGTTTTGCATATTTAAAATACGACTTTACAAATGAATTCATAATACAAATATCTTTCTTTCTTAAGTGAATCGTGTTTGTTCGTTCCAGTACTCAATGATTGTGTCTTAAATTGATAATAAGCTACATATTTGTCAATATATTCTTAAGATAGCTTCGTGACAGAGCTTGTAATAGATCTTGTGAAAATCGTAAATCGGTTGTACAGAATGTATGAATATAAGTGATATGAATGGTCTTGAGAAACTGTCAGGAAACTGGACTCAGACTCAAGAACTTGAATATTATATGTAGGATAGTATGAATATTTGAATTTATACATATGTTTTGAATTATTTGAGGCAGTCATACAATGTGAAATTTGTACGAGCTATCTGTCTCCTAACGTATATCAATTATTTTCATAATACAATTGCGGTTATACCCTATTAAAATATGATATAGTACGCATGATTCAGTGTCATACAGTTTATAAGAAGATAAAATAAACATTCTGAATTACAAAATATTCAAGTATCAGCGGTAAAATGATAACTAGTAAGAGCATAATGTTTTCCATTACTTCTTTCTATTAATAATTTTTGGGCGAGCATAATTGGAGGATATGCGTCATTTTTGTAACATGTTGAATACTGTTTATTATATTTTCATTTATGTTTTAAATTCTTTAAGATAAACAAGTTATTTCATAAATGCCGTTATATGTCCTAAACTTCTATACAAATGGAAAAACAATTATTAATTGCTGAAAACAATCTACTGTATTTCTGTTGAATATAATCGCTTTATATTCAGTAATTCATTTAGCGGGCTTACGTTGGTTTTATCTAAGTAATTCACGTCAGTTTCATCAAACTGATGCACTTCCATAGAATGTACAGAATCATCGATTATAGTTGAATTCGAATGATCTGTACCAGGCACTTCGTTTTCTTGATCCTGAAATATTTCAACCGGACGGGCAAAATCACTGCTTGGGGTTAATGAGGTTTCATCAACTACATGCGTAAAAGCTGTCTCCACATGACATATTCCTATCGAATGAGCATAATCGTAGTGTATGTATTCAGTATTCCTTCTTGTTTAGTGTGATTTGTTGTGAATTAATAAATCCATTCCGAGATCGTCATCGGACAAGGCATCATGAAGGAGGAGAACATGAATGATTCAAGAATGTATTGTACTTAACAAACGAACAAAATAACAGAAGAATGAAAATGAAGCTTTCCCTGGGGTGGAAAGTATGATATACATGACATACGATCGGTAAGATCAAATAAACGTTTTGGCAATGGTCGTCTTATTTGTCTTCAACGATGATTCTTATGTTCACATTACAAAACATTATTTACTACCCAAGCCCCTGACCGCAACATCAGACATTATATATGCTCTACCAACAATCCCTCAGATGATGGAAAATAGCATCTTGTTATAATCACGGGAAAATATTTTACAACGATGCAGTCACATGGACATTGGACACATGCATTGTTAGAACACTTCACGTGTTCGATTAGATGCAAAATAGTTATCAATTGAGCGCTGAAACTCTTTTGTTTATAACAGCATATTTCACCTCACTATGGAATCCAGATTGATAGAGAGCAAGTAAAAAGGGACAGATAAGAAGAGAAATATGGTTCAGTGTTACATCTTCAGTAGTACTGTAATGGTTTTCTTGGAGATTTGGACTGACATTGTCTTCTGGAGAGTGTTTATGACACGACAATCTCATAATCCTTTTGCATTCCCTCCCTTTATTAGATGAAATATATAGGTGTCTTGTATGCCTTTCTAGTTCTGTCAGCGACACGTCGGTCTGTGTTTGTTGTACACATACCTGAGACAATTTTCAAGAATCTGAAAATGGTTTAAATACACTCTAAACAATAGTGACAAAATTTGGTATCATATGTATGTATATTGTACTGTTTTCCTTTTACTAACTAGTGCCTCATCTTTTTACTAATATAGGACGCCAGTTTGTCATGTGGTCCGAAACTGTCGTCTTTATTAATCAGTGAAATTTCACCTCTGTCAACATGCGATTGACAATTGGCCTCATTCAGTGTATGTGAATAAGCTTGCAGCAGCTTCTCGTATTCTTCCCATGATTCTCCAAATTTCTTCTTCGACCTGTTATATTGGCATTAATGTATAGCTTAACATGCTTTAACGAAAGGCGTTAAATCCAAAACAACTTTATTAAAAAGTCAAAGATAACTATAAAGCTTCAACATTACGTTTAAAGACTTAAAGCACATGACGTTCGTTCCTTATTCACAGAATCACAAGAGGTAGCATTTAGAAGATAGACCATTTACATGGTCGCATGCAGATAATTATTTCAGTAGCATTCAAACAAACTATGTATTCTAGAGTATTAATAAAATTGTTAGGATAATGAAAGCAGCTGATTGATTGAAATTAGCAGCCAGTTTTTGAAAGTTTATTTGTTGAAGAAACTTTGTAGGAAACGTTTTTTGCATTTCGAGGGTTTTACTCGTTTAAGTGTCATGTATAACTATATTTTCTGTAACTCTTGGTAGATTAGTTTATTTTTCTAAGTTTTATTCATGGTTGTAAATTGTGTAGAATATATTTATTTAGCTTCTACTTTTAAGTGAAATTAGTAATTGCTCATTATTTGGACTATAACATTGTTCTTGAACTATTGTGAATTATTCGATATGGGTTCTTGACAAAGCCATATTGACGATGCATAAATTAAATTCATTTTTTGTATTTACACGGAACTTTCCATTGTTTGAGTTTTTCCTAAATTCAGGTTTATTTGAGATTCGCAACATAATAATGTTAAGTTCCTCTCTTATTGTCATTTATAAGTAGGATAATCATATTATTTGTTAGGTTTTGCGAACTGTTTCGGTCTTGCTTGTTTCCTTTATTAAGCTTGCAACCATAGAGTCGTAGCATATGAAATAACATTAATACCGGTTCAAAACAGACTTTGTTTCTTGGCAGAAGGATATCCAGTTTTTGTGATATTTGTACAGTACTGTTGACATTGGTCATAAATATAAGCCTTAATTAATGTGAGAACGTTATTAGCAGTGGTTCCCAACTTTTTTTTTATTACTTCTAACAAATAATATGCATCAATAAACAATCATGTGGATGTGAACTATTTTGATTATGTTGCAAAACACCATGAGAAACCATTCATAATGTTATGTAATGATATAGAACAATGATATTGTGCCATTTAAAAAATATAATTGTTGTTTTTTTGTACTTTTGATATCACTGTATAGAGTTTTACAACCACTGGTCTAGCGTACTTTCTCAAATCACAATTGGTAAAGGCTACGCGTTTAGGACATCTATGTTTCAGACATTAATGAGGACATGTGGTAATGAGTTATGTCAATAATCTTTAAAGACCAACGTTCTAGCATTTATTTAGTAAAATTCTCAGGCACAATTTCATAACATTTCCTAAAATTAATTATAGAATTATTGTGGTAATATTTTCTCACTTGTTAGGACTAGAGTCTAGCGCTCGTTTTTTGTTTTAATTGAAAGCGTTAACCACACATCACACACTTTTTATGTACATATATATTGAAAACGTTTTAACAAATTGTAGCACAGGATTGTGAACCACACATAATATGCCACGTCAATGAACTTAAAATCAAGACATAAACGTTGGGTCGAGAGACCTTTAAAGACAGAAAACCAGACAAAATACATTTCGATGAGGGAATATAATTTATACCGATTTTGAATATATTAGATGCTTCTCCACCTCCTCAGAGAAAAAATATTAGTGGTGGAAGGGTTTATTGGAACTTTTAAGACCAGAATGTGGAACTATTTCACTAAAAATGAAATTTCCACAATTGGTAGACATATTTTAAAACTTTATTATTGGCTAAAATTATATTACTAACACGAATCTGTAGATATGCTGATTGCAGCAAACATGGAGGAATATAGATCTAAAATACTTATCAATCTACTTAGCCACTTTAAAAAATTCATTTTGAACATGCACTTATAACGTAAGCCAGAATGACGGACTTAACATTAAAGGTCTGTTTTATTTATGAGCAAGAAAGTTCGGTACACGACAAACAAAGTCATTCGGGATGGGAAAATGTTACAACATAAAATGAACAAAATGGTATAAAATATATGCTCCTAAGAATGGAACATATACAATAGAATTTTCAGTAGTTGGGAACAAGAACAAAATGTGTTCTCACTAGCGAAGATGTAGCAGAACTCATTAAGTTCACATTCACGCAGTAATTTCCTACCGTCTAGTATAGACAGAAGCATAGTAAGTGTCATATGTACACTAGGTACACCTTATAAATATTCATCTTTTATAATTGTTATTAGTTTACTCTTATTCATTGAATGTACGTCGAAATACACCCTACAAGCGAAGTAAAGATCGGGAAAATATAATGAATCTTCTATTGATTTATCCTGGTGGAGATAAAAGAATCAAATAATACATCCAGACAAATAGTACATATGAAAATAGTAACATTATACTTAACATTCAACCACATAACATAAAGGTCCACCAGTTTTACAAATAGAAAACAACTTCAAAAGTCTTATAGGATCTTGTATTGAGATAACGTAGTACTGTGTATATAATGAAACATGTTTGAAACAAAAACCAAACATGTTTTTGTTTTAAATCTTGCTGCAAAATATTTAAAAGAATATGTTATGATAGTATTATTTCTATAAGCAATATTCAAAATTGAATATTTGATAATTTTAGCTGTTCTCATTTTTTTACAATATTGGCTCCAATGACATTTTCTGTATTGAATGCCCTTAATGTACCTAATTTGACGACAATAGAAGAACAGAACAGGCTAAAGATAAGAGTGTGTACACTCATACCTATCGTTCTGCTTGTGTTTCTACGCCAAACGGTGACTACCATTAGAAGTCCAAAAATAAGGAGGAACACGCACACAGTAACTGTTCCTTGCCAGTTGTTGTCCCGTGGGAAATCTGAAATTGTAAGTAAAAACGCTGTATTGTATTTTTATCACATACAAACGTAAAATGTCGAAACTATGATAAATTCTGATCTAAAACATTATTCAGCCTTTTTATATTGTAAGAGAAACAAATATTCATTGTAAAACAAGGCAATCGGAGTAGCGCATGGCTTGAGGTCCTCATAAAATCAGCTATCGAAGAGATAAACTAATATCATCTGATTTTTTGTAATGTAACATATAAGTGAAAATATATACCTAATGACAATTATATACAACATCGAATCAGATCAATTAGACACATATATATGCACAGCAAAGAATGGATATTACTATTATCAGCGTCGCCTATAATTACTTTTGTCTTTTGGAGGCCCCGAGTATCCGAGTAGTCTAAAGCGCTCTCCGTTACGGATCACTGCCATCTCACCTCTGTCTGCGTGGGTTCGAGTCTAAGATTCGGCTAATGTAGTTATGTGAGAAAGCTTGACAGTAGCTTCTCGTGGGTCGGTGGTTCTTTCCGGGTTTTTCCCCGGGTTCCTCCTGGCCGTCATGTATAGCCTATCGTGTGCTGAAAAATGGCGTTAAACCCTACAACAACAACAACAACAACCTTTGTCTTTAATTTTGAGCTGAATCATCAGCGTTATGTTTAGTACCTCTTACATTAAAATGTTTGTTTTATTAACGCATGTACTGTATAATTTGAACAAGAATTTACTTCAGCGCGGTAGAGATGTATTATTTAATAATAATAATAATAATAATAATAATAAAAATAATAATAATAATAATAATAATAATAATAATAATATGATGATGATGATGATGATGATGATACTAATAATAAATATATGTATTATCATTGTTTTCATCATTATCGTGAAATCGACGATTGAACCCATTTATCCTGGCCCATATATATTAACATGTACAAAACGCAAATAATGCGCAATAAAATACGTGAATTTTAATTTTAAACAGTGTTCAATCTTTTTTCATAAAGAGCTATAGATACATAATTTTGCAGGTGTTTAATTCAATCTAGAAGATAATATGACCAATGTCCGCAAATGGTGAAAGATTTCAAATTAAACGATATGAAGACAATTTCATTACATACAGAATTGTTTGTTTATGCCTGTAAAGTATCTTGTAAATTGTGACTCCTTAGGCTTATAACTAGTGGCACATCTAAGCTTGTAATGTACGCTGTACACAATGATCATATGGCATTGTTTTCTACCTTGAGTAGTACCAGTCATTACACTGATTTTTGTATACTTAATGTACTTTTTGCACATAGCGGTGCTGAAACGTTGGACATATCAGAATATAGGTTACTCCCAATTTTTACACTGATCTGACCTACAGTTTGTGCACATTCCAAGGTGAGTTTACTTGTACACAGCGTAAACGAACGTGATTCTAAACGTTTAATCTTAGGAACAATAACGAGGGATGGAAAACTTAAAACGACATGAGAACATATAGTTTGAGATTTACTGTTTATATATCAGAAACAAATAAAATTTTACATCCAGAAAAGTCATCACTTCTGAAGTAACATATTTGTGATTGACCAGGTAAAATCAAGTTCTGAAATTTGAAAGCATACAACCTGAAATTTTCGACCTTTTTGTTCTTGCAAATGCATGATATTATGAAAAGTATAGTAGAAATTACACGGCATTCAGTTTCATAAAATGTACAACTGTAAGTTTAATCAATGAAAATATAACGATTTTCTAGTTACGTATGTACGGATTGCTAATTAATTATGCAGAAACGGAATTTACCGATATTCTCCGAAGTCAAAGTGTCACATGACGCGCGTCCAGAAATATGGAAGTCGAGGTAAGCATATGTTTCTCTTTTGATGTAATTGTTGCCTTATCTTCGTATTTCTTCTTCTGTCCTTCTCCATAGTTGCGCGTCAACAAATATGGAAGTCGAGGTAAGCATGTGTTTCTCTTTTGATGTAATTATTGCCTTATTCTTCGTATTTCTTCGTCTGTCCTTTTCCATAGTTGTTGTTATAGTCACCGACAATATATGTACTGCCTATAGATTTCTTAATATATATGACGAATTACAAGAAGTATGCAAAAAAGTCAGAAAAATGATGGAGTATCCTGACAATAAGGGGTTCCTTTAAGGTGCCATTCTTGAAAGTGTTTACTTGTCGTGTTTTGTGAGACTGTGTTACGTTGTAAGATAAACCAACTAGAAGTATGATAATTTGTATCATTGTAATCAGAACCGCTATTAAAAGGTCTCGCAAAAGGCGCTTTTTAGGCTCCGAATAAAGTTGATTGTCTTATACATTTGCAATACCACCTCAGGATCACGTATCCTATAGTCGATGTGATTTGCGTATTCGTATATCTACAGTTTGCGTCATTGCATTACACAAAATTCAATATTTTCCCACAGAACATTTAATGCATTTATTTTATTTAGAATATTTTTACTGAATTTTTAAAAACAAAAATTTGCAGGAATTTGATCCGGTTGTTTTAGATGAAGTCCATTGTTGCACAGAGGTATAGGCAAGATGTCCTGGCAACAGAAGAAGATAATGATTGCAACCGGGGGAAAGGCATACTGCTTATAGGCATTTTATTTTATGGTCTTATGGATACGTTAGTGCTGGCAATAGACATGACATTCCAAGTTGTATGGAGTACAAGAGATAAATAGTTTTGGCCAGTACCATGGCTTTACTCAAGGAAGATTTGGTTGATCTTTTCAATGATATGATGTGTGAATAATATAATCTATGTTCATTTTAAGTTGTAAAAAGCATTTATGTTGTAGTATGCAATTTTTATTTTGCATGAACAAGATTTGTTAAACATTTTTAAGCTAACTACCCACTAAAGAATGATTATATGTATGGCTATGTTTTAAAAGCAACTGTGAGGAGACTATTTACTAATCACATAGGAAGAATTGAAGTTGACTAGCATGGTCTTGGTATGCAAAGGATGTAAAGAACAAAAGTACATGGGTGAACATGGTTTTAATCTTGCTTATACACATTAAGTAAATGATAAACGAATATTCATATTGAGTTGAAAAAGCAAAACTTGTTGCAGTGTTCCATGAATACAGATCAGATTGTAAATATCAACAGAACTACAAACACTAAGATAGTATTCTACCAGATACTGCTCATTAATTTCAGTAAAAACAAAATGCTTCTGGAAACAGCAATAAGGTTTTACGACTAAAATACTAGTTCAACAAACGCAGCCTTGAATGCTTATATCACATATGTTCATCATTAGCCATCTTATTACAACTAAATCAAATAAACTTGACACCAATTAAAGCATGAAATGTTCAGTTTTTTATAATGTGTTTATTTACCATAGAATTAATAATACCTTTCATATGAATACCCATATGAATGTATACAACTGCAGCACTGTAAAACTAGCTGTTATATATTATGAAATTTACTAAACTTATATAAGTACAAATATATAAGTACCAATGTGCATGTACAGACCTAACTTTAATTCAACAGTACAGTCAAGCATAAAAAACTGAAGGATATCATCTAAGAATAATTATGGCATATGTAGAGGTTTTCCGTGCAATTTAGATTTGGTGGGGTGCTACCAATATCATTTAAATTGTTACAAAAGACCCAACCTGGCTCGTTTTTGTGATGAATTGAAGTAGTGATAGAGAGATGCAAAGCTCAGAGCCCCCAGTCACTGGTGCCGACAGTTAAATTAATAAATACACAAAATTAGAAAGTCACATGAACAACAATTGAATATCATTAAATAACAGTCATCTCTCAAATGAAATTCAAATTAAAAACCTATCACTTGTCATCTGACTTTGTGTGATAGATTTTCCTCCGGTTCTGTGTTCCTACTCATCTGTATGGTCTTTCTCCGGACTGGCAGTCCAATTCCCTCCAGTCTGTCTAACGTCTTCCTCTGTTGTTCCTTTTTCTTTGCTCCAGAGACTTTTATATGAGAAACTAGTGTTCCATTACTATAAAAGATTGATTATAGACATCCCAGTCCAAAATACTAGCCAGTTCTATAGAAATTACATTTATGTTTTATTATCCTGTGCTTGGTTCCTATGCTTTTGACACAAGTGATTACCATTTACTCAATGCCAAACTTTAGTACATCGCCTTGACAAACTACTGCACAGAAACAAATATTAAAATTAAGCCCAACCCACAGCCACATGTATGTTTCCTATTGCATTTCTTTTAAAATTAGGGTAGCTAGGTACACGCACACACACTCTGAATAGTATACATAATGTTCTTAGTACTTCAAAGTACAAGGCAAAACTGGCTCAGATATACATATCAAATTCATTAATGCAGGGGTCATGCTACCAGGCGAAGAGACTTTGCCCTCTTGATTTTTCAGACGTAAAATGACTACCCATTAAGTTCTTGCAGTATTGTAACCCAAGGCAAAATGTATTTATGCAGTGTTGATACCAGTTAGCCTATGCAGACAAACTCTCGCACATTTACAGGGGTGTTTTAATTGCTAACTGACCATTAACCCTGTTTGCAGAAATATATCACTGCTCGAGTTCATGAAATAGGCCTACTGTACTCTGATGAAAATATACCAAATTCTGTTTCAAAATTGTCAGTGTGTGTGATTTAGACTATTAACAAACCTCGAACAATTTTTCAGTCATATTGCTATGATGTTTGCAGTATGGCAGTTTATGGTGATTTCTAGCACTGAGACATCATGCCGCAGACATCTTGCATGACATCCCACCGAGTTACATTATCCTGACAGTAGGCCTACCAGTCCATACACTAACCTCTTAATGCTGAGTATCAAATGAGGCAGCTGTTAATACCATTTTTATGTCTTTGGTATGACTTGGCCAGGGTTCAAGGCCTCCACATCCTCTCGCATCCGAGGTGGATGCTCTTACTACTAGGCCACTGGAATGGTCAACACCAGCATGCAAATAGTAATTTGCTGTTAACAAATATAATCGGTGAAGATCATTTCTAATGTATTATTTTAAACGGATAATTTAACAACAATATTTTCTTTATAAAATAAGTTTGAAACCGTACGTGAACCTGTAATGGCAGACATCGCTGCGTCTGTGATAAACCACTTCATTACATTGTATTCTTAACAAATTGGGCAAATAAATTCAGGAAAATATATAGTTTAATTACAACAAAGTCTAAATATTTGGTGTTAGAATATTAAGCCTAAAAATTTAATAATGTAATATTATAAATATATATAGAAATATGGGACAATACTATGTTGTGGAATTCGCAACAATGTTGTTACGCTGAATGGTGTTTACTGATGTTGCATATCGTTGCTATCAGTAATTAGGCAAATAAGTGGACAAAAGCACTCTCCGTTACGGATCACTGCCACCTCACCTCTGTCTGCGTGGGTTCGAGTCTAAGGTTCGGCTAATGTAGTTATGTGAGAAAGCTTGCCAGTATCTTCTCATGGGTTGGTGGTTCTTTCCTGGGTATTCGCGGGTTCTTCCTCCACCAATTATACTGGCTGTTGTGCATAGCCTTACGTGAGCTGAAAAATGGCGTTAAACCGTACAACAATATTTAGGCAAATAATAAAACCATAAATCTGCAGTCCTTATATTGGATGTTTGTAATAAATCTAAAAAGTGTGAAGTTAAATTAAGATGCACTCACATGGCACAACACATGTTCTTCTTTGATGGGTGTAGTTGGAAAGAAGGGTCCAGTTCAGTTATATATCAATTTGAATGCTTCAGTGATTTGTCTATTGATAAGTACAGTAATGTTTAGCGGGAGCAATGAAATCAGGATGAATAGTATGGATTGAAGTCATTTGCTCCAATGCTCATGCTGTACGTTTTGTTTCTTCAAATTATGCTACAAATCTTTTTGACTGCAATTTTACACAAAACATTTAGAAAATAGAATCATTAAGAGGTACTTTATCATGCAATAATACCGACTTGCAATTGCATAATTATAATATTGTTACTCCTATAGAATCAAATGAATTACAATGTATAGTTTCTGCTGTGTTACCTGACTAAAAGGTCTAAATCATTGTAACTTAAAATGAGATTTCTGCTTTGTAACAATCGCTTTTGTAGGCAGTGGTTGCATTGGAGTAAGTACATCAGATATTCACCTAGGATCAGTTATGTCCAAAACAGCTGGCTGGTGCATGCCAACTCTATCATCTAACCTCATTTTCAATATTTTCATAATTATTTCAAGAATACAGGTACTGTTGATCAGCTTTTTAGGGGTTTGCAGACCATCTCCCACTTTTTTGTTGAATGACCTTTGGTATCTGACAAGAATACAAACATTTCACTGACAATATCATTTCATATTTTGTTAAAATCTCGAAATTCCAAATAAAAACTGCATACAATTACATGTAACAAATCATTTGCTACAGATGAAAATGTGAATACAGTCAAACTGTATCTTACCGATGTATCATAAAATAGTTTAGATTATTTATAGAATTTTCTTATTACATTAGAAATATTCTAACCAAAATTGGTTTTTGAAATTTATAAAACATTTTTTCTGTAAAAGATTAAATTGTATCAGGAATAGATGGTTTATCAACTTTCACGTAAAGCATTAATATTTTAACAAAAATTAATTATTACATTAACAAACAAGAATAAAGTTTATTACCTTATCGTTCCATCTGTGTTTACAATTACCTCTCTGTCAATATGATTGTTATGATCAAGAGCTGCCAACAGATTCCTAGCTTTGAAAGCTGGTGGCTTATTTGAATGTCTTTTGGAGGTATACAAGAAAATCAAAATTCTGGAAATTCTCCAGTCCTGCTGTACTTCTGAAAAAATGTAAAATGACTAGATAAATAAATTGATTCAGATGCAGAAAACTATTTAAAATTTATAAATCCCATAAATACATCTGTTTTGATGAAAATGGCAATATACAGTAGCATTATTCAGACATTCCACCGCTACAATGTTATTCCTTGTCACCTGAAATGGGGGTAGGGAACGCATTTGTTGGCTAATTATGAATACATCAAAATACATCTGCTTCGAAGAGATTTTTGCTTAGATATATGCCTAGGTGTGCTAGAAACATCGTTCGGCATCTGCATAGGGTAAAAGTTGGTTTGTTTTCTTCTGTCCCATCAGTTTCCTCCTGGTCACGTTTTACATCCAATGTCAAATTTATTCTACTTTTGCAAATGTTCACCTGTGTACCCGTATAATACCGTTACTTTTAGTTTAGCTACAAATATCATGCATGTATCGTAATGTTTTTTTTTAGTATTCTTAACACAAATATTCCCCTTTTGTGTATGCTGGTCAACAATACATATGCGTGTGCTGGCATAGATCGCCCAGAGAGCTTTTTTTTCTCTGTTAGAGTCTGTAAGTTTTCACTTTCGATCTAGTTGCTTCCGTCATTATTTATATAAAGACGTGTTTGCGCATGGTTGACTAAGAGGTTACGTGAATATAGGAGTGGAAAACAGCGAATTTTTGTCTCCCAGACAATAATGAAGAATCGCGTATTTTATCACAAAATTTCCGATACTAGCCTGATTTCGACCTCAGTAACAGCCTGAATCGCAATTATTCAACTAAATAGGTAATAATGAACTGAAAAAAGAAATATATAATTTCATTCGTTTTCACGTAGGTTTGTATGCCTTGAACATTCCTTTAAACTACTTTCTGGTACAAGATTTAGAGTAACGTTTTAATACCATTTCACAGTAGTAGCATTCTGTAAAACCTAATTGGTTTTGGGATGCATATATATATATATATATATATATATATATATATATATATATATATATATATATATATATATATATATATATATATATATATATATATATATATATATGTGTGTGTGTGTGTGTGTGTGTGCTAGTGTGAGTGTGTGTGTGTGTGTGTGTGTCTATCGTTCTGTCAGTACAAACTTCAAACATACTTACATAGTATTTGTATTGTGTAAGAATCACTGTCTATCGAACAGACGTCATTTTAGAAGATTACACTGGAGAGGTTAGTTGCTATTTCATTAAAACATACTTGACTTGTAACATTGCTAAAAGTGTCTTTCATGCCAAGACTGGACATATTATGTGAGGGTTGTACTCTCTATACCATTTATTCTCTACCTATATAAAGAATGTTCTTGTTCATGGGTAGTATTGCAGGTTATTTGAAATGGCAGTCCGAAGATTGGTTTCCGTACGTCCATTATTGTTGGCTTTCCTGTGTGAAAGATGATATATTTTGGGACGATGCCTAATATTTGACTGTAATAAAACCTATTAAAGGGACAAGCCAACACATCAATGATAATGTGTCCATTGTATTGAATTTGTAATCTTTTTAGGACATGCTTAAAACACATTTCGGAAAGTGCAGTCAATACGTTGATGATATTATACGATATTTATATCCCTTTACAGATTTATGCAAACCCTTGTAGCTGACAAAAAGCTATCAACACTCGGCGTAGCTTTGCATTGGCAAGAAAAATCAAATTATCGAGTTTAGTTATATGTAGAAAAGTTGTTAATCGTTCATAAATTGTGTTTTTTTTTGGTCCAATTTCGATGAAATACATCAACAGTTTGAATGTTTGTCGCCATCAAAAGTCGGTCGATTTTGGAGTAATCTACCTCCTTTCGGTTTAGCGCTAGAGAATTAAAGACTACGTTCTATCCTGTGCCGGTTCTTTGTTCACTACCTAAAAGGAAGCTTTCCTCTAAAATAAACCATTATAGAAATACTTCTGATTATCATAAGTTCGAATTTATCATCGACGTTTCGGGACATGGTATTACCTTTCAAATTTGATATGTCTTCAACGCCACAACGTATGTCATTACATTCGAAATGAAAACAAAATATAACAATTATGCCAGTCCAAAACGTTTGAGGTTCTTAATGACAGTAGTTAATGTTAAAATACCTGGAACACTAAAACAACAGTGTTTAAATCTATGAAGTTGAGTACATCTCAGGTTTAGGTTTTGCGAAAGTAGTTATATGGTTTTAACTTGTTTGTGACCCATGCAAATGTAACAATATGTAATACAATCTGACGTGATTTCATTGGATACATAGAACCATAACAAAGAAGGTGTATTTTAAAGGTATATTCTTTCGTGAAATATCCCAATCCTGCCATGCCAATCAGCCACGTTAACGTAAAGGTCCACAACAGAGATGGATACATATTGTTATCAGTATATGTTTTGATTCATTCAATATAGTTTATGGTTTTCTAAAGACACTACTGACGACCGGTATATAATTTTAAAAAAGTCATTCAGAACTTTATACCTACAATACTTTGACATACTGCTAATCATAATGGTAAAAGGTATCAACATTTTCCACACGATACATTTTACCCTGTCCAGAGGAAATGAAAGAAATAAAGGAATAAATAAAATTTTGATTGTTCGATACATTTATGTTATCAAGAAACGTATTTGCTGTTGCTCTCTTTCGACTCAGCAATAACAACAAGCTTTTAGAAGTGTATGACGACTGTTAGAACAAATGTTGTTTCTCCCAAAATGTGTAGTTACCACTCTGTCATGTTATGTTGAATATATTCAGCACTACAATCAGCCCATCCTCACTATATATGTCGCAAAGCATTGATGAATTTTCCCTTACTTGACAATTCTGATCCGCTAATCCGTTTGCGAATCGTACTCGCATAAACGGCCAATGCTGAATGCAATGTTTGTAATATCCATATAAGGGAAATATTACAACCAACCATATCAATTATATCCTCGTCTTACAATAAAAACAAAACAATGGAATAAGGTACACATAAAAAGAAATACAATCACTCAGAAAGGACATAAATGAACGGAACCGTGACAGAAAATCCATGTTGAAAAGATAAACTGAAATGGTTTTCTCCTTGAGATGGCATACGTCCTATTTATTTCGAAACATATTTCCTACAACCAAACTAACAATACTATTTAATCTGTAATTGAGTTTGATTATTTAATGGCAGCTAACATCTACGTTTTCTTCTAGCTATCATATAACATTCAATTGTTGACGTAGGGTTTAATGCCATTTTTCAGTGCAAGATAGGCTATACATATCGGTCAGTATTAATGGTGGAGGAAGAACTCGGAAAACCCCAGAAACAACCAACGACCCACATGAAGCTACTTACAAGATTTCTCACATACCCACATTGGCCGAATCTGAGACTCGAACCTACGCAAACAGAGGTGAGATGGCAGTGATCCGTAACGGAGAGCGCCTTAGACCACTCGGCCACTCAAGGCTCCCTCATTCAGTTGTAAAGTGCTATGGAAACTAGAAACGACCAAGAATATTTCATTTAAAAAAGTTCGGCTATTTAATTTGGTGTATGGAGAAACGAACAGACAAAAAAAAGCCCACAACATAGTCAGTATGTCAAGATAGGTTGATACGAATGTTTTCGATGAACCACAAGCATAATGTTTTAAAAACAAAGGTATAAACCATATTTCTTTTACATGATTCGATTCTTAAAATCAACCGGAATAAACAATATGTTTTTATAAAAGTATATAATAAACAAATATGAATAAATATTGAGATATATGTTGGCAGAGTTCGACTTGGGGAGAATTATCTCGCAAGCTTAGATATTCTGTGTCACACAAACTTGGTGACGGTATTCTCATTATCCATTCAATGCCGTCTAAATATGGACGATTGTCTTTATGTGGTCTCTTTAATTTGGTTTTCTTTACAGATTCATGTAAATGTCTGAACCAATTATGAATTCGAATATGATAAAATGTCATTGAATAACAAATGATGAAAATCGTGTTATACAAACATACATACATACATACATACATACATACATACATACATACATACATACATACATACATACATACATACATACATACATACATACATACATACATACATACATACATACATACATACATAAATACATACACATATATAAATATATATATATATTTATATATATATATATATATATATATATATATATATATATATATATATATATATATATATATATATATAACGTTAAACGGTCTTCAGAATTATTATCTACCTGAAGAAGCATGCACTAAATACAACAGTAATCATTTAACTTTATTTTCATTTCGATCTGCATCATCAGTACTTTATTTTGCAGTTTTACAAAACCATCTGCCATGTACTAATATATGAGATCCTCATTTGCCCTAGTATCTGCACGAGAACACCAACTAAAATAAGAACAGTAACAGGGTATCGATTTATCACAGGAAGAACATAACATTTTTACTTACTATCACATTCGTCACTTTTCTTTGCATTAAACAAAACAAATATTAGTACTGCAAAATATCGTTTAATATAATTAAATTTCCTTCCAATTTGTCGGGCAGACGAACAAATTATATATATATATATATATATATATATATATATATATATATATATATATATATATATATATATATATATATATATATATATATATATATATAAAATAAGAAGATTTATAAATGTGATAGTGATATATTTTTACAGATCTATATTATGTCAATTGGTTATTGTTTTATTTTAGTGTTTGTTGAACAAAATAACACCTGGCCGAGATAACTGTTCGTTAACGATACCACTGATAAATTACATGAAACTATTCGAAAATCTTTTGATCATCTCTGTCGTGATAGTCGGACAAATGATTTAGGTAAGACTGTATTATACCGTGTATGTGTTATATTTTTAGAACATGCTGTGTGATACAATCAAGTTAAACATGTAGCCATGATGATCAAAGGTATCTCCGAGTATTTAGCGCCTGTTAATAACAAGGAATATATGTGAACGTTTTGTATGACTGGATAATGTTGCAAAGACTTCTCCAGTTTTTCCATACGTGTTGAAACCCACCCCAAATTTTTGATTCAGATAACCAATTGTCATTTGTCTGACAGGTGTCTGGAGTCTTTCAAGCAATTAAAGGTCATGCGTCATATTTCAGTCTATCGGATAAAGTGTTTGTTGATGCACTTTTTGTAGGGTTAATGGAATATTGATTAAGGAGGACAAAATAGTATTGGTCATCCACTGAGCTATTGTTCTAAAAAAAAACAAGCATCTGAGACATTATTCCACTATCGAGAAGGAATGGATTTCAGCACTTTGTGATGTGTAGTATCTCTTTTTAAATTGGCTGCGACAGTGATCATAGCCCTCTTTTTTTCATTAACAAAAATAAAAGGTCAAAGTTAAATGTGTCGTTGCAGGAACAAAACATTGGCATTAGACACATCAAAGGAAAATATGATCTGATTGTACATGCACTTCTCCGTAGTTTTATATACTATACTGTCTTAATTTGTTCATATTTTGTTTGATTCATAATACAGCTAATCTGTATTGCATAATATTGATTCATAATACAGCTTAATATATTATTTTTTTATATTTGATTTATATGTAAAGCTAATTTGTATTGCATAAACGTTTAATTAGCATTAAGTTGCGGGATGTTTCGTATATAACTATAATGTATTTAACCTTTGTTCATGAGTGTATTGGTCATTTGTAAACACCATATTATATATATATATATATATATATATATATATATATATATATATATATATATATATATATATATATATATACCTGTTGTCTACGATTGTAGATTATTTCGAGACGTTAATATATGTTCTATAAAGGGAACCTGTTCATGAATTTGATGACAAATTACCCACATCCTGATCAGATTATTATGTTCTAGGTTGATATATAAGATTTGTGATCAACACGATTAATTATTTCCATTTCAACATCTGCCTACTGGAATCCCTTTTATAAATTGAAATAAATTATATATTTAAAACATTTTCAGACATTGCGAAGTGTTCACTGACTTCTGGGACTAAAGCTTTGCCTTGGATGATTGTGAATTCATTCAACGACATTCTGGACTATACCACTGTATTACAGAAGACCAGTGTTATATATAGTCATTGAAGGCTATTAAAGCATCAGCTCATTAAAGATTGGAATTCATTCGGAACACTAGATACATGCTATATTGCTAATATAGTTCATTTGGATTAAATTAACAATGTATGAGTTCCTCTTATATTTTCATTTTATCACAGTAAAGAATACAATTATTTGTTTAATATTAAAAAAAAATTGTGTTGATTTTGCTTTTGCTTTTAGATTCGTAGTAATACAAATGAAGAGTTTATTTTTGTTGACGAATCGTACAGCTCGTGCATCTGGCACGTGATTTTCCTAAATACATTCCCAATTACCAATCATTCTTTGAACATACTGTATTCTATATCATATGTATTACCTATTGACCAACCACCTGCTTACACATTTATATAAAGCGTAAAGTATTGGGTATTTCATGCCTTATTGCCCGTACATATGAAGGTCTATGGAGAGCATTCATATTGTATGATCCATACAAATGAAGACCTACATAGAGGAGTAGCCAGTGGTTGTGATACAACCAAATAGCCACCAGACAAAAGTAAAAATCAATACGCAAAAAGTACATGGAACCATTGGAATGACCAACGAACAGGGACATACATTATATGTGACACATCATGATGTTTCTAGGTGATATTAAGTAAATATTCATTATTAGTTATCATGAATGCCAAAGTTATCCTGAATGCCAAAAGCATGCATAGAAATAACGCAGATACTTTACTTAATTAACCAACAATTGTATATAATTAATAATGATATCGTTATTTGAAGCAAAAGAGCAAAACTAGATTGTAGAGACTGTCTTTTGTCTGTGCCAGTATAGATGCCAATGCATTGCCAGTTATTTACGATTGTGATACTTTACATCCATTCATGTCGTCCCTTCATGTGGTACTCTTCAATGAGCTTTTCTCGCTCTACTAATTACTGCGTTCATCGGGTCGGTAAATGGGGAGGGGGGTATCCTTCAATTATTGATTCTGACTTTCTACAATCATTTCTGGCTACATCTGTCTTGTATTTCGTGGTATATTTATATATGTCTATTTTTGGGCTGTTTACCTCTGCAGTCTAATTTTGCCACAAAGGGGTGGAGGAAATGTGTCTCCCCTTTATGGTCACATGGACTTATCCCCCGGTGCATTTCTAGATATGAAACGAAATGCTAGAAATTGTGATTGTTGTCCATACTTTTCGCGCAGGCTACGGTTCTACCGTCAACAACATTCATTGTTTCTGACAATGTTTTGCATACCCAGCGGCGGTCGAACCCGATATAGTGGGAAACACAACACTAGTTTCAACTGGTGATGGGTATTATCAAATTGACAGTTATCCGTACGTTTTCCGGTTGACTTTTGAACGCACCGATTGCGCTCCCACATCACACCATAATAATTTCAGTTAAACCCGTAGCAACATGCATATACCGGAGCTCAAACCCACGAAGTATACCATTAATTCTTTGGAATTCCAACTACATTCAACCTACACAATAGCATGCTCGATAAATATATGTTGAATACCTACGCTGGAAATAAATCAAGACGTTTCCGATAATGTATAATTATACCGTGGTATAGATTATTCAGATGAAATAAAATGGATCATTAGTGTAATCTACAATAAATAAAAAATATATACCTACATTCATACTGCGTACATTGTTGAGACTGTCGAAATAATCCGTATATGTAGTCCACATATAACGTTCGTCAAACGAAACAAGTCTGGCTAGCTAAACACAATGCTAGACAACCTGCTGGTTGTTTTCACGGAGAATATATCAATATATATATAGTTTTATGCACGAAAAAAAATAATAATTCATACTCGTATATGTAGAGTTAATCAAGCGAAATTGGTCTTCAATCCCTATACTATGAACCAATATTTCTACAAAGCCTACAGAAAAAGAGATGGTATTTTTGATCAGATATATTTTTAATCATTTGATCATGTTGTAGAAGCCCAGTGAGTTATGAATAGCTCAGTCAATGTCAAGGCTGTTGATTCAAATTGATATCAGCTCATGTGGAATGTACAGAGAGTACAGAGCAGTTATTCAAACCAATTGTTGAACCAACCAAACCAAATATTGCTGAAACTGAAGCAATGCATAAAAGCTCTTGAGATATTACCAGATGACAAGTTCAGTAATCACCCGGACTTCGACCACCAATACCAAGAGTGTACACAGACATAATGGATACATTTACGGAGTAAAGGTATTGTCAATATCAGGGATAAAAACCACTAATAAAGATTGCCTCCTTTTGGTGGAAGGACAAAGAACATTATGTGAAACCTGAACATTGAAAAATGTAAATTGTGTTGATTGGAGTAAATACATATACTGCGTTAATTTCAGTGTTGAACAGATCAGAAATAATGACGAAAATTTAGAAACATTTAACCAGATTGTATGTGAAATTACAGACCAAGTAAAACAACAAATATAATAGGAACAAAACAAAATTATGTATTATACAAAGTCCAAAACAAAGACGGTAAAGAGTAAACCTCTATCAGGGTCCATTGGAAGTGGCTTTGCATCTTGCTATAGACGTCGTGGGAAACGCGATGGTAATATGATCTTCGAATCCCCAGTGGTTTAGGATGATGTTGTTGTAGTTGCTGTTGTAGCGTTTAACGCCATTTTTCAGCACACGATAGGCTTCCAACGTCATAACGACCTACGATACAAGCAGATAATTCTTCCTCGCTATAGGATGAACACCGAAAAGAACCCCTGACCTACGAGAAGCTACTGTCATGCTTTCTCACATACACACATTGGCCGAAACTGTGACTCAAACCCACGAAGGATGAACTTTGTCCCAATATTGACCTCACTGATGTTGATCGGCTAGAAATTCTGATTGATAGAAGATGATTTAGAGACGGTCCAGAGACAATTTCCAAGAAATGATCAATGAAGCATCCTTTATTTGTTAGGGTTTAATTACCTATGTCAGTTCAACAAGCCGAAACAACTACTAAGCGCCGATAAATGTGCTAGCACCGACGTGATGCCAGAACGGTGTCAGTAAAAGTATAAATTAACAAGCAAATTAGCGGTGAAACAATTAGCTGGAGTGCCAACACAAACAAACAAAAAGAATCCGCGGAGAAAGAAAAATTATGGCATCAAATCTAATTGCGGAAAATAACTTGGCTTGAAGTACTAAAGAATTATAATAACATGTTCAAATGTATATCTGATTCAGCATTTGACATGGAGATATGAACGCGCCAGTCATCAGTGTATGAGTATGAGTATGATTATCATGAAGCATATGTACATCACGCACTTGGAGGATTCGATACAGGTGGATGATTCCTCCTCGCCGATGCATTTATTGAGATAGAAGGGAAACTTCTGAAAGCAGATAATACATCAGATGGAATGGGAGCTCGGGTTGATTTTGTTGGTACCGGTATTATGGTGTTTTTGAACTGTGCCACATATATCATTGAAGTAAGAAACTATATTATGTCTCGAAAACTTAGACATTGCCACGAAAACTCTCGGCCATCGCGAAACAGTATGATCATTATTTAAGCTCATTTGGTCCGTCAGTGATGTTTGCCAGATACTACTGATCACCCGGAGAGCAGCAACGTAACCATGAATGCTGCTGCAAATAAAGTTGCATCGACCAATGAACATTTCATCCTGGGATTCCTAGCACGTGGATCAATGTTAAAAAGAATACGAATGTTGCTTCTGGTTTGCAGATAACGTAGCATTATTCCTCAACGCTGTATCCGATCTAATTTCTTTCACCGGCAACACCTAGCTTAGTTTAGACGGTCTGTCGTCACGAATACCAGTTGGTGGTTACAGAGCAATCGATGCTATATTGTCATATAAAGCATTGTTGTTCGAAGGCATTGGTGGACGAATGAGAGTTTTTGATGCGCACGTAGAAAATATGTGAATGTTACTTAGATCATTCCTTATATTATAATGGCATATCTTCACGTCAGTGTTACTCTAACACCTGGTCAGATTAAAACAAAACTACAATTGGCATCAAAGAAAAATTATTTGGCAAGCAAATCAGAAATCACAGGCATAGTAGGTAAATAAGTGATCGTTGACTGAACCTCAACTCAACCACTACTGTGAGTCTAAGAAGTAAAGAACTGGTATGTAACATGCTCCTTTAATATCAGCACGCTTACAGCTATTGCAAAAGCAGCTGAACTTGCAAAAGCAGCTGCACTTGGTGCTGTTTGAACAGCTGCCGGTATGAAATTGGGAAAAGTACGGCGTGAACACCTGAAAAAAAATGGAACGCAGTATAGTCAAATGCAAAGACTGCCGAGGAAGTTTCGATAAACTCCCCATGTCCAGTTTCGATTTGCTCGATGCTACTCGGGGAATAAACATATAAAATGTCAGAGGTGTTTTCATGCGCGATCAATTACAGGTTAAACCAAATCGTTTTCAAACATTTATATTTAATCTCGATGGCCTTTTGTTCTAGGTACTTATTGGGATGCTTACTGAGTTGTTTTTGTATTCGATTATATTGGCACCACCGAGATCATTGTACCAAATAGTAGCTTAGCCAGTGACACACCAATTTGGTATTCAATATCTTTACCACACATTCAATAACGGATCCATCAATAGGCAGTCAATCAGTGCTAGAGGTATTTAACGGCATGTATAGGCCATCATGGACCACCTACGGTGGTCTGCAGCCGCATAATGTCATGCACGAATACACGAGTAGTAGCTTTAACCAGTTTATGTTTTATAATGGTTGACATTTACAAACGATATGCTATACCTAAGTGCCCATGTGAAGTAGTTGTAGCTACATATGTGATGCGAGAAGAACTTGCTGATCTTATTCGTCTCACCAGGGTTGATCAGGATGAGATTGGGGTTTTTGTCTTCAGGATTAGCAAGGATTTTTAAACACGATCAATATTAGGTTGGCTGCTAATATCCTGCGAGGTTCGTGTGCATCCAACGATAACTTCGGTTAAAGGATTTGATGGAAAGATAAACGATCTTAAATCCGAATTAAATACTATAGAAAGTAGAGTTTATTGATTATTGATTTATTGATTATTAATTTATTGATTATTGATTTATTGATTATTGATTTATTGATTATTGATTTATTGATTATTGATTTATTGATTATTGATTTATTGATTATTGATTTATTGATTATGAGCAAGGTGTAGTATCAGCAGTAGCACATGGACTTACATGGACACTAGCGAATACGAAAGTTACTGATAAGATTAAGGAGGTGCATGACAAGATAATTAATATGGATGCTAGACTAAATGATGAAAATATGTCATTAGTAGGAGTATTTTTATTCTCGATGTATATGAAATTACTAAGGATGTTGTTGCTATATATAAAAGTGAAAAGGAGATACCATAGGGGTATTTTAAAATAGCAGTATCATATACTGGTTATGAAAAGGGAAGGAGTTCAGAGTATATTATGATAGAGGATATTTACATGGCATCGAAGTAGGACTCAACCTTTGGGATTATGATACGAGTAAAGAATCTCCGCAAAGCACGTTTACTCTTAAAGCGGGTTAACGAGACACTGTTGATGTTCAATACTCGATTTACATGAAAAGTTTGAGAAATTTAATATAACTGTGTCTGCTTTAGAAAATATTATAATTGAGCCACACTAGGTTACATAGCAGTCATTTCAACACGTTAATGTTTATAATGGTACATATTTACGGAAGATTTGTTGCTTGCACAGGCCCCAGTGACATTGCTTGATCCAAATAAGATACCGCCCGTAGTTGGAATCTCTATCTGTCGTTGTCGCTATTGCTCAATATTATCGCAGAAATAGTATATACGTGTACAGCAAAATATCATACGAGCACACTTAATTGACTTATACGCTGATACATATGCATGTATAAATATATCATCGATACTGTCAGCTGCGTTAAAATAGTTTGCAATATCAGGTGAAGAATGTGTCCGCAATTGTAGATATTTATTATCGGTATCATAGGAATGCAAACGCACCAGGACCAAGTTTGCAGGCGCCATATTTCGTATCCTTCGTATAGATAATTATCGGTATCAAGATGCACGAACGAATACTGAGGAGCGCTGTAAAAATATCGACGGGGGATTCTGCGAAATGGACATATACAAGTCCATCAATTAGAACACTGCTGCGATAGCGTCTTTCAGCAAAGAATTTTTCTGGACCACCAAAACCAACACGATCAAATTATCCACCGAATGGATTTAGTTTTGTGAGGAAACCCTGCATTGTCTAGATAGTAGAACATCAATTCCTCAAGTAAAACAAACTGAAGGCGTGTTTGGGAAAGAACAGTAAAATATACAGCGTAATCTACGAGCACTATATCAGCAGTATGTGATTTAATATCCATATGATGATCTTAGCCAATTGTTAGTGCAATATTTCATCTTAACAGTGTGATATAATATGCTTCAATTTCAAAAATCCTTATTATCGGAATAGCCCGTATGATAGAGAGGGTCCTATGCCAGAATGGGTCATGGGGGTAATCTAAGGTATTTTTGTCACTTTGTATGATTTTGTTACTTTGGATTATTGTTTTTTTTTTTCCCACATCAAGCTCGCATCGAGCACCTGTAGTTTTCCCCTTAATAAATGGTCATACATGATGCAGATTTTAAATAAAACGGACAATAAGGATGATATAGTCTATCAGGGTTTCCTTTTAAAACATGAGAACTGCAGTAGCCATAGACAAAAAATGTTTATGGCATTGTCAGGTATTTATAGATCTTCGTCCGTCTATGAGCTAAAGTTGTTTTTAAAATACTTCTACGAATTAATTGCAGGATGGCCATTGAAAACTCATTGTACGTCGCATTACCGCATTAGTACGTAGAAAACATTCCGAGAAAAAGACCAAAAAGTTTCATTGTACTTACTTTTTCAATTTCAATCATACTGCAAGAGTAATTAAAGTTTGGTGCATTTGTCACCACGAATGACCTTATGTTCCGATTAATGAGATCGCCCAACAAAAGTGACACACACGGGCTTAAATAAACTGAAGGAAAAAAAATACCTGGTTACAAAATTATCTCAGTTTACCGTCATGATCAGTTCTGACATATGACACCGTTTGATACTATTTCTCGTATAGTACAAATCTGATATTAAGCATGACCATCATGGCAGCCATCTGGTAAAACTTGTCACTACTGTACTCCTCATTATAAAAAGAAAATTCAGATAAACATGGGTGTTTTCAGCAGAAGACTTCTTACAATATTAAGTTGGTACTAAATGAAAATGGTAACATTCTTACATCCATTAATGTTCAACATTATGTTGCCAAATTAAATCCCTATAGTTTTAAGCATTTGCGGAGTTAAAACTATCCTGAAAGTACAAAGTGTGTGTGTGTGTGTGTGTGTGTGTGTGTGTGTGTGTGCGTCATTTGAATTTTTAACATATCTTTAACAATATTTCAGTCATATCGCTACAATATCCGCGTTACGACAGTTTATAGTGATGTCTATGTACTGGATCATCATGCCGCAGACATGTAGTGTTATGTCCCACCCAGTCACATTATCCTGACACCAGGCTGACCAGCCCTAACACTAACTTCTTCATGCAACTGTTTTTAGTACCATTTTAATAAGTCATTGGTATGATGCGGCTGGGGTTCGAACCCGCAACCTTCTGCATCCAAGAAAAATGCTCTGACCACCAGGCCACCATAGTTTGAATTAAGGTAATCATGAAACATGGACAGGTGCTTTCAGCAGAAAGAAAACATGACCATGACACTGGTTGATTTGGAAATCAGCTCCTTGGAAGAACTCTGTCATTGTTTTTGTTCCTGCTGCAGCGTTTGAATAAAAATCCAGTTTACCAACAGTCCGAGAAGGTTTTAACTATTGGAAGCAGCAGTGGGAAAATGGGTAGGTTGAAGCTGTGTTCTGTGTATTTTTGATTCTACACCTTTTAACTTTAAATCATGTACATTAGTTGTACCTTATAACTTTAAATGCTGAATATTCTGTTTATTATTAGTATACAAGCTTATTATTTCATTAGACTAGTTTTAAAAAAGAAAGATATGGCAGGCAAGATTCATGAGATATTCATGAAGTTTATATGTATTGTCGACCAAAGAAGTTTCTTTACTTAATAATTGATCATGTTGTGATGCAAAACATGCTACTTTACATTTCAGAGAACATCTGTTTCTTTATGGAACATAACTATTTGATGACATAAAACCCCAAGTTTTTCCAAAAATTTTAAATTTCTTTTGCATTTTGGAAACATGTCAAATTTATAAACAAATGGAGTCACAGTTGTTTTAAAATTTATAATCATATGTTCAAGGAGTAAGTTCTTACATGATCAATAAATTCAAAATGACTGCATGGGTTCATTATGCATTAGAATTTTCACATTTGTTATATTATAATTATTATTCTTATCCCAAATTCTTTTGTTATTATTATTGTCATTATTAGTATTATTATATTTAGATTTTTTATATTATTTTTCAACAGAGGTCAAAGAGGACATCAGTATCAAAAGAACAGCTTGTCATTCTTGAATCCCTATGGCATAAGGTGATGTCAAGGAAGTTGAAAAGCAAACAGACTCTTACACATTCACCGGGGTGTTTTAATTGCTAACTGACCATTTACCCTGTTTGCAGCAATATATCACTGCTCGAGTTCATGAAATTGGTACTGCTTTACAGTGATGAAAATATACCAAATTATGTTTCAAATTGTAACAACGTGTGTGATTTTGATTTTTAACATACCTTGAACAATTTTTCAGTCATATTGCTATGATATTTGCAGTGTGGCATTTTATATTGATGTCTAGCACTGACACATCATGCCGCAGACATCTTGCATGACATCCCACCCAGTTACATTACCCTGACAGTAGGACGACCAGTCCATACACTAACCTCTTAATGCTGAGCACCAAATGAGGCAGCTGTTAATACCATTTTTATGTATTTGGTATGATTGGGCCAGGGATCAAGGCCTCCACAAACTCTTGCATCTGAGGTGGATGCTCTTACCAATGGGCCGCAGGAACGGTCAACACCATTACGTAAATAGTAATTTGTTAACAAATATAATCGGTGAAGATCATTTCTAATTTATTTACTTTTTTTAATAAAAAAACAGAAGTTAACAGCATTATTTTCTTTATAAAAACAGTTTGAAACTATACATGAACCTGTAATGGCAGACATCGTTGCACCTATGCTAAACCACTTCATTATGTTGTATTCTTAAACAAATGGGCAAATAAATTCAGCAAAATTTATAATTATTAAAACAAAGTCTAAATATTTTGGGTTAGAAGGTTTAGCCTAAATACTTTATAATGTAGTCAGAAATATCGGACAATACTATGTTGTGGAATTCGAAACAATGTTGTTAAGCTCAATGCTGTTTTCTTGTGTAATTTATTTTCATGATAAAAGATGCATACACACATACAAATATACATAAATATATATTCATACATACATACATACATACATACATACATACATACATACATACATACATACATACATACATACATACATACATACATACATACATACATACATACATACATACATACATACATACATACATACATACTAAAAGGCCTAAATCATTTCAACTTAAAATGAGATTTCTGGTTTGTAACTAATCTCTTCTGTTGGTGGTGGTGGTACTGGAGCAAGTACATCAGATATTCACCCATGATCATTTATGTCCAAAAAAACAGGCTGGTTCATGCCAACTCTATTATCTAACCTAATTTTCAATAATGTTGATTAGCTTTCTTTGGGTTTGCAGACCATCTCTCACTTTTCTGTTGAATGACCTTTGGCATCTGATAAGAAAATGCAAACATTTCACTGACAATGTCATTTAATTTTTTTTTTCATTCTCAAAAGTCTAAATAAAAATTGCATACAATTGCATGTAACAAATCATTTTGCTACAGATGAAAATGTCAAAATAGCAAATTTGTATCTTACCCATATATCATAAAAATGTTTAGATTCTTTACAGACTTTTCAAATTACATTAGACTATTTCTTTTCTGGAAAATATTTGTGCTCAATAAATTGTTTATTAGGTTTTTACAAGCTTGTTATTTTCACTGTTTCTATGTTACTGTTTATTTGAGCCTAAGCACGTAAAATAGAAATTGGGAGCTCGTCCGAGATTGGGATCAATTGGAATTTTTTCAGAAAACTTCTGTTTTAAATTTGAATTCCCTTAGCTGTTGAAATTTTTAGAATCTTTAGTGAGATTGATAGGCTTGTATTAAATCCTACTCAGAAGCAATTAGATCTTTTCAAAAAAAGATGAGTTTGATTCAACTTGCCAGAAAATATGATCTTTCTAAAGTCAAGGCTTCTTTAACGAAACAAGATATCAAAAACGATTTTGGTCCAATATTCGGTAGAAAAGAATGTTTTGGAAAAAAGTGCTTTGATTTTGGTCAGTAAGTCTACATCAGACTGTGACATAAAAATAAAGAAATTAGAATTAAAATTAAAGATGGAATTAAGGTTGAAGAAGCTGGAATTTCAAGAAAGGGAGATAGAAAGACAATTACAATATGAAAAAGAGCAGAGAGAGACAGGAAAGGAAGAAAGAAAGCCAATTACAATATGAAAAAGAGGAGAGAGAGACAGGAAAGGGAGAAAGAAAGACAATTACAATATGACAAAGACAGGTAAGAAAGGGAATATCAATGTAGAATGAAAGAAATAGAGCTGGCAAGTGAAAAACACATTCATACTTCAAATCCAAATTTAAGTTTTGATTTAGAAAAAATTAAGAAGACAAATACTTCATTCGTTTTGAAAAAGTTGAAGAAAATTTAAAGTGGCCAAGGGAGCATTGGACTCAGTTATCGCAATGTGTACTTACTGGTAAGGCTAGTGAGATTTACACTTCACTGCCTGTTCACCAAAGTGGTGACTATGATGTGGTTAAAGAATGCATTCTAAGGAGTTATGAGTTAGTCCCTGAAGCTTATCGGTAATAATTCAGAAATTACAGAAAAGAAGCTGGACAAACGCATGTCGAATTCGCTAGAGAAAAAGAGCAGTTGTTTGATAGATGGTGCTTAACCAAGAAAGTCCAACAAGATTAAAAAATCTCAAGCAAATGATAATAATTGAAGAGTTCAAAAACTGCAATATAGTGACGTTAAGTCTTATCTTGATGAGCATAGGATTGAAACCTTGGAGAAAGCTGATTGAGCTGCTGACTAATATTCTTTGACACATAAAATTAATTTTGTTAACAAGACTTCTACTCAACAGTCTTCTGGCAGAAAAGTATTTCAATCTAATACCAGCCCTTTTCAAACTCAAACTAGCACAACTTTTAAAAATCAAACTTCAGAGATGCTTGATTCTAGATCATGGTCTCTTCCGACGTGTTTCTATTGCAAGCAAAAAGGACACGTTATATCTGATTGCTACAAATTGAAAAATAGGCATCAGAATCAAGACAGACCTGTTCCAACTGCTCTTATTTCTAAGAGATCGAGTTCACGGTCATGTATTGAAAGTAATACATTTGTTGGGTCTAATAAATCAATCCCAGTCTGACCTTATTATGGAGAATTATGAATCATTAATATCGAAGGGTTCTATTCATTCTTGGGTGATTCAGCGATTCCCACCCCTATTAAAATTTTAAGGGATACAGGAGCTTCTCAGAGTCTTTTTATTGTCAGGTACTTTGCCTCTTTCTGAGACGTCTTATTCTAATGAAAGTGTTCTTGTTCAAGGAGTAGTGTGCGGCTTTGTTAATGTTCCTCTATATTGTGTAAATTTGTCATCAGACTTAGTATCAGGACCTGTGACAGTCGGAACAGTCTCGGTTTTACCCGTTGAGGGCATTCGTTATTGATAGGCAACGACTTAGCTGGAGTTAAGGTTGTGGGTAATCTACTTGAAAACTGACAAGCCTGATTTGGATCAGAAAGTTGATCCAATTCAAGAAGAATTCCCTGATATATTTCATGCTTGTGCAGTTTCTAGAGCTATGGCAATGAAATCTCTTGAGATGATGTTAATGAAGTCAGTATTCATTTAGCTGACACGTGTATAGGTCAGGCTTTTGATGAGGTCACTTGTACTCCTAGTTTGGATCAATCATGTTGTATTGGTCATTGTGATCCTCCTTTAACAACTCATTCTCTTTATTCTAAACAGGGTGATAAACGACAGGCACTTGTCATCAAACAGGAACAAGATCGATCTCCTGTTTCTTTCAAAGGGCCATAAGTGAGGTTGAAGCCACTAAAGTTCCTGTCTGTTATTTCATTAAAAATGGAATTCTTATGAGGAAATGGAGACCTCCCGAGGTACCTGCTGGTGATGAGTGGTCGATGAACTATCAAATAGTAGTTCCAAAACCTTACAGACAGGAAATATTTAATCTGGTTAATGAAACTCCTTTGGCTGGTCATTTAGGGATTAATAAAACTTATCACAAGATCTTGACTCACTTCTATTGGCCAAAAATCAAAAGTGATGTTGCCAAATACTGTAAATCTTGTCATACTTCTCAAATGGTAGGAAAGCCCAATGAGAAGATACCTAAGGCTCATCTACAACCTATTCCTGCCTTTGACGAACCATTTAGTAGAATTATGGTAGATTGTGAAAGGTCCCTTACCTAAGATTTATTCAGGTAACCAATACCTGTTGACCATTATGTGTGCGTCAACAAGGTTTCTAGAGGCAATTCTGTTGAGGAATATAAAATCTAAAACAATAGTAAAAGCTTTGATAAAGTTTTTTACTCAGTATGGCCTTCCCAAATCTATTCAGTCTGATCATGGTTCAAACTTCATGTCTGGAATTTTTCAACACGTTATGTATGAACTGGGCAGTCAGCAATTCAAATATTCTGGCTATCACCCTAAGAGCCAAGGGGCATTAGAAAGATTCCATCAGACTTTGGAAAATATGATCCTATTATATTGTTTTGATACGAATAAAGATTGGGATGAAGGCATTCATTTACTATTGTTTGCTGTTAGAGAATCAGTTCAAGAATCTTTAGGCTTCAGTCCTTTTGAACTGGTTTTTGGACACATTGTGCGTGGACCATTGAAGTTATTGAAAAAGAAACTTCTCTCTAATGAAGATACTGAGATCAATCTTCTTGATTATGTTTCCGATCTTAGATACAAGTTGCCAAATTCTTCTGAGGTCGCAAGAGAAAATCTGGACTCTGTTCAATCTAAAATGAAATCAAGATATGATAAAAAATCGAAGGAATGGAGTTTTCAGCCTGGTGATAGGGTCCTGGCTCTCGTACCAATGCCACAAAATCTTCTTCAGGCCAAATAGTATGGTCCCTACACAGTTGACAGGAAAATTTAAACAACTAAAAGAGTATATTGAAAGAGATAGCCATGTTAAACCAGTAATAAATTTAGTTGTACCTGTAGCACTCAGTGAAGAAGTATCATCAGATTCTATAGATATTGAAATGATGAATCTTTGTAATTCAGAAATTATGAAAGATCTAGACCAGAATCTTTCACATTTGCAAGTGCAAGAAAGAAATGAACTGAAACATATTATTTGAATATGAGCACTTATTTCCATATGTTCCTACAAGGACAAACAAAATTTTTCATGACGTTGAAATTGTAAATTCCAAACCTGTCAAACAACATCCAAACAGGATGAATCCACTCAAACAGGAATACTTAAAAAAGGAAATTCAATATTTGCTGGAGAATGATTTTATCGAGCCCAGTTAAAGTGATTGGAGTTCACCATGCTTACTTGTTCCAAAACCAGATAAAACTGCACTCATTATAGGAAGGTGAACAGTGTGACAAAAACAGATTCATTTCCATTACCAAGAATTGACGATTGTATTGATAAAACCGGGAATGCCAAGTATGTAACCAAATCTGACCTTCTGAAAGGATTTTGGCAGATTCCACTAACGGAAGGAGCAAAGGGAATCTCAGCATTTGTGACTCCAGATGGACGTTACCAATATTAAGTAATGCCATTCGTGATGAAAGGGTCACCAAGTACATTGCAACGTCTTATGAATATGATTACGTCTGCTCTAGAAAATTGTGATGCCTATATAGATGACATGATCATCTACAACGACACCTGGATAGAACATCTAGCCACAATTCGAAAATTCTTTGACAGACTCACTGATGCATGTTTGACAGTTAATTTATCTAAAAATGAGCTCTGCCGTGCTAGTGTGACTTTTTAGGACATATTGTGGGACATGGACAAGTTAAACCAATAGATGCTAAGGTTGAGGCTATTTCTAAATTTCCTGTGCCTGAAAATATAAAGCAGCTGATGCAGTTTTTAGGAATGGCCGGATACTATCGGAAATGTTGTTCCAATTTTTCTATCATTGCAGAACCCCTGAAAAAGTTATTAAAGAAGAAAAACAAGTTCTTTTGGACTGAAAAATATCACTAGGCTTTTGACAAGTTGAAAGCCATACTTGAAACAGCACCAATTCTTTCAGCTCCTAATTTCAGTCAGTCTTTCAAATTATCTGTCGATGCAAGTGATGCTAGTGTTGGAGCAGTTTTAATTCAAGAAGACAAATGGTATTGAACATCCAGTGTGCTATTTTTCAAAGAAATTAAATAAGCACCAGAGAAATTATTCAACTATCGAGAAGGAATGTATGACCTTGATTTTGGCTTTACAACATTTTGAAGTTTATCTTAGTTCAGCTCCTTCTTCGATTATAGTTTTTAGTGACCACAACCCCTTACTTTCATCGGCAAGATGAAAAATAAAAATCAAAGATTACTAAGGTGGAGTTTGTTATTGCAGGAATATAATCTTGACATCCGGCACATCAATGGAAAAGATAATTTAATAGTAGACGCTCTTTCCCGTGTATAATAATATATTATATCGTATACACTGTAATTTATACGAGTTCTTTTAACCTCGGGTGTAAATTGGTTTGTGGTAAAATTAAAAGTTTTATCATATAAACCTTTCCTTTATTTTATGCGGGAAGGTGTTACGCGTATTTGATTTGGGTCATTTAATTATTTTTTTTTATTTTTCTTTTGTCAGATTCAAATTTGACATTTTAAGTTTAAGATTCATTTATTGGGAGATATTTTTTTAAAACGTGTGATGACTTCTACTTTACAAATAAACGACATGTGTTGACCTCATTTCTGACCTGGCTTCAGAGTTGTAAAAAAGCTTTTAAAATGATTGGTTGATTCCAAGGACATTATGGAGCTTTGTTATAAACATCTTTCTATTTTTAGTTGGATCATAGGGTGTGTACGTGAATTTTTGAACGTAAATTTGTTCTAAAAGATTTTAGAAGATCATGTGACCCCTTCCTTGTTTACGTAAAAACAAGTATATAAATTATGTTTTGGGAGCGAGCTATTTAGTAGAACTTGGGCTGTTAGAATATTAAATTGTGTCGTTTTGAGTTATTTTAAATTACCTTGTATTGGAAATTTATTCAATTCGTTTGGATCAAGAGGAAATATTTTGTTATTTATCTGAAAAAGAATTGTGGTCATAGAATTTTATTACCAAGAACTGACTTCATCAAGTGACATCGTCTTCCATCTTGGATACTTCGCTGGGATTCGAACTTGGAATTATTTGGACATTTTATTACCAGGACTTTTGCACTTTCTCTAGTGGATAATATTTTAAATTATTTTTGGATTAATTTTGGAAATGATTCTTAAAACCGTAAGTTTATTTTTCTTTTCTGGAAAAGATTTGTGCTCAATAAATTGTTTATTAAGTTTTTACAAGCTTGTTATTTTCACTTTTTCTATGTTACTGTTTATTCGAGCCTAAGCAAGTAACACTATTCACAGGGAAATGAAAAGCTGTCAACAGTACATGTATTCTCCACAAATACGTTTGTATCGGATGATATGACGAGCATTAAAGCGACTGAACCAACCACTTGTTCCAGCGAAGGTCTCCACACTAAGTTTTATGCAAATGCTTCATTGAACCATTTTGTGGCTTCCGCAACGTCTTCAAATGTAGCACAGTTACCTTCAACGTAGTCTTTCTTCATAGACTCAGCAGCTTTCATCCTTCATGAACGGGTGTTTGTTTTAAGCGAATACATTTCACAGATATCTTTGCGAGACTGTAAATTTAATTTGCGTTTTCACTGCTGTTGGTAGCCATCGTAAATGTAAATCAAGTTATAAGCGAAACCTTCATAGCAAAATAAACTTGTTTTAATCATCAAAGGTCTCGGAAAAGCGTAATCACGCGTATTGGACGCATTTTTTATATCTGGTATTCAGACAATAACGTATACAGGAGTCCTCAGTACGCATCAATTTACTGGACGGCAAATTTAAGGGCTTGCTAGTCCTGCTTTGACCACCTGTTGAGTGGGAAAATCTGTTGATCAATTGACCATTTTAGCTGTTTACAATCAGAAAATTTGGTGGCTGAAAAACCCACAGATGTGCATGTTGTCATTATAAGAGTACATCTGAAGAACATGACCCACAAGATAGGCGGCAAGATCAAAGACTTGACTAGATGCAGAGTAGTGAGAAAATGTACTGATATTTACAATGACTGATTTCAGAATTCGAATGACCCATTGATGTACTTGTGTATAAGAAGAGTACATCAAATAAATAGCTTTCGCCTTCATTATTGTTTTCATTTCCATGTGTATCAATCTAAGTAATGCTTGTGACCCTGAAATCAAGACATATTGAGAGTTAGACAAAATGCTGTTTGCAAATTTTAACAAGAAGGGTTAATCGACTAATTGGCCAATATAGTAATGAAATTCAACAGTGTTAGAAGTTGCTAGAACTGACATTTCACGTGGAACACTATGTATGATGCCTGACTTGGTGCTTGCATTAAGACCTTATCTTGACCAGAGAATTCACTCTAACTCTAATGGACAAATAAGGGCTACATGTCAGTGCTGTAAAGAAGTTTGAAAATTCAACTCGATGGCAACCGCTGCTTTTATTCCTCTGGACATATAACCATTTCAGGTATACCCAATTTGCTTCTGGTAGGGGACAGCAACGTTTACTGGTGGTACTCTTGAACTCCTAGTTTTAAAATCTTAGCTATACCTCTGTGCATTCTTTGGAAAATGCTAGAATTGATCAGATTTCACTTCTTGTAAGTTGCCGCGAGAGGCCAGCTTTATAAGCCCAAACAAATGCCTAGGGTGGTTGTTTCTTTCTATTAATCCGACCGCGACATTAAAGCCGGGCGGCAAGATCAACTTATTGTTAAACAAAGTAAGGGTTGGAGCTGGCAGCTTGTCGATATAAATGATTAGAAAACAAAGGATTTGTTCAAGCTGACATGTGCGTTGATCTTTTATCTCGACGTGGACATAAGCATGACAATTTGGTGGTAATAATAGACCCAGGGACTGGGACTTAGTTTTTTGTCGACATAGGCGGCTTGTCGATATAAACTGGTAGGACTGCACTTAATTCTGATTTAAAATTCAAGCCATATCAAGATGAATGTTATCATTGAATTGATATTTTGGAAATTTGTTTACATCGGCACCGATTATTTCTGCCGATACCGATTTTTCTAATAATCAGTCCGATTATGAGTATGGAGAATTAGTCTGTACAGCTTTACATCTAAGCTTCAGAAAATGAACAATTTAATATTAGGGGATTGTAAAGCCTTAAATATTAGGAAAAAAATAAAAAACGTAGGTTTTTATACAGGTATGCCAAAGTTTGAAGTTTTAAAACTCGGCTTTAACTTTATTGAGGTACACATGAAAAGCAATATTAAAAGTCTTTCAAGAGAGAATGAATTTCTATTGTGCATGCTGAAACTTCGAATGAATTACGTTTTCAAAGACATGACACATCAACTAGATTTTCTGTAGCAACTGTTCAAATATGTTTCCACTCCACCCTTGACGTACTTCATACAAGGCTGAATTTTTTAGTAAGGTGGCCAACATGAGAAAACGTGAAAAATCAATGCCTATGTGTTTTCGAAAGGAATATGGAGAGAAGGTAGTTGTTGTACTCAATTGTTCTGAAATTTACAGAAAGGCCAAGTAGTGCTCTGAACAAGGTCTACACATACTCCAATTACAAGCATAAACTAACAGTCAAGTATCTGATAGGGATAGCCCCCCCCCCCCCAAACAAGGTGTAATTACTGTTATTTCCAAAGGTTGGTGTTGCAGAACATCTGACAATTGCATTACAGAAAAATCTGGGATTTTTGATAATCTGTTGCCTGGAGGTGTTGTCATGGTTGATAGACGGTTTAGCAAAGAAGAGGCAGTTCATTTCTTTCAAGCCAAATTAGCTATTCCCAATTTCACATGTGGAAAATCACAATTGCATCCCCTTGAGGTTAAATATACCAGAAAAATCGCAGCAGTCCGAATTCACATTGAAAGAGTTATTGGTATTGTTTTGAGAAAGTTTAAAATATTTGACGGCATTGTCCCAATTGAATTCATCAAGCTGAGAAGTGGAGAAAATATTCCAACCATTGACAAGATTTTAATAGTGGCATGTTGCTTGACAAATCTGTGCCTTTCAGTGGTGCCATTTGATAAGATGAAAGTACAAAACTGAACTTTTGGATTATTACGTACCCGTATGGCAAGTCTGTTTATACATGTTAAAAGAAAATACTTGCAATGCAACAAGCTGTACTGTCAATAAATAATTATATTTCACCTTTTTATGAATATGATGTCATTTATGATTTGTATCTGATTAAATATGTTAATAAATTGAAAATAAGGTATTTTTTTTTGTATGTTTTCTTTAATTTTGATTAGAATGCTCCTTGTATGTGACCGTAATGTTTGTCTTCACTTGTAATATATTGCATGTCATTTTTACAAAATGAGATATAAAGACAGCAATAAAATATTCAATCATCCTTGTCATGAGTAAAACATCAATCAAAAAACATGTGCATAAAGAAACTAATACTTAAAAAAGTAGAAACATTGAATCACTTTAAAAGCTTTTAAAGTACATGAACTGAAAATATAAATTTGGTTATCTTTCAAGTTGCACATTGGCAAATGGTAATGTACACTGTCATATTTATAAAATCATTTCAACATTATTCAGTTTTGACATTCAACACAAAACCATGCTCCTTTAGGTACATGCTTCATCTGAATACACTTGAGATGAAACCACACTATATGATAGAAAGGGTCCTATGTCAAAATGGGACATTTGGGTAATCTAAGGTATTTTGATCACTCTGCATGACTTTTTTCCTTATGATTATTGTTTTTTTATTTCAATCAAACTCGCATCGAGCACTTGTGTGAAAAACTACACATATGCATTCCAAAGACAGTGACGTACCTATGCATAACTCTTAAATGACCATGTCCTGAATCCAATCGGTGAATTAACCTTTAGTTTCATCATTACAGTCACAATCCCTTTCAAGTAAAATCGATCTGAAGGAAGTAGCCCATTCTACATCTGATTTAATGACTTGAGTTCATAATAATGTTGAACTAGTTGCATACCTTAGAATATGTAGCACTTATAAAGCTGTTTATGAACTGTTTATATAAACAATTCATACATTAATAGCCATATTGCATTACATCTTATTTTTCCTCCATATTGAGCGTTGTATCGCTGAATTTAGCGTTTGTTCGGTTATGATTGAAAATTACATACTACAATGTATGTTACCTTTGATTTGAGCAAATGAATTCCATATATCTCCTTGTGTGAAATTTGTCGGACCCAGCCATCTTGAAACAGTTTGTATGCGTCCATGGATTTGTAGTTTTTCAGCTGCTCCTTCGAATACGCTGATACTTGAAAAACAAGAAAGTGTAGCACGTCAACAGGTGAAATATCAGGCCATGTCTGACGATTAGCATTGAATTCGTCCGCCCCAAGTATATAGGATATGGGTCAACATGGATCTTCTATATCTTCACGTCATACCATTTACAAACATCACCCATGAGGGTTTCTCGGTAAGATATATGTGATGTAGAGGTCCTTTTTGCCATAATAATACACATTAAATTTAAAAACAGATTTGAAAAAAATTATCTTATTTCTACGAAATAACTAAACTCCCGTGACTTGTATTGATCTTAACAACGGTTAGCTAAGGAAGGAAAATAGCTGTGCAAGGTGCATTATGGATATTTGTGTATATGCTCGTGACGTCAGTAAAAACAGCCTACAAGATTATTTATTTTGCCAAACTTTTGTTGCTACTCACCACAACATCCCAATATCATTTTAAAAAGGAAGATCATGGATTGATACTGTAGAATATACAGAGGTCATCTCATTAACATGGCCACCTTATAAAATACCATAATGATATAAGTAGTATGGAGACAATCTCAGTGTACCCCATTGCATGATGACACATATAATTGAGATGGAACTTAATACAGAACGTTTGAACATGGGTCACTTAAAATGTACAAGGTGTAGTAGAAAAAAAACAGATTAGTGTACTCTTGTCTTCCAAGGAAAATAATATGCATGCTTTTGGAATCACTGAAACCAAATTAAATGCTAACCACAATGATAATCTATTTCACTGTTAAGGTTACAACATGTCATTACACAGAGACAGACAGACAGGGGGAGGTCTTGTAAACATTAGGGAAGACATAAATGCAGAACGGTGACCTGACTTGGAGTCACATGAAATTTACAGTATTTGGGTGGAGATTTCTCAAAATAATGCAAAACCATTCCTAGTTGGTTTCGTTTATAGGCCACTTTCCTCCAAAGCAACTTGAAATGATAACGTTTTGAAACAAATAGAAAATGTTCATTCACAGGAGAAAGAAACATATACTTGGCAATGTAAATAAGGACCTACTCATTACCCAAATAAAGAGTAAATGGATGGAATGTATTGAATCTATCGGCCTAGTCCAGTTGGTATATGAGCCCATAAAGGTAACAGAAATATCAAACACTCTTATAGATTAAATGCATACCAACGTACCAGACAATGTGTCTTATGTTAATGCACCCAATGTTGGTCTTAGTGACAACTATCCTAACATTTTGACAAGAAAGGTTAAATGCAAGAGAAATAGGACAAATACAGACAAACCTATCATTTACAGATCTTTACAAAATTGAAGTAAAGAACAATTTCAAGATGACCTATATATAAAGTTTCATGGAATATTATCCAAACGTTTGATGACATAGATGAAGTTCTAAGGGTGTGGACTGACTTATTTATGAATGTAGTCTCCAAGCATACACCAATGCAAGTACTTTGAGCAAAGTATGAAATCCAAACTAATTGGCTTACTACTGAAATCCTAGATACTATGAAGATATAAGACCAATTGAAGGCTATGAAAAACCTTGCAAAATATAAAGTATGGGGAAATAGCATATAACGTATGATTATGAAAGGTAAAAAAAAAACTTGTTATCATGCTTTACGACACAAAACAAAGCAAACTCCATTTAGAAAGTTTTCAATATACTCATTGGGGTAACACATAAAGATCAGACATGAAATTCACTCACTTCTGGTAAATGACACCATAGTCACTAATGACACTGACATTGATAGAAAAAACATTCACTGTAGTATGGTGATCCCCCAACCCCCAACACAGGATTACCAGAATGGTGTATGGGAAATGCAAGTAGATGCCTCCAGACCTGGAATAGGTGTTGTGATAGACAGCTCTGCATATCACTTTTGCGGTAATGAATATATACAATTTTCTGTTTTGCTTAAAATGCATACTATACTGACTCTTAATGCATTATTCTTAACATGCTTCAGAGTTTATTGAATGTAAGAAGTTTCAAGACTTTTAGCGAGATTGCCTACCAAATTAGACATGTGCTTTGATTATTTGTTTGCAACCAATGTGAATGAATTTTAAAATTGTAAGCTGTCCAAAAACAGACATGCATACGTATGCAAATGATAAGGACATTTTTTAAAATTTACGATTGATATTCGAGTAGATTCTTTTCATTACCTGTATTCAATGTGGGTACCTCACTATGCTAAACAAATCGATGCTGGTGATGATACAAGGATAAAATCCCTTTGTAAATATTATCTTCATTTGCAATCAGCCATTCCTATTTGATCCCAATGCAGGAGTCTCTGACTTTTAGAAATACTTGCCAAACACATTGCGGTGTCCCTCTTAACATAAACTACACTTGATATCAGTTCTAGTTGTGATGGACCTCTCAGTACTCATTTAAAAACAAATCTATGTGCAGTTTTGATCTATGTGTATTTTAAGTGGAATTTGCTAAATAACATTTGAATAAGACCATGTTTCTATTATTTTTTTCTCATTTTAGAAATAGCATATTACAAATTGGAATACTTTTTCAGAATCTTCAAGTTCTGATCCTTGATGAGATTCTACTTGTCTTGGCCAGGATGTACAGACTGGATGTTTCTTGTCTTCAACAACAAAGTTGACTTGATGAGTGGCAACAGACATATTGCCTATAGGCAGTTCCTAATACGGCAACACTGAAGGCTGAGGTTTGGAAGAGACATGTATTTCCATCTTGCTGTTTCTGACATATACATGACGAATGTCCAGATTGATAATACACTGGCTTAATCTCTTTCTTGCATGTATGAATTTGTATATAAATGAGTACAACTGACTTTATTCTTTGATTTCTTGTAACTGCACATAACATTGCATAAAACAATAATGCTTTCGTTCAGACTTTTTTCAACCCCAGTCTATTCTGCCTATAAACAATGTCAGCACAAAGGTCATAAATAATCAATATAAAAAGTTTTCAGCAATTGCTGATACAGCATTATACATTATTTAATTTTCAACAAATGTTATTTACAGGATATGATATAAAGTGTAACCTGCCTTAGCAGACACTTATATATCAGACACTGATAATATATTTTCCTTCCATTATATTCTCCAGTCTCAATTCCTTCCTTCTAATTTCTTTTATTTTGTATAAACCCACAGCCTTTTTCCAGAAAATTTTCCCTACCTGAATGTTTCTTCCACTATTGACCTCCTCTAAGGTTTTATTTAATTTGACACATGTACTTCCTTTGTTCCTGTTTCACTTTCTACGGGCTCTCAAATGTTTTATTTCATTCATATCTTTATTTGTTAATTTTATTTTATGATTCTGCACTGTCATGTTTTGCCTTTTGATTGTCTGTTTGAGACCATCCAACTCCTGAACAATAACTGCTCTATTTACTTTTTATAGCAATTATGTGAGGTTTTTTTTAAGTCTTGATATTCCTTTTTATTAAGATATTGCTATTTACTTTACATGTGCCAGAATCCAACCATTTCTTTTGTTTTTTCATAAATAGTAACCAGGGTAATCATTTATGATCTGAGACATTTAAGATGCTTCTATTACAATCTCATATTTCCCATTGCTTGGCTTGAAATATAAAATTCAACTTGCCTTGTTTACTCCATTTTTCAAAAGTATTCTTTTCTTAACATGTTTAGCCTCCGATACATATCCAGTAACTTATTTTTCCTGATGAGACTTTTCGTTCTTTCTTTAAAGGAGATTAGAAATAAAAAAATTCCTTTTATGGATGTAATTCTCTACAAATTTTAATTAGACTATAATGTTTTATAAATTCAATATCATAGGCGGGTAGTGATTATATTGCGTGGAAGATATCACGATTCCGTAAATTGCCGAGTTCTTCCGACTTTTAATAAGACAACATATCATATGGTCCCGTGACGCAATATTAGCCATTTCTCAAATACAAACGAAACGTTGAATCTGCATCCGAGACATGCTCATAACTATATATGTTGAAGTACGTTTTAACAATGTGTTTAAGACATATCAGCAGAAAATTAGAGGAGTAAGAAGGTGCGTATATTTCATATTTTGGAATTTAAAAAAAAGGAAAAAAAAAACAACGTAATTTTAAAATAAATATTGATCAGATGTGTGCTGTGCGAAAATAATGTACAGAACATTATAAGGTATGAATTGCGTGAGCGTTCCGATATGCATATTTGTCGAGTGGCAATGAGGATGAACATACGTGACGTCACAGGATCTTTAGCAGCTATCTGCCATTTTTCAGAATCATGTTGATCCACTGTACTTGAGAGTAGAAAGATTATTAGTATTTATATTCGAGTTTATTTTCCAAGAATCTTCCAAAATGCCCCACTGTGCAGCGTTTGGATGCAACAACAATTGGACTAGTAAATTTTTCCGATTCCCGAAAGACAAAATCCGATGAATGGCTTGGATCCATTGCTGTCGCCATGACTCCGTGAGCCGGCAACTCATAGACATTTCAGTCTTAATTTTTCAAACGATCATTATACAAGTTGATCCAGAAAGACGTGCAGAATTGAAATAATTAAATGCCAGTCGAGACTGAAGCCGACATCAGTACCACAAGGCACAACTGTCAAACTGAAACGAGTAAGAGGAGCCTATCACAAACGGCAGAATGCAGAGGTAAATAAATATGTTCAGTGTCGTGAGCATAATGAAATTGACGTATTTAAACAAGAATATCAGCATAAAATAGAGCTTTGTTAATCTCGGATTATCACACCCTCCCTAACCCAGTGTGCTGCGGAAATTGAATTATTGCGTATACTACTGTATATATTCCTGGAACAGATTTATCTCAGAAAGAGTTGTTAATGACATTAACGTTAGAGTAACACTAATGTGTATTTAAAATATTGTGGAATGCATAATTTCATGTTTTTTACTACTAGTATCACCTGAGAAATATGAGCCTGAGGCTATGACATAGGATGAGCACTTCCTTGTGCCTCCAACTCCACTTCCTTTTCCCCTTTCGTGCAGCCATCATTGTAATTAATCCGTTGTTGTCATGTGACTACTCAAATGTTTCAAAGATACTATATAATACTGCAAATGCTTTTTCTAGTCAATAATAATTGTTTATTTCCTTCAGGTTCTGTATCCAGCTATGAAAAGTTACAATGCAAATTATGTGCTTGATACACCTGCAGGTGCATGTGCTTTGGTAGAGGTAGATGATGCTGAACTCAGCATATCAGCTTTGTACCAATTCCTCAGGCCCAACCACAAAACATGAAACGAAGTGTGAAAGTTCAGGCTAAATTTGATCCCACAAGGACTCACAAAATTCAGGTTCGACCTGCAAGATCAATAGCAATTCAGTCTGAGCTCCTAAAACCAAGAGATGATGGAGAGGACAGTGATGATAGCAGTGACTTTGAAGATATGCATATGAACTTTAAGCTTGAAAAGATATAGGTTGGGTCGGGAATCCTGTCAATTTTCCACATCCGGGCATTTTCAGTGCATGGTTACGACCGCCGAGGTGAAAACAACCGCCATTGTTCTAGTGACTTGACTAACGTGTGAGGGACATTTACACAATTTAAGATATGCCTAAGATTTGCAGTGTTAGTGGATGCACAAACCATCATATGCAAACGGAAAATTAAAATGAATATAAACTCTTCCTAAATTACCAAATACGTATTTTCTCTCTTGCCAATAACTACATAAATATACAAGTGTCTATTTATAGGTACAAATAAAAAATGAGCTACAACTTATATTATTAACTGCTCCGCTTTTCCGGCGTTTATATCTTCCACAAATTATAAATCATATGGAACCACGCTTATTTCCTTGACACTCCATTGCTCATACTTTATATTGCTAACTCCAAACTAAATATATGACACGAAGACTATGTGTAGAATTGTTCTTTTAAATGATTGACTACTCTGCTTATGTGCCATTTATATAATCTCTTTAATCATGAGAACGACCGGGATTACTACTGTAATTAGCAGGTTTTAATTAAATTCACATACACACGGAAATGTAAAATCCGGAAACTGTCTTTAAATCTGTCATATGTTGAGAGCTTTTAGACGTGGGTGTGGTATTTAAACGATAACTTAAGCAATACTACTAAATGACAATCAGTTTATTTCACAAACCTACTGTATGTAAAATAATAATCAACAGTACTGTATTCTCACTGAAGGTCGAAACACTGGAAAGATATATTAGTATCAGCATTCATTTATTGATTATAATTAAAGATTACTTGCCGCACACATGATCAAGTGAGCTCTTATCTATCTATCTATCTATTGTTCTGTCAGCCTGTTTGTATATACGTCCGTCCGTCGATCTAACGAACCAACAAACCAACCAATTAACAAAAATAAACAGCACGCACAACTTGGAAAGGGTTCTTAGTGCTAAGACAATTTGTAAAAGTCAGTCAGCCTTGGACCCGCAATTTTCGCTGAAGCAGGAAAAGGGGATTCTCCTATTATTGTCGTGAAAGTTTAACAACATAATATGCTAATTCAAAATTTTATACAGAAGTATTTTGGCGCATGTTAAATTCGGGTTTACAGGGAAGCAGAAAAACGAACTGATTTGGCAAGTTTGTCAAGGTCGAAACACAGATTCTTGAGAGTTTGGAGAATATAAGGTGATGGAGTTGAGTTTTAAAAAATCTGCATTCATTTATAATGAAATGACATTTTTTTGCCGTTCTTCTGTGCATTTTCCTATGTACGTTTCATGTGTTTATGCAAAGGTAATACAATTAGTATGGAATTATTTTTTAATTGTGAAATGACATGGGAATATTTACATGGTCGTACCTAAAGCATTTCTAAATGAACGCAAGCGTTAACGTTTGGGTGTTTGAGTGAGTTTACCCCCTTATTCTTGCGGAGGACTAGGTGTAGGCCTAACAAAATGAGAAGTTGATTTTACAGTTTAGTGAATTCTGGATATGGATACTATGCTTCTCTTGTTATTCCTGAACAGAAAACATAAATAATAAACAAAATATAGGTAAACAAAAATGGTTTGCAATATCGAACATAACTAACGCTACCGTACTGTTACTAAGCAATTGTTTTCACCTCCGCAATATGGCTGAAAGTAGGTCGCTAAGATCGTGACGTCATGCCGACCCAAGCTGTAAAACCAGAAGATCAGCAACATCTTCTGGTGTCTGAGTCTATTTTGGCAGAATTGGCAAATGTATGTAAATCATGTTGTTTGCCCACCCAGACATGTTTGAAATTTTCTTGAGGAACAATGATCACAAGAAATTGAGTTTGTGTCAGTGAGACCATTTCAGAATGGAAAAGTCAAGCATATGATGGAAGAATGCCATGGAGTAATATGTTTACTGCAGAAGCAGGAGGAATTTTTCTTGAGCGAATGAATATGCAAAGTTTAAGTAAACGTACATTTACAAAGTTACAAACATCTTATATTATACCTGCAGTTGAAGAGCTATGGGAGAAGCAAGCTTCCTTAATTGAAGAGCGCACTGTAAAGTAAATAATATGTGGAAGTGATGCTTGTTGCTATTCCCCTGGGTTTTCAGCCAAATATGGGGCTTATGCTTTGATGGATTTGGAGGCCAAGAAAGTACTTGACATCCAGCTAGTGCAGGTACAATATATGGTTGTCATTAGAGCGTTATGTGAATGTCATTATTATATTGTATACAACTTTTAAATTGGTATAGGAAAGAGGGAGTCAGAAAGATAGCATTTAACTTTGAGTAGAATTACTGAATTGTCAAGGCCTTTGTAACATTGATTATTCCACTAGTATACCAAATTTTAATTGTGTATAGCTAGCACAAAATTATAGTCTGTACTTTGATAATATAGCTGTATCCAATTTTATCCAGTTGAACTAGCTCAAGATAATTCATTCGATCAATTAAATGTTAGCACAAGTAATTGTTTGGTTACTGGAAACTATACTTGTTGTTTTGAAATTGTCAGCGATACGTGTTTAGACTGCTCAGCAAATTTTAATACCCGCAGATTCTATCAATGCCACCTGCCTTTTGTATCCTTGAAAGTGCTCTGCCATAGTGATACAAAAGCTGTTGTAGGACTGGTGCCTTGAGCATGCGCTTAGTGTGCTTAATTGGTAATCCAGCACTGAAAGTAATTAGAAGAAATAAAGTAATCTGTTGTAAAATCAGAACTATAAACAAAATAATTTAATACATTTATACTTCATGAAATAACTTTTTATTAAAGTTCATTATGTTGGGACACAGGTTAATATCAATCATTAAGAAAATATAAAAGTTCAAAATTAAAACAATGTTCAAAATTAATAAAATGTTGATTGATTTCATATCTTGGTCATTTTTTTTCTTTATAAGGTTACATTGCACTCCTGAAGCAGGCATTGCTGGACTTGAGGCAGGACTTGCCTACACACACAGAAGCATACATGTTCATGAAAGGGGATTCTTAGTATCCACCACCACTCACAGCATCATACAAACAATTTTCAAAAAAATGAACTCATCATAAAGCAAAAATCACGCTTTTTGAAATCCAATAATTTGTATTGTGCAGCATATTTGAAGCCAACATATTCCTCTAAGGGGAAAGATTCTTTTATTATTGAAACAACACCGGATGGAAGCACTTTACGGCTGTGTTTGCCTAGTCGATGCCAAATCCATTTGACAAAATGCAGATATGCTATATGCCTTTATGTTCTGAAAATAAATATAGAATACATTCAAAAGTTAATTCGAACAAGAGTTCGATATTTCGTCTTTGGTAAATTATGCTGAATTGTACTTTTAGTACTTCGGGTGAATCATGTTTGATATATTTATCTTTTTATCAAATTATTAATCTTCTTTGAATGCATATACATACATGTGAAATGACCCATATCATTATAAAATTGTTCTATTTATTTGTTGTTTGTTTATTGTGTTCTTGAAGATTCATAAAACCTAGTTGGTGAACAAAAAATGTATAAATCATTGTCAACATAGTATTTATTAGAATTTATAACAAACCTGCTATTCCTTTCTCAAAGGAAGCAGTTTTATTTATGGAGGCTATATATTGTTAAAAAAGTTTAGATGTCATAACAAAGAAAAGAAAAGAAAATAGGGTAAAGTCTTTAAAAGAAAAAACTTATTTTCTTCTAAAAGAAACTGCATATTTTTCGTAAGTTTAAGACCATCACCGCTTGATCATAATGGAATGCATCCTTCTGCAATAAATGTTGCCTCCATGAGTTGTAATATGAAAACACTTTGAAGAAAATCTTGCAAATTGTTTGTTTTGTAAAATGTATCCCAAACATTGTCACAAGTACAGGAAAATCTTATATAAAAATATCAACAGGAATTTTGAAGAAATTTGTGTAAGATTGGAAAAATTACTAGTGTATTATTGGTTCATTATCATCCAGAGGTCCATGATGTTCCAGGTATTCATACAGGGATACTTCCAGCATGTATTTGTTTAAGTAGTTTGCAATGAAACTTTCATGGAGGGTTATACATGTCACGTCACCCTTCTTTTTCTTAATTATCTCCACCTCATGTCAGCATATGCGCTCAATTACCAAGTGAATCATTTGGCAATATCCACAATCACACCTGTAAGGAAAGAGCACAACATTATTTTGACCATTCATGATTGTTTAAAAATCACTTTCAACATTTTGTAAGCATTGACAAGGAAATATAGAAATAGCGTGTTTATTCTGCATTTGAAATAAAGTTTGGCAAAACAACGTTAGTTCTCAGTATGTTGCCTTTCAAAGTTTAGAGTGAGCATTGTCATGTCCATGTGATTTTATGAGTCAAATCGTATTTAACAGATTCATATTCAGCGTAACTTGTGATAACATTAAACCTGTGATTATGTTTAAAAATGGCAGGAGTTAATCATTGGTGTATCGTGACATTCGTTATCTTAGTCCTGTATTCTGCGTGGGGTTTTGTCCTTTATTTGAAAAGAAAATAAATACTTCCCTGTGTGAAGGAGTAAATGTATGTTACTATTTCTACTAGAATAATTGTTCTGAAACAATGTAGCAATTATAAATTTACAAAATATATATGTGGCTTTCATTGCTTTAAAAATTATGAAAACATTGCTAATTAATACTTTAAAAATGTTTAATTTAGCAAGATATAAACACTAAAATACAGTTTTTACAAGCATCTGCTTTGATAACTTGCACTATCGGTAATCTTTAAAAGTTTCAGGCAATAGGGGGAGGATTGTCGAAATTTGTGTCCACCAAAACTTGCATATTTATTACACACAAGAGTTGACAAAGATTCAGTTTCTTTTAGTGAAATTTAACGTGTGTTCTGCTTATTTTATATATATGCAATGCATGTTACAAGTATAAATTGGTAAAAACCATTGTGTGTTTTCAAGGCGTCCAACTTCACTCTGCAAAATATCCTCATCATTCTGATATTCGAAGAACATGACGACATGTCATCACTACCTTCTTCGTTGTTAGCTTTCAAAAGTGGCTCAAGCTGATACAGTAAATTGTTTACGCTTACAAAAAAGTAGGGGAAGTCGTTCTCGCAATTTTCCATGATGCTAAAGGGAAAATAAATGATCTGAATCACGCTTGCAACCATCGTAGTTAGCTCGGTTGGCTGTTAGCAATAGATCCTATGACGTCACTACCAACGACATGATACATATCTAATTATCTCTCAAGGCACTTTCGCGAATAACCAAATATTTCCTTGTAGTAATTAAAGGGCCTGAGAACGGAGTAAGGGAGTAAGATAAAATATAATTTTGCACAACAGGCAATCAGATAATATAAAATGAACATGTACGTTCCTTATTCCTTTAAGAAGCTTCCTTTTTATAATAAATTTACAGTGTATTTTACATGCAGTCTACAGTTAGCATATGGACAAATCTGATAGTATATACGTCTCGTTAAAATAGATTATATACTGTACTGGTTAGTACGAAAAGAAATGTTTTAAGCACAGGCTCCGGGCTGATGACTTAAATAAACTAACTAGCCCTGAAAGAAATTCCACAAACCCGAACAGTTCATATATGTTAACTCTCAAACCGGGAGAGGAAACATAATTTTTTCCCCCAATTTTGGAGGTATTTCCTCCCTATCTCATAATATTTCTTGATTTTTCGCAGAGAACTCCCGATTAATTCAATATATCTGTCAATTTTCATTTCTCAGAAGAAGAAAAAAAAAACAGACATAAATATATATCAATAATCACACAAATGCCATATTCTATTTTATCACTTGTGAATATTGTAGATAATAAATAATTAATATCATACTACAGTTTTAGTTTTCAGTAAATAGATTACGATTAAACATTATTCACTTAAATTTCAGATTTTTTTAACTACATGTACTACATAAGTACTTCTTGTAACAAAAATTGTCACCAGTTTCAAACCCATGAATGATCACAATGAAGGCTGCATAATTTTTTCTGCAAAAAAAATCTCCTTTTGAGCCAAAGAAACGCGGCCAGCTAGCACCTGACATTCCTCTACCATATATGTAAAGTTTCATTACCATGATTAAAATAAAAGAAGGAATAAAATAAAATATACGACGCAGTATATCGAGGGTTCAACGCAAAGCTACTGAAACTCAAATTTTCCAAATTTTACAGGAGAAGGAAAAAACATTGTTTTTTGTTACACATAATTATATGATCATATGCATACATATAACACTTAAACATAAAATAAAGTTTTGAAAATAGTTTATTTGTCAACAAAATATTAGCATTTAAGTGAGTTACAACAGTATTGCAGCAAAATAGTGTTGTAATTGGTCTGTTAGATTTATGTAAAACTATGGTAACTTGAGTTGCATTAGTATTGTTAACTTACCTGACAGCATGTATTTTATGCAAAAGTATGGTACCTTGACTTACAATAGTATTGCAAAATAGTTTATTCCATTCTTACTCATTTTTATAAGCAAAACTAAGACTGAAGAAATTACACAATAAGTGCTGAATGATTAAATACAAGTTTCAAAACTTAAACAATAAATAACAATTTAAATGCTGAAATAATAATGTAAAATTTAACTATTCTAATGCATTTTTAAAGTCACATTCACTTGTTTATGTGTACTTTTTATAAACATGGAAATCTCAGCACAGGTAGCCACAGGTGATAATAAAGGAGTGTAGTGGATTGTCTCCCATGGTTTGCGATGATGGCAGTGAACAAGAGGAATGGAAGTGGGTCCATGCCCCCCCCACTCCAACAAATCTTTGACAACTGATGATTTAAACTAGCTTGTTTCTGTTTCCTACTAATTTCATATGTTTGATACAATTTATAAATCTGTAAAATATGATGGGACAAAAATTGAGTTATAATTGATTGTGAAGGAGAAATAATAGTAGGAAGATCTAAAACCATGATTCAAAATAATTATTATATTAAAACTGACACGTAGCTCAGAACTCGGGCATTTAAATTGGCTAATGTTGCATAGCTGCATAATCAGATTTTGTTAGAGCTGAAATTGAAAATCTTGTGTTCAACTGATGTAAGATTAAATTTTTGTAAGGCATACCACAGCATTGATACAAAAGAAGTGTTTTTGTTTTGGCCTCCACAGTTGTCAGAATAAAAAACCAACCTTTTCCCCATTTTCACTACAGACTTTCAAAAATCTGCAAATGCAAGATGCAATTTCACATGAACCTCTTCCAGATATACTCTCATTCCATATGAAGCTGTAACCATCTGAATTTCCAAGGTTGTAAAGTGTGAGGTTAAAAGTGTTTAGTCTTCTCTATAGTACCATGCAGACTCGAAACGTTTCGGTGTTGTAAGGACCTCTTGTAAATCAAAGCAAGCTGAAACAAAATTCACCCTGAGACTGAGCTGCCTGTTTTTTGTCTTTACTTTTGTTTTCTCTACTTGTTTGTTCGTCCCTGATGTGATTGTCATATATTTCTTTTATTTCTAATTTTTCTGCATCACTAGAATTTTTGTATTTTGTGCATAGATCACACTTATCCTTAACAGGATGATGAAATGCCAAATTGAACTTTCTATCAAAAATGCTTCTGTAAATAGATACTGAGACAGGTTTAGACCTATCTTCAAAACATTTGCTTACATATAATCTGTACATTTTTTACATTAGGGTAAGAGGATAAATAACTTTTATTGGAATCTCTCCTACAGTACTGACTTTCAACACATGGGAAAGATTTGATGTGATTTCTAACTTTGGCCATTTGATCTTCTTGTGTCTTGTTTGGTCTGTTCGAATTTTTCCCCCTTCCTTCCCCAGAAGATATCCCTGCAGCCACCTTCTTGGATACAGCTGTGTAAATTCTTTGGTCACTAATATCTAGGGTAAGAAGGAAAAATGTCTTACAGACTTTGTATTCCACATTATACACAGAAAGGGTATAATTTATTGATTTACACTTTCTGCTTGTCAAAACTGTCTTTTGTTTGGTTTCATATGATTTTGTATTTTTAAGAAGAAAATCTCTTTGCCTTGTTATATCATCTAGGGACCAGAATGTATGAAATATTTTCTCTCGTTCTTCCTGAGATATTTTTTCATGACACCTGTACCTACATTTAGGACCACATCCTTTTTTCAATAAACGAGCTGACTTGTTTATGCCTTCACTTGTAACATATTTTTGACCAGAGTTTTTTTTAAATTTTGCTAGATTTCTCTGCCAGCAATCTTATTTACTTCTCCATTTTCTTCCCTTTATTTCCAAGCTATCCCTCTGGCTCATTCTACTCTGTCTACAATTGCCACTATTCGTTGTCCCTTCAATCATATTCTGCCTATTTTCCTAGAAACACTAATCTATCAATACCTTATTATCTAGTGCTGTATTACCTGTATCCTCCTCATAGGACATTTCCCCCATAATATTTTCATGAACACTCTCATTATCACTGCTAAACCATTGACTATTTGCATATTTAATGCCTGGAAAACTTTCTTGTTTGCTACTAGTATCTATGTAATCATGATCTTTTAACAAATTGTCTGTTCTGGAATTTTCCACGTCTTCAATCCCATCCATTACATTTTCACACATTCCATCTAATATATTTTGTATCAGGTGTGAAAAGGTATTAATCTCTTCCTCCTGTACATCTATGTTGGAATTGAAAGAGACATTGGGAATTGTCTACTCCACACAAACTCCTTCTAGGATTCCAGAGTCAAACCCATCCGTTGGACATTCAAATGGACTTGATACCATCCACTCGCCATCTTGTTTTTGGGCAAGGACATACATTGTTTGGTCACTGGAATTAAAACTGCTTTTGACATAATCAACCTTACTTTCACTCATATTTATGGGAACTTGGTTGACATCTGATAGTGCATCTTGCTTAAGATGACCTTTGGCATCATTGATATTAGTATTATCAGGAACAAACTGAGTATTGCTTTCTTTTGAAATCTTGCTATCTAAAAATGATTTTCTAATCCCTTTGATTTCATCGATACTCCTTGCTACATTATTTACCTTTTTCTTTTTTCTGATCTCTCTCTCTCTATTTTGCTTTTGGTATGCATTCTCAGTTTTGTTGATTTTCCCTTCATTTCAGTGTCTGATTATGATAGCACTGATGATGATATGTTTCTTTCCAGTAATTTAAGCTCTGTCTTAGTCATTGTATATTCACTTCCACTGCTCTCAAGGTTAGTACTAGCAAAGCCAGCAAATTGGGCAAGAGGTACATCATCATCATCATCATCATCATCATCATCATCATCATCATGTACATTTTGTTTCAAATGAGTTAATGGAATGTTTTCATCAGAAACTTCAGTATCTGAGTCTTTTGTGATCCTTGTTGTGTTGGGGTAAATTTCGGAGTCACTAAAACCTAGAAAGCTGGCACTGGTGGCAGTAGAATCCGAGTCCGCATACATACAGTCTGTTCTTTGTACCATGATGGATAATGGGACTATTTCAAAGGGGCAGCTGTCTCCCAGGTTAAGTGACAGTGTAAGGTCTCTGATAAACATGATGCCTCATATATGGATGAGTAGTCACTATTGCTGTACCATCTGGTAATGACAGTCCACTGGTATCCTTATTGTGTCGGTAAAAACACTTATCATAGGTTGATCGTTGGTTCGAAGGAGCCCAATTGTGTACGATGGTGTCTTGCTACCGACTGTCAAGAGTGCATAATTCCAAATTTCAAGACATGTGATGGCTTGTACTAGGTTCTGGAATGGATTTGTTTCTTTGTCGGATTGGAACAGTGTACCACTCGCTGATTCGTATAATGTTACGTGACAAAATCCGCCTTCTATGGGTATTTTGCTGGGAAGTTCATCACGCAGTAGATATTTTTGTCCCACTAGACTTGCAACGTTGGCATAAAGAAGATCGCCCTTAATCAATAGTTTGTCCAAAGTGGCTTGTGACCAGTTTTCGAATGGCTTTGTGGATGCTTTGATAAATGACATGAGGACATTGGAGGTGCACTGGCATCCACTCCCATTAAACGGAGGATTAGCTTGATGCATTGATGCACGCAGACTCATAATGGTACCTAAACTCAAAGAGAATACATTTTGGTCTATGAAATAAAGAAGTACCTCTCCCTTTTGTCATAATAAACTCCTATGTAGCTTTATCTTTACCACCCCACCCCATATTTTTCCATTTAGATATTGTTATTCTGACAAAATATTCTTCCATATTTCAATGACATTTAAGAAACTTGGCCTCCGGAATATCTATAAATACAATATTATGTATATAATATTGCCAGTTCTAGTTGCATTATTTTTATTTTGCATCATCACTAAAGAAGCAAGCATAATATGTGATAATCAATCAGTTTTCTATGCATTGCATATAAAAACATTCACAACTTATAAATTCTGTACAATGGTTGGTCCCTTTTGTTTAACATACATGCATCATATATTATTCTTTTTATTCAGAAAAATAAATTTTTCTAATGATAAACTCAAGACAAAAGTCTACATTAGCATGAGCAGTTTCTTGGTAAAATATAGAACAATGAAAGATAATACTTACCAGATTCTTCATTCAAAGTTCCCACTTCTGAAACTTCCATCGATAAAATTTAGGGTCAAGCTAACAACATAGAGAAGTTATTTTTGCAAATATACATGTTATATACATATATATTAAATGACAAAAATGAACTGATGTTAATTTCTGAAGATGATATAGAATTTACTTCCCTCAGTTTGTGTCAATTTCTGAAATAGATGATTTTAAGATAAATTCTATACACTTCTATTGAGTTACGGTAGTTTTGCATATATCAAGGAACTCCTTAGTGCTGCTAGGCAACCCATTATAGTGGACATCTTTAAACTTTTGTTATCACTACTTCTGAATAGATGGTGAAATGAACATGTTTTCAATGGATGATTTCTTAAAATGTCTAGTTGGTCCTATTCCAGAATTCATGGTCAAATCTAATCAGCAATTTCGCCAACAGATTCATTATTATATCTTGTTGGCCCTACATTAAATTGGTGCAAGTACAATTCCAATATGGCTGCTGAAATGAACCAATTTAAATCTTGTATGTTATTCTCTTGAATGGATGGCTAAATTAGCATATTGTTTTTACCAAAAGTCTATTAATCGTGTCTAGCCCTTTCGTCACTAAGTAACGTTGTAGAATTGAGCCCTAAACACTAAGTAACTGTGGAATTGTAGAGCAGAATGACCTGTGGATTTTGAAAGAACATCATTTTGCCAATTTTAAAGATATCTGGCTGGATTTCGTATCAAAACAAACGTTATAAATCAACTTGTATGACTAATTCAAAAACATGCGCATATCTATTATAATTTTTAAAATACGAACAGGTAACACAACAGGTAAAATGCACAAGCAATTATTTATTTACCGAATAAATAATATTTTCAACCATTACGTCTAAATCAAAGATTTCAAAGTATTCCAAAGCTTTTCTGGAACCATCTAACACTTTGGTGGGTCCAACTCTCTCAGAAAACTGAAATAAATGTTGGGTTTATCGCGAACAAAAACACTTCGTATAGTTCCAAGTTTTCAAAGTCCTCTTCATTGTCATCACTGTCCCCCAAAAGCACATTCAAATGCATCTCTAGATGTTTTCTCTTATTTTCAATCAACTGTGTTAGTCACAACAGCTAAATATTTTGATAATTCATAATCTGACACTTTATTCTCATCTTGCTTCAAACTCCACCACTTTGAATAGAAATTCACCATTCGGAAAACTCGCTTAGAATGTGCCTGCTTGCCTCAAGATTTCTAGTTGAATTCAAGCTTACCTCAAGGTCTCACTGGACAGTTGTTTTGGCAAATTGTTGTCCGACAATGACCTATAGCAGAAAAATGATAATACTATTACACTAAAAACACACATAAAAATAGCAAATGATTTTTTTTGAAATGATGCTTGTAAGATTCTGACTGAGGAATTAAAGTTAATTCCTCATGCAACTAGAGGCTTTATACTGAATCAACGATGGAGAGATAAACAAAATATTAATTTATGATAAATGAAACTAAACAGTGGGACTCGAGATCCTTTGCTAGGAGGACCAATATGGACCTTTGATACATTGAAACCAAAGATCTATGTAATGAGTGTGTGTGATTTGGACTTGAAGTGTAGCTTTAATAATATTTGGGTCATACCACTCTAACCACTTGACTTCGGGTCTATATTGTTTGCAAGGAGGTGTGTGAGGATTTGATATTGTTAATGTATCATATCCTGTGTTTAATTAGATACAAATAGCCTAGCTAGAAATGAAATCGCAACTGTTCCTTCATCCTGTTCGAATGGACCGTGATAATGAGTCAGTCAACACTTGTTTGGGGGAAATAGATGTATCTTTCTTCCTTATGGATATTAGGGGATGCCAATGCTTTTCATAAAGAAAATATGTGAGTGATTGATTATGTCTTTGTTTCCTTAGAATGTTAGTTTCTGTTTTATTGCTCAAAATGTATTTTAAAATGGACTAAATCAGTTATTTAAAAAGAAAAAACTGTTCATGCATTGCTTTTAAATCAATTTTTTTTTCTACAGTAATATTAGGACAGACAGCAATACTTGATTTTCAATATGAAACAAAAAACTCTTCAGTGAATTAGTATAATTATGTTTTTGGTAGGGAAATTTCTAAATTATCTTTAACCACAAAGACTAAGTATCAATTACAAAATGAATTTCATTTTTTTTCAGAATGAGGATGTGGAATTGCCATTTTCTTATGATTTTGACGTTTACTTTCGACGTCTATTTGACAGAGGGTATTATTCAATACTTTTACTTCAGAATTACCTTTAACAGCCTCACTTTCTAATGTCATCACCCATCAATGTTTCTATTTATCTCAACAGCCAATCACACACGATAATTATGACTATATTTATGCATGCAAATGGTTTTGAGAATCTACTGATATTTCTTGAAATATGGTGTATATTGTAAGTCAGGCTTGTATCAAGCACAAATCTGTGTTTTGCAATAATTGTGTGTGAGATGGTGTTTCAGTATATCTCAAAGTTTGGCACCCATGCCATTAGGTCATCATGGTATTAAAGAAGCACCATCATTAGTGAGTGATATTATTTTAAATCTTTTCAAAGAATTCCGAACCATTTCACTACTCCCTACACAATGTTTTCAATAAATTGTACAACTGGCTCCATTGAATTTAATCATTCACACTGAAAATAAAAGCAGGATTTTTATGAATTGTAATATCAGTTGCTTCATAAATAGTTACCACTCCAGTGGCCGAATGGTTAGAGCGCCTGCCACGGAAACGGGAGGTCGTGGGTTCGATCCCCCAGAATCATACCAAAGACTTACAAAAATGGCAATAACAGCTGCCTCGCTTGACGCTCAGCATTAAGAGGTTACTGTTAGGACTGGTCAGCCTGGTGTCAGGATAATGTGGCTGGGTGGTACATCAAGCTACATGTCTGCGGCATGATGCCCCAGTGGTAGAAATCATTATAAACTGCCTCACTGAAGACATCATAGCGATATGACTGAAATTGTTTTAAAGCTATATTAATAATCCTAATCAAACAAACAAACAAAGAGTTACCCCTTAAAATGTAAAGAAAGCATATCCTTTTCAGTGATACCCTGAATACTGTCATTTAGCACACTTAACATTTCCATTTGTAACCTATCCTTTGCTTATATGTTGAAACTCAGCGCCCGGCTGTACATTTTCCGGTGTTTCCTAGGAAACCTTGGACAGATGTTCCTAGGAAAAACCTCGGAATATTGGTTACTGTCCGAGGTAAGAGTTCAAGGTTTTTATACTTAGATGTCCGAGCTTGTCCTAGGACGTAGTGTCCCAGGTTACCTCAGACAATGTCTGAGGTGCCCTCAGAAAAACCTCGGAGTCTTGGTTACTGTCCGAGGTAAAAGTTAAAGGTTTTTATACTTAGATGCCCGAGCTTGTCCTAGGATTATTGTCCTAGGACATAGTCAGAGGTTTCCTAGGACACCCACAAGCATAAAGAACCAGCAGATGAATATTTTATATCATGAAGCAAATAATTACATTAATATTCATCACAAATGAAAGTTTCAAAAATATCTGGAATGCCCTTAATGTTTTTAAAATGCTAAATTTTACATTTTAGTTTGAAATATTCATCCATTTTCATACTTAGTAACCCCCGTGAGGTACAATTACTTACTGCTATTATAAATGATAAAAACGTGTAAACTATACATATATGCCCGAATTACAGCTCAGAGTGCTGTATATAATAACTCTCATATTCTTTTAAAGTTTGTAATGCAGTGTTGATTTGTCCTGTAGCCTGATTAAACATGTTTATAAGTTTGAAAAGATCCATTTGCTGTAATACATCATATAACATCCACATCTCAAACCGTAAAGTGTTTCTCTTTTTTTTAGAAAAATATAGACTGGTTTTCAAACTGACTAGCTCATGAATAAAATGAATCAGTGCTTAAGGCAAAGTTCTCTTAGGAAGTAAGCCATGTTTTCTTGAAATGGGTTGTATACAGTTGCTAATAGTTCACAAGGCAGGTACTCTTAAGCAAATTACAATGCAGCAGTCACTTTTTGAAAAATATTCTCAATTTTTAAAGTGGAATTAAAGAGATGGTAATGAAAATTAGATTGTTTTTATTGCTTTATGTTGTTTATTTTTTATTTAGCAAAAACGTGTAATCCATAAGAGTCAAGCAGCAAACATAATTTGCTGGTAAAAAGCATAACGGTTGGCATGTATGCATTTAAATCCCGGTTTCTTGAAGGCTTTCAGTACTTCGCTGATTTTATTGTTAATCATTGCATCCTTTACATATGGCCATTTCTTTTGGATCAATTCTGTAAATAAAAATATATATATAAATAATGTGATGAATTGAATACACAATTAGTACACATATAACACTATTGTAACTGTTGTTTGCCTTAAATTTAAAAATCATGTTCGGAATCTTTTATATTTGAATTAAATTTTTTTAAAAGAAAACAAGATATTAACCCTTAAAACACTATTATTCAAAAGTCTACTTTTTTTCATTTTGGAAAATCATTTGAAATTGTTGATACAAAATATACTCACGGTTATATTCTGTACATCGCTAAATGCCTTACAAGTTCATCTCAAAAGTACAAATCAGAAAACAATTACTTCTTATATATGTCTAAAGTTGGAAAGATGGAAAATAGAAGAATGATGCACTATATATTTGTATAATTATTGTAAACAGAGTCCGGATGTAGACGATTAGAAAAGGCGTATTAAAATGCACCTTCTTTTTCACGTACGTTGTTGTTGTTGCTGTTGTTGTTTTATTTGAGAATAACTATGGCGCAGCAGAAGAAAAGAAGGGTTTCTGTTGTTAAAAGTAGTTCTCAGCGCGTGGAGACCATGACTGAGACGATTGGTCTGAGATGACTAGACTGAGATAAGAAAAGTAAGGTTAGCAAAACAGCTAGATTTCTCTGTCGCTTGGGTGAGAAAAACAATGACTAAGTTCTTATTTCCTAGGTTTTTCCGAGCTAATCATTTACTAAGTTCTCATGTCCAAGGTTTTGTCCAAGGTATTTCCTAGGTGTCTTTATAAAGTACGAGATCATGTCCAAGGTTGTTTATAAAACCTCAGACAAAATATCAGCAAAACCTTGGACGTCCAAGGTTTTTCCAAGGTCTTCCTAGGATAACCTTGGAAAAACTTCGGACGTCCAAGGATTTTTAGTAACATTTTCAAGTAAACCTCAGAAAATGCACAGCCGGGCGGGTGTTAAAGATGTGGATACTTGCATTATCTGCTCATGCACTGCTTAAAGAAACTGTTGAGCAGAATACACATCAGTTTATAGTATTTATAGCAGAATACCCATCAATTTATAGTATTTATAGATGAATACAGATCAATTTATTGCAGTATACACATATATTTATAGTATTTATAGCATAATACCCATCAATTTATAGTATTTATAGCATAATACACATCAATTTATTGCAGTATACACATATATTTATAGTATTTATAGCAGAATACCCATCAATTTATCGCAGTATAAACATATATTTATAGTATTTATAGCAATATACACATACATTTTTAGCAGTATACAAATTAATTTACAGTATTTATAGCAGTATACATGTACACATAAATTGTAGGGCCTAACCGGAAATCGCCTCGGACATTCGCTTTGGCCGAATATCCGGTTTTTCGGTACTATTCGGAAGTATTCACCTCGGCAAATAATGCGTGCACAAATGGTTGCAACTTTACAAGTAAAATAATTCGATAGTTTTTAATACATAATAATTTTAGTTAATAATAAAAATGTTCATCTTATAGGCGATATATACGGTACACGAAAAGTTTAAGCTTTGCATACGATAAGGAAACAAACTGTACTCTCCGGAGTCGCACCTTCTACATGGTTCGTGCCCGGATCTGGCAAATAGTACATCCAAATACTCGGATTCGGTACTCAGCAATAATTATCTACTCTGTTAGGCCCTACTAAATTTACAGTATTTATAGCAGTTTACACATAAATGTAAAGTATTTGTAGCAGTATACACACGAATGTAATGTATTTGTAGCAGTATACACATACATTTAGTGTTTATAGCAATATTCACATATATTTACAGTATTTATATCAATATACACATATTTACAGCATTTATATCAATATACAAATATTTTTAGAATTTATAGCAGTATGCACATATTTACAGTATTTATAGCAATATACATATTTTTAGTATTTATAGCAATATGAATATCACTGTCATTGATTAAGATATGATTGTTCATTTTAGATAGAAAATGGATTTTTGAACCAAAATAACACATGATCCAATGTTTACAACAATGACGTAATGTTGTGCAGAATATGCCAACATGGTGGGTATATATGAATGGATTGGCCTCGAAGCAGGCTGCAGTAGCCACCTGCACTACTGCTAATGCTATGCACAGTACATTTCAGGGCATAGACTCCAGCTGCCTTCAGCACATGTGTGTTAATCAGTGACATAGGCAACATTCTGTTGAATTGTTTTTTAATATTCTATATTTTTCCACCTAATATTACATATTATTTGAGAATATTGTTATATTTTTCTTTTAATTCATATTTATTTAATTCATATTTATTTTAATATAATTGTTTGTCAGTTTTAAATTTTTTATTCTATTATTTGCTATTATAATGTAAATTTATTCACCTGGGAATATTTTTTTCAAGAAAATCGGTTGACCTGAATAATTTTTTCATAATAACCAGGTGTTAACCTGGATCCTGACCTTGATTCATGAATAATGGCAGCCATTAGAATAATTTCTGTTTTTATTTTAAAATGATTGGTTGTTGTCAAAGTCATAATTTGTTGTTTTTTAAAAAAAAATATTCTCAGTAAAATCATTGTTCTAATCAAGGCCATATCCTTCATCTGTGATCACGTGACCCCTCTTTTTATTCATTTCGCGATTTGGAGAATTTCGAAACTGCATCTTAGATAAATATAACCTTTACTTTAGAGATCTCTCTCTCAGTTTTCGGGCTTACACAAATGGTCTCAAGTTGTGTTCCTTTGTTGCATCCAGATTTTTGGGTTATAATTTTCTTCAGATAATTTGGAATATTCTGTACACTACCGATGCTAATTATGGATACGCTTTATAAACTGTATAGTGACTTTAAGGATGCTTTCATTGCTGCACACCCTGATCTGAAGGCTGATCTGGCACGTATATGTGCACAGGAGCAGTGGAACAATTGTAAACAAAATGAAGCAGTCAAAAACTTGATTTGAGTTTGGCACGAAAGAACAGCAGAAATAAAAGTTGTCTGATGAACTCAAACAACTTCCTGCTTTTCAGCTTGTTATGTGTACCATAGGAGCAGTGGAGCAATTGTAAAAAGAAGTAAAATCTTTATACGAGTTTGGCACGAGAGAGCCGTCTGATGAACTCAAACAACTTCCTGCTTTTCAGCCTGTTATGAGTAATAATGGATCAGTGAAGTCGATTGTGGTCATAAAAGCAGATGGCGGCCAGGATGACAGGATGAAAACCCTTGATTTCCAAAAACACTAGCCACAGCCTATTGAGCATTTCATCACAACAATCTGGATGCAGTTTTTGTTGCCATTGACCATGGCACTCTGCTTAAAACACCATCAAACGACGCATTACTCCTCGTCCACGCTACTTATCAGGATTGATTCGGCCTCAGTCATTATGGATCTCATTTGGACAGCAATGGCAAGACGTGTGAAGGCCGGTAAAGTGTTGGCAGAACTATGGGGCTCAACGGTTATTGATGGATTTGATCTGGTAGCGTCTTTTGTATCATGTGACACAGGAAAACTGGACATCAATGCACAATCAGATGAGTGGTCAAGTCATCACATTCAACATTCGCAGTATTGCTTGCAGATTGTGAAGTTCCACAGTGGACCATACTTTGGTCAGCATCACACTAAATACAATGATATATTTCTCAGATGATTTTTACCTTCACATGTTCCACACTACATTATAAATAAAGGGATTACCTATGCACCAGTTAGCAGCAACAGTAGAATATTTGGATCGTTTTATCAATGACTGGCTATTTTAAATCTGCAGTCTTCACATGACTTCCTGAGGATGCCATTTGATTTATACTGTCTAGACTGTCAGTGACTGTTGACCTTGAGAAGCAGTTTATAATCAGTGTGGCCTGTGATTTCGGTCTTAGGCTGCAAAGTACAATCATGACCGTATTTACAGGCATGTAGTAGTGAGCACACAAGCTGAAGTGGCAGACGTAGATGCTGTGGAGACTGAATCTGTTAGCGCTATTTTGAAAAAATGCATCATGAACTTACGTAACTGAAAGTAGTGATGATGGTCTGCTAGTTGTTCGCAACATATTTGACTGGCTACAGTCTGCGTTTGTTGAAGTGGACATAGACATTGACTGTCTATCAAATTTAGGTTTCTGTGAGATGACAACTTTAGTTGCATGTTTTTAATGAAGACATTTTAAAGAAAGAATTTTCTATTTAATTTATTTCTTTGCTTTGAACTTCATGTTATTAGCAGATCAATGAGTGTTTTGTATTTTGACAGCACCAGCTATTACGCTGCTAGACCATAAATCAGTGTATAATGCTAGGGGTAAGTCACATGCGGACAAAAGATGTGAAAGTGGGGAGGAGGATAGAAAAACAGGTGTTATCTGCAGATGTCCTTTATGGACAACCCCTAATTGGACATTTTGTTACTGAAATCATACATGCAGCCATAATTCACATAGAAGTAAACCTGGAGAAAATTGAATGGAATGTTTAGGTGATTTGGTTTGGAATGAACCAACAGATAGATGCAGTAGATATTATATCATATTGAAATGTATATGCATGTTAGAAAGTTAAACTTGAATCAGGCAGCTTGCACCAAGAAATAATGAAATGAGGATTCATTTGATATGTAGACAAAACAAGAAAACTTAATTATCCATGTTCACAGTTTAGATAATTGACTATGATGTGAAATTACAAAATAAAGTTTATATTTTCAGACAGTTATTTACAACCCAATATCTCTGTTTGGTTCCTATGGTAACTCTAAATGCATCAGTTCCACTTAATTTGTGTTTGCAAATTTGCATGGATATATACATCACACTGTAATTTTTTTTTGTTTTACATTAATCTGACTAAAAAATGAGGATTTGGCTAAAAATAAGTGTTCTGAAACAAACCATACATAGATGGGGCAATGTGTAACAATAAATTAGCATAGGTGGTTGTGTCCAAAAATCAATACTGCAAAACTAGTTAAAGCTGGTTGAATTATTTCTTCAAAGTAACAAACAAATCCAAAATGTGGAATTATTTTAGATTTTAAGATGGGGAGATATCACCTGCCTGTTTCATTCACTATTATACAGCAAATACTATCAGATCTGGGCACTCCGGGTGGCTGACTTGTCTAAAGCATTCACTTTTATCACTCTATGCCATCTCATCTTTTCCCATACAGGTTTAGGTTATAGGCTTGGCCAATGAGGGTATGTGAGAAAGCTTGCCAGCTTCTTTCCTTGAGTTGCTTGGTATTACCTGGGTTTTCTCAGGTTACTGGCGATCCTATATAGCTTATTCTCCTGTTAAACCCCACAACACACCAACAATCCCAACTGGCAATTATCAGTAACCCATCCTTTAAGTGTAAAAAGTCAACATCTTTCTTTTTCCTGGTAACGATAAACTCAAATTCTTGTTATTGCAAATTCATCTCCCCTGATCTGTACTGTTCTTGGAGAGTTGTTGACATGAATGTTGCAGATACTATTCTCAGATAGAGAGTTGCAGAAATGAATGTATGCTGAGTTCTTTCAGAACAGTACACTTTCATATCATGTTCCTTTGTGATTGATTTTGTTCTAAGAGCTACATCTATGAAAGTTATTTTTTCAGGAAATAGGATGAATTCTTGATTACATTTTGTTTTTGCCAGACAAATACATCAATTCACCCTCTGTTTAACTACAGTAGATTTTCAGTGCTGTATAGAACTGTAATCAAACAGTGCTGTCTTAAGATCAGTCATGTGTATTGTTCCCTTATGGAAAATACATTTTTGTTAGTGTTATTTTAAGATTAAAGCAGTAGTTCATGTACAGTTGCTGTTGTAGGGTTTACTGCCATTTTCAGCACACGATAGGCTATATATGGTGGCCAGTATTATTGGTGGAGGAAGAATCAGTGGAAAACACCCGGAAAGAACCACTGACCCATGAGAAGTTACTGGCAAGCTTTCTCACATAACTACATTAGCCGAATCTTAGACTCGAGCCCACGCAGTCAGAGGTGAGATGGCAGTGATCCGTAACGGAGAGCGCTTTAGACCACTCGGGGCCCCTGTTCATGTGCAGTAAGGTACTTTTAAAAAGTTGACTCAGTCAAATATTAATCTTCATTTACAAAAACGGTATAGCGATGAATTGTATTTTTAATCAAACATTTTAGTGTTTCATTTTGCTAAATATACCTGAAAGAAAAAGAACTTTATAATTAGTTTCTTATGTTGCAGATTTAACACCTAAAATATTTACTTGAAAATGTCAACACTGAAATTTTACCTTCAAGGCATATTGACAGTGCTTTTATTTCAATTGCAGGATTAAAATGGATTACTGAACCATTACCAGTTAATAAGTGCAAAGGCCAGACTGCAAATTTTACCTGGGAATATATTAAAGAACCTGATGAAATAATAACACAGCTCCAATGGATCTTTAATAGAACCACAATAATTGCATATAGTTCCATGAATCAAGGTTTCAATGTAATGTCAAAGTATAAAGGAAGAGTAAGCCAATCTGGTGAAACTGGAATCTTGCTGCATAATATCTCCAGTAAAGACATAGGAAACTACACCTTCTATCCATTGATTAAATGGGAAGAGAGTCCCAACATACAGACTGTTCAACTGAATGTCATAGGTATGGCAGTACTTATTTTTGTGTATTGTTTAATATGTTCTATCACTTTTGTGTATCCTCTTAATGAGCAATTTTATGAACTTTATTAAGAATTGATTTAAGTCTTTCTTGCATTTCATGTTTTGATAACAGATCTAAATATACAAAATTTAAAAAATTGTCTTGATAGATCACTGCTACGACAGACCACCTGTTTTGAGAGACCACCTGTTTCCATTTTCAGATTTATTGATTATGATGTTTTATGACCTGTTTTGAAAGACCATTATTGTTTGGTGGAAGGGGTGGTCTTTTAAGACAGGTTGTACTGTAGTCATTTATGATGATTCATACCATTTCAAATCACCAACCAAATGCATATGGTCACTATTCCTAAATGTGAGTAATCACTCAAATAGCTATTATAATTATTTCAAATAGCTGCATCATAATACTACAAAAACACATGTCTTTGACCTCAAAAAATTCAAAATGTACACACCATAGTAAGCATATAAATACAGTTGGTGTATCAAATTTTTTATTTCTTCTATAGGATGTATTACGTTGAACCACCTGGTCTGTCAGAGTGCAGCTAATATACAATCCATAATTGGGATAATTACATTGATGGTTGATTGATTATATATCTTGCAAATAGCTGATAGTCCAGTCTATAATATTAACTTAGTACAAATAAAACATATTTTTATATTATCATCTTTTTTTCATTCCAAAAAGAAGCAGCTACGGAGCCAGACTGTTCGTGTGAAAAAATATCAGATTTTCCAGAATTGAGAAATGGAGAAACTTATAAAATAGCGGTATAATGACAATTTTTTGTGTGTGAGCAATTGTTGTTACATAGCTATTTCGTCATATGTCTTAGACATGGCACATGATGTTTATATTCAGCATGTACTTGTGTAATTCATCAAAATTGTTCTTATTTTGTACAATACACAATCATCAAATTGTCCGTATTTTATTCATTGGGAGGACATGTCACATATTACATAGTACATTTATTTCTCTTTGAGGCTTATTTCAGAAATGCAGGCATATTAGAATGGATCTCATTTAATAAATTGTTGCATTCTGTACAATTTGATTTTCCGCTTTTTAAAGCCTAAGATAAAACTAATTATATGTATAGAATTTATATCCCATAATTATTTTCATTGATAACATAATGTCATTCCTTACTGTTTTAAATGCATGTGTTTGTAATGTAACAGTGATTAAAGAGTATAATACTAAAGCTTTGTTTTAGGTTGGAAGTTGTAACTTGGAGATAAACTCATCATTTTGCTGTCCAGTGGGGCTGGTAATCCAGTATTGTGCAAATGATCCAGTGATGCTCTGTACCCATATTAGGAACCCTAACAATGTGTCCGAAAGCACCACTCAAATTAGAAATGTGACTCAAGAGGGAGGTATGTTGTTTATAGTGCCAGAGACAAAACTTGGTGTACATGTATTAATGTTTTACCATATGTATAGATATATGTATTATGTATACTTATCATTACAATATCATATATACAAAGAAAGGACTTAGTAAACTTAATTAGGGGTTTTCCATTTAAACATACATGATACCCAGGGAAGGCAGTTTAAAATAAAATATATGCCAGGTTACCTTTCACAGAGTTCATTTCAAAATAAGAAAATTTTATATTGCATCTATGGTTGAGTACTGTACCGTGTTTTCCGGCCTATAAGTCGATACATTTTTACTTGAGAGTCAGGTCTACTCTACTTTAATCGTGCCTTCCCTTTGTCCCATGTATGATGTAATGGAACAGCCCTTACTTCCACATCTTATTTTTCATAAAGCAAGGTAATGAAATTTGCACTAGAATTATCTTGATGTAAAGAAAAAGATTCCTGACTCTTTACTAGATGTTATTGACACATCATGTGAAAATATGAAGGGTGAGTGTTAACTTCCCAAACTTGTGACAAGAATGTTCAAATTCTGCCGTAACCAGACTGGATCAGTTGCAATGGTGTATCTTTCGTGACATACCTTTGTATTTGTTGATGCAATGTTACACAGAAGGAGAAAATAAAAGATAGACCATATTTATTTATTTGCCTATTCAGTATAGATTTTAACAAAGATAGTTAGTGTCTTGCATAAATTTATTGCAACTGTTATTTGTTGGTAATTTTTGGTAAATTAGATGAAATTTTGTGCAGAGTGGACTATTAAGCCAGGTTTAATCCATATGTTTGATAACCTGAGCATTTTTAATATCAATGTTTTATTTGTATAATTTATTAAGCTCCATTTTTTCATGTAATTTTTAACCAGAGTGTAAACAGCTTTAGCACTGTTTTTTCTAATTTTCTAAAAGGCTACACAAAATTATTTAAGCCTGAAACTTCACTTATTCTTTTTGATCTGATGAACCACATATTACCTCATATGAAGGCTATCATAGTGTAAACGTTTTGAAACACTTCATGTATACATATCGCATAGATACAAATTCAGCTCCTTACAAATCATGTACCTTTGATATGAAAGTCATTAAATTATATAATTGGTGACATTGCACAAAAGATCATTTTCAGTAACTGCTTGTCATCCAGTTTTTTCTAACCTATTCGCACCCCATTTCAGACATTTTGATTGTTATGCTGGGGTTAAAACTGAGTCTATTTAAAACAAAAAAACATTAAATTTACTGAAAATCATGCTGTTAATGCGTACACTAGTCACTTTAAGCAGTCGTTAGCAATATTAATCAATATTATATCGAACTCTACCTGTGAGATATCACATATAATGGTAAACAGTATTACAGGTATATTGGTGTACCATGGTTATTTTTCTTGTGATTCATACGACTACTTTTTCCCTGTACCATTACGGTGGCAGTTTCATAAGTAATGTACGGAAATTCCCAATGAATATTATGACTTAAATAATATTGATGTCACGTTTTCACTTTTTCATAACAAATGCGCAAAAATTGAACTTTCATTTTACAAAATGGTTGTATCTGTCACATAGTAATGGTGAATTACAAATATAATTTTATTACATACCCTATTGATATTACATGGCTGATCTGGCGCATGAGTGATATATTCAAACTGTGATTCCGTATCGCACACCTAAAATTTCATATTGTACACACTACTTTTAGGAATTTATATTTTAAATAATAATCCACTTATATAATATTCTGAATGATTTATTGCTACATATTTTAAATTATTAAAAAAATACCAACATATATTTGCAATTTTTATTTTTTGCAAGTGGACACTTTTGTTGCTAGGGAAAATGCGAGAGTACTGTAAGTAGAGAGGAGTTGGTAGTCCAAGAAATTAGAGTTAGTTTAGATGGACAGTATTTTTGACCATGAGTGTAGAAGCTAGTGAGTCCAGCAAACACGAGAGAGAGAACATGCATGTACTTTGCTGCTTCAATCTTGTTTTGAAAATTAAAAAAATTCAGGCAAAGTACGAAAGACTCTGGAAGTCATATGAAGATTCATGGAATGGTTAGATATGCTTGACATTTGAAGTAAACTTTCCTCCATGTGTTTAAATTCTGCCTGCTTTTACATTCCAATCCTATGTCCAACTCATTCTTTCCGTCATTTACAACTTGAAATATTCAAGAATAGTCAATGTAAAAAACTGTCAGGAATGATTTATTGCTATAACTTTTAAACCGTTAGAAAATGTCAACATACGTAATTTTAATTAAGGGTGAAAATTTAAAGTGAGGATGAGTTTTTAATTGCTTGATAGTGAGTTCTCATATGAAACAGTTATTTCCAGTTAATACCAAACATGAGAGAGAAGAGGCCATGTACGTTTCCTCTGAAATCTTGTATTGAAAATTTGAAAATCCAGACAATGGAAGAAAAATAATTTAGGGAGTAATGTCAAGATTATTTGTATGGTTAGTAATGCCTCCACATTCAGATAAAATGTTGCCCCTGTTTTAATTAAAAAATTAAATTGGTGCATAACTGAGATACTTGAATGAAACTAGATACATCAGTCCTAATAGTTACAACACAACTATTGACAGATAATGAAGGGAGGGCATGGCCACAGCATTAGATACTAAGATGAGTTTGCTAATTGCCACAAAGTCCTGACGTTTTGGTGCAATGATCTTAATCAAAAAGGTTAAGAAACTGGAGAAGAAAATAAACCTTATAAAAAAACATATGCAACAAGCACACCATTCACAGCTGCAGTCATGCCATACTGATGACAAGAGAAGAGACATTACATATTGCAACTAATCTCAAAGCCAAAACGATCCAAAAATCATTTTAGCTTAAGAGTATCAAACTACGTCGTAGGAATTTTTAATATTTATTTTCTAAAAAAATAGTAAATTGTAAAATAAAATTGACAAATATTTTTCACAGAAATGCATTATAGTGAGCTTCATTACTGGGGATATATTTCATTACTGGGATATAATTCATTACTGGGATATATTTCATTACTGGGATATAATTCAATGCCAGGATGTATTTCATTACTGGGATGTATTTCATTACTAGGATATATTTCATTGCTAGGAATTTAGGTTTGTTTACATTTAAAATTTTTGGTATTGATCAGGTAGAAAATAAAAAAAGAAAATAGAACAATATTGTTAAAATGTTCTTTTTAAAGAATATCAAAATGATTTCTTGCAAATCTAGTCCACATTTGTTAGAGATTGAATCTTCATTTTATTTAACATATGTGCTTAAATTATCACCTTCTAGCTGTTCAACTCAATGCATCAAAATGGAAGTTTGCAAGCACTGTAAATGTATGAGCTTTCTAAATAAAACTGAATGTATGTAAGTCTGTTATTCTGTGCAATGTTTGTAAGTAGAGTCTGTTTATACAGTAAATACGGTGTATGAAGAAAGGTGAATTACTGGTTCAAAACCTATGTTCCATTAGTGAAGTAAGGAAATGATCCACTTGCCTATGACTGCAGTTTAAATTAATTCAGATATCCTGTATGCAGATAGACTGATTACACAATTGCACAGTATATATATTGGCCTTGCCTTGGTTATGTATGTCACTTTGGGGATTTTTCAGAGTTTGCACAATATTTTTCATAAAATGCCAAATTTCATATTTTTTTATAGTATACATTAAAAAACTTAACAAGAATGTGTGACTAAAATAGGGTATACTCAGAAATACCACGGGGTACGATGGTACACAATTGTTTTTGTTGTATTCAGCTCCAATCGATTATTTATTTTCTTACACAAAACAAATAATTTTTAATTTGATTATCCAGCATTTACAGACATCTTAATACAGCTATCTTAATGATATGATCGCCAAATATCACAGTAACTGTACTTTGTTGATCCTCTGAGGTTTTGAATCAATAAATATGTAGGCCATGAGATTTGGATGTGCTCTGACACGACTGACCAAATATATAAAACTGAGATTTAGAAGTGCTCTGACATTCCACCCTAACCGGACTGACCAAATATATGAAACTGGGTGTAAAAGATCACATGAAAAACAGAAATCTGAGCTTACAGAAAATGTGAACATTTATTACAGACATGTATAAATTAGAAATATTCAAAGCTAATACAATAATTATGATGCACAAATAAGGAAGATATGATGCAACATATATAAGAAAATTTTCAACTGTAGAATACCAGTTTCCAGAGTTTGTTGATACCCAATAAGGTTATATAAATGGGATTGATTTCAATGTTTTACATACTTTGATGGAATGAGTTCACACGAACAGTTGATATTTAGGCTTTCAAATAGTTAAGACCATATGTATGCATAACAGAAATTTTAATATTACACAAATACAGTTCTGGGGATTTTTGGCAGTCTTTGCTCCATAAATATCTGTCTTATATTTTGAGGGTTCAGTTCTTCAATATATTGGTAAGTCTTTTTACAGTGTCTACTTGAATGTTTATTTCTTATTGGTTTAAACTTTTTTAGTGATTGCTCTCACAATATCTTTTAAAACTTACAAAACTATGACTCCTGATTATTCCTAATTTTTTCTCTATTTTTTCGTTTCTGTTGAATACAAGAACAAATATACTTAAAGATGTATTCCTTCATATTTTCCTCTCCATTTATACTTCAGGTCTAATCTTGAAAGGTATTTAATAATGAAAATCTTTAGGATATGCCATCTACTTAAGACTTACAAAAGTGATATCCAGTGTATCATATTATATGTTATCATTTTATTTTTCAGATCCTGCTGAAAAAAAAGAGTTATACGTTTATCTTCTTAACCAAAAGAACACAATAAATTGGGTTCTTGGGATAAGCATTGTCTGCATGCTTGTGATGTTTATCATAATGGTCATATTGTTGCGTGTATTCTGCTTGATTCAGATGAATTCCAAAAGTAAGCAGTTTTCTATCTTTTCATTTTTAGTGTGCAATATTCACTTGTTTACATGTTATGTCAAATATATCAAAATGGATGTTTTTAGATAGGTACTTGAGACATACATGCAGACACATATTCTATTAAAAGTACAAAACATGGAAGTAACATTTTTATCATCAAAATGTGAACATTTTTATTTTAATAATATAATTTCGGAGTATTCTTTAAGAAAGTAATTTACATTGGTATGTTGAATTTGTCTATGATATTGGTTACTTGAAACACATGAAGTATTAACACACTAAGCCTTGGAGGTTTTTGCTGTTTGTGCGTGAAATGCGAGTAGGAAACACATTTCGGGGACTAATTTCTGAATACATCCTAATACATCGGCTTCCAAGCAATTTTTCATTAGATCAATACCTAGTTGTGCTAAAAACGTCTTTTCCATTCGTTAGTTTGTTGGCGCATGAGCAGAAGGTGAAAAATTAGATTAATGTTTTTAATTTTTTTTTTTTTTTATTTTATTCTAGACCCATAATTTTAGTATTGAGAAGACTCTATTCAAAATGTCCACCTTGTCCTACTTTTTGCACAGGTTCACTTGTCTGTGTACACTTCATACTGGTCTGACGTAGATCTGAGGCCATAAAGTCTAAAATCTGGACATAAAATCGGATACCGACGATGGGCAGATTTTGGGTGGGCAAAAAACTGGTCCAAAAATTAGGTTTCTCCCTCTGTATTTTATAGTGCGACTAAAATGTCCAGATTATTTAGTATCATTGTAGAGCTGCATCTGTCTACTTTTCTATAATACCATCCACTTTAGTGTATCGTGCATGACCATAAAAGTAGGCTACTACCTCATGCCCCGTAAATTGTGCGCTAGGGGTTAATGTGTTAATAAATACTTTTATGATTAATGTTATACTTCTATCAAAAATCTGCTTTTAAAATTCTTACATCAATAAATGATTGAGTTTTATCTATTATCTTAGTTCCCAAAGGATTGAAGTTTTACGTCTACATTCTTTATTAATTTTGCACTACTAGCCTGGCTGAGATGTACTACATCAAAGGCCTGTGATGCAAAAAGGACAAACGTTCTGTGATTGATGCACTAAGAAACAAATTAATAAAAGTATAGTGCAATTTTCATTTCTTTTCTCAAACAATTTAACTGAATGAACTTGTTCTACAAAATCTGTAGCAATTTAAGGGTTAAGATAAGAATTAAAAATGAACAGTAAAATGAAGATATTTATTTTTGATCCAAATGCCTGCATGACCAAGCAGACTATGGCATTCATGGACCATGACGCATTATAAGCAGAGAACTCTGGCAGTAGTTATCACAGCACTTTTGAAAAAGTGTAATTGGGGAAAAGTATGAATTTTTCATTCATGAGGATTAAAGACCATGATGTTATGGCTTGCGCTACTTCTTCCACCTGCCTCAATCACTCTTCTTAAGAGGATGTTTTGAAGACTTTTTTTGGTCATCATTCATGACCTTCTCATTTTACCTTGAGTCCCAACAAAACCATAGCCAAGGTATTTTTATATCAAGACAGCTGCTTATAACATTATTTGTGTGGCTGGGCCACTAGGTGAAAAAATGTTTCACTTCTACTCCTTCACAATCCATCTACTTCCTTTCTTACTGGCAAAGTCAGTTTATCAATAGTGACATGTATGTATTACTGATATTAAATTGTAGTTGGGACAAAGAAGTCAAACTATTTTTAACTGAGTGATACTTACCTGTCACTATTGGATGTCTGCCACCCACCTTGCTCTGATGTTATTCATAAACCAAACAACATTTACATGAATGAGGACATTGATATTCCCCTACGAAATGATCATGAATAATTAATGAACTGGCATGAATGGTTCTTGAACGGTTCATGAACCTGGTTCATGAACCATCCATGAAAGTTCAGCAAATGGCTCATGAACCATTCATGAACATGCATGAACTGAAAATGGGCAGTTCATGAAATTATGAGTTCATGAACGTTCATAAACCAATACATCACAACTGTTCTTGAACAGTTCATGAACGTTCATGAACAAATACATCACAATTGTTCTTGAACAGTTCATGAACCAATACAAACACAACTGTTCTTGAACAGTTCATGAACGTTTATGAACCAATACATCACAATTGTTCTTGAACAGTTCATGAACCAATACATCACAATTGTTCTTAAACAGTTTATGAATATTCATGAACTGTTAATAAAAGTCAAATCGGTTCTTCATCATCCATGAACTTACTCATTAACTATGATAACAAAATTTTCTTTTGAATGATTCATGTCTTCATAAACAATTCCTATTTATAAATAGTTGATTATCTGACAAACTCAAAAACAACTATTTTATCCTGAATCATCACCTTAAATGTGGGGGTTATAGAACAGTAAAAGTAAAATGCAGTATATTATCTAACAAAACAGTATTTAATTTCAAATAAATTTCTAATATTTAACAAAGAACATGTATTGTAAATTGGCAAGCTATATTCGTTTTTAAATATTTAGATCTTTAACATTTTTGCAGCATTCACTATTTAATGTCTCTTCCACCTTGCCCATATAACCATCCAGTTTTAAAATTTTCCTCCATAGCTCACAAACTTCATCCTCTAATAATTTTACTTTTCTGCTGTCTGATCTGAAAGAAAAATTTAGTTAATTACAGATAACCTATGAGTAACTTTTGGCTTGAGCTTTTACTAGCACATTATGTTTGTACACCACTTTTTTTACTGGAATAATTATTATCCAACTCAAAACTATTTAATCCCGTACACTAGAACTTAACACAACATTTGAGCATTTATATTGGAAAATTTTGTCACTGTTTTAATATTTTAGCTGCAGTTGGAGTCATATTTTAATCAATAGAATATGACAGGCTGTTTTGACAACATAGTTACACTAAATATCTTTATATTATTTCATGCTTTCAAAGCATTTCGCCATTTTCTATTGATAAAACGTCAGACTTGTGTTACATAGGTCCTTAGTATGCATCCACTCCAACTTCACGTGTTGCTTATATCTACTTACAGTTTCATCCCTTTGTCATTACTGAGTATTGAATTTGCTGTTGTGCATCTGCATTTCACAAATGGAAAGAATAGCAGACCAGGTGATTTCTACACTAAACAGTTAAAAGATAGAAACTGTGTACCTGGAAGTCATGGAAATTCATTTTGCTAAGGTGAGTGTCAGTCCTTTTCAAAGGCTCTTGTTTCTATAAGGAAAGGAAAATAAAGACTTTTTGGAATTTGGAGGGAGTGGAAACTGGGAGAAAAATTAGATGTGCATCGAGAGATGTCCATTCTAAGATCTGAGTAATTATTCGTCAGATTCATTTATAATATGTGCCTTTACATTGTACATGCCTATTTTCATTTATAACATATATGGTGTCTGTCAATACATTGTATAGTTGCAAATGCAGTCATGGCTACAGAGTTTGTTATGAAAAAAAGATGTACAGAGCATTTTTTAGTATAAGGTATATACAAGATATTTTAGTTTTGACAATTGTATATTTTGTATAAAATATATATGAAAATTGCAATATATATTCAAGATATTTTGACATGTAAAGATGCAAGCAAATTTAATGTTTGTTAATTGGAACCAAAAGGTGACAGTTAATATCTTAAAACTAATTAAAGTTCAATAGGAGAATGAGAACTGGTAAAGATATTTCATAGATTATGTCCTTAGATGAATTTCTTCAGAAATTTAATAATTGCAAACTAAAATGTCATAACAAGTATTAATCTAATCATGCATTAATTTAATTAATAGTAAAGCAAATTTATAGATACAGACTTCAGAGCCAAATAAATTGTTTACAATCATAAATAGTTATTAGCTTTGGAAAAAAATATATGTGATTTTTTAAAAATATATGTAGTATTAAGACATTACTCAAGATTTTAAAAAATATATTTTGATATTCCAATAATTTTTATAAGTGATTTTGAAGTAAACATTCCAATTTGTCATAGTGCCAAAGATTTAAGCTGGACTTGTGTTCAGTTTTGAAACCTGTTAAAAATATTGTATATATGTGCAAAATAGTGCCTTAATCGTTTTCTAAGAGGATTTCCTTTTTAATCATAATATTTTTCTATAATGTTATAATAATTGCTTTTCATGAAAGATTTGTCTGTTCAACAAGATACCAAAGCGATTATTTAATGTGTGACTCTACCTTTTCAATTGTTTTGCAGAATAGAAACAGTTAATTCAATTAAATCCTCAAAAAGAAGTTAGTCTACACAGAAGAATTTTTAAATGCCATTTATATATCTGGATAGGGGTCTCAAATTCAAAGCACCATGAGTGTTGCAAGAGGGCATTTTTGATGGCCCAAGTTGCCAAGGGCTGCACCACTTTTGTCATCCCTTATGACACCTGTTGACACCAATCATTTTGTAGGCCACAGGGATACTGCTTGGTGGACTGCATATTTGAGACCCTTGGTCTAGATATTGATGGTTATACAAGTTTATATGCTTTAAACTGAACTTTTTTGTGTATCATTTAACAGAATCTTTCCAATCATGATAACATTGCAGAATTCTATGTAAATATTCACTTATATTGATGGGGGATCCATACAACACAAAGCACCAAATACTTGTTTTAAACATAAATTATTTTCTTTATCTTTTGAACCAAAGGAAGGCAAGCCTTACTTTCTTTGAAGTCAATTTATTGTACACAGCTGAATACTGTGCTGTTTAATCTATTGTGCACTTTCTCTCTTATCTGTTGCAGTTATTTATATATATATATATATATATATATATATATATATATATATATATATATATATATATATATATATATATATATATATGATAATAATGTTGTCCTTTTTACAGGACAATAAAATAGACTTTAGAATTTTATAAAAGAGTATTGTCACTAATATATCACCATATTGTGTTCAATTCATTTTATAGTTATGCCATCTTTTCCTAAAAATCTCATTTTATGCTATTTCCGAGATAATCAGCTTAACAGTATTCATTACTTCTGTTTACCTTTGTTCTTAATATTGCCAATAATGTAAAGGTAGAACAATTGTCCTCCTTAAATTCAAACACACTTGACATATTGCAATTTTCAATATGGCTGGATTTCATGTTTATATAAAAGGATACTAATACAACTATACACTTTCTTTTAAAAGACAATATAATACTAGTTCATAAAAAGGCTTGAGCTTTTATATTAATTTGCCTTTTTGCTGTTGCAGGATATTTTCCTATTGATAAACTTTACAGAGTATATTATTACAGTGCATGTTTTTTTTATTTTGTAAACAAATTATTTTTTTTTAAGAAAGTCCTAGATATATGGTCTCATCTGAAAAAGTTTTTACCATTTGAAACCTATGTCAATTAGGGAATGTTTTTGTATCTTTTACCAAAGCTAGTCCTAATGTATCCATTAAATTGTTAACAAGAATAAAATCATTAGCTTGCATAATTTTCAAAAGTTAAGTCTAAATTCATAAAGTCGTCGAAGTTTTGTACTGTTTAGTATGTCTCATTCTTCTTTTGTATTAGGATCTAGTAGCAATTGTTTTGATAAGTTTATTGTACAAGACCGCTGAATCAATCATGGACCTTCATCGATGTGATGTTCTTTTCCTATTTTTGTTCTTTAATTAATGTGTAAGAAGCTATATTCCTACCATAGTACATGTATGTGTTCATATGAGGTGAAACATTCCAATTTGTCATAGTGCCAAAGATTTCAGCTGAACTTGTGTTCATTTTTGAAACTTGTTAAAAAAATTTGTTATATATGTGCAAAATAGAGCCTTAATCGTTTTCTAAGAGGATTTACTTTTTAATTATAATATTTTTCAATAATGTTATAATAATTGCTTTTCATGAAAGATTTGTCTGTTCAACAAGATACCAAAGCCGATTATTTAACGTGCGAATCTAGCTTTCAATTTGTTTGGAAAAATAGAAACAGTTAATTCAATTAAATCCTCAAAAAGAAGTTAGTCTACACAGAAGAATTTTCAAATGCTTTTTATATATCTTGGGATGCACAACTTTTGTCATTGTTCATGACACCCTGTGACACCAATGGGGAACACATACAACACAAAGCACAAAATACTTGTTTTAATGATATATTATTTTCTTTATCTTTTCAAACTAAACTGCAAGCAGGTTTTACTCTTTTTTAAGTCAATTTATTGTACAAAGCTGAATACTGTATCGTTTAATCTATTGTGCACTTTCTTTCTTATCTGTTACAGTTTTTTTTTAAATTTAATGATATCAATGTTGTCCCTTTTACAAGACACTGAAATAGACTTAGGAATTTTATAAAAGAGTATTGTACCTAATATATCACCATATTGTGTTCAATTCATTTTATAATTATGCCACCTTTTCCTAAAAATCTCATTTGATGTTATTTCCGATAGAATCAGCTGAACAGTATTCATTACTTCTGTTTAGGTTTGTTTCTAATATTGCCAATAATGTAAAGGTAGAACAATTGTCCACCTTAAATTCAAACACATTTGACATATTGCAATTTTCAACATGGCTGGATTTTTTGTTGATTTAAAAGGATAGCAATTCAACTATACACTTTCTTTTAAGAGACAGTTTAATACTAGTTGATAAAAGGCCTTGAGATTTTATATTGATTTGTCTTTTTTGCTGTTGCAGGATATCTTTTCTATTGATAAACTTTTTTGTGTATATTATTGCAGTGCATGTTCATTTTATTTTGTAAAGAAATTATTTTTCTGTAAATAATATAATATTTTTATAGTGAAAGGTACCTTTGGAACGGACGAAAATATTGATGTTTCAATTATCACTGAAAATATTCTTTAAATTCTAAACATCTTTCATTTTAGTGTATAGCAAGATGCAGTAAGATTAATTTAAATATCTCTATGAACATAAAAAAATGGAATTAATAACTGCACATTGAAATATTTTATCAATTTCATTCTTCTTATTTTCTTACAGTTATTCATATGAATGGCACTAATGTTTATTTGCATCAAAAAGCAAAATATATAAAAACGAGACCGCAATAGTGTGCCTTATTACAATGAAAACATTGAGTCATGGCAAGCTCCAAGCTCTTTTGTTACTTTTTCCTGGTTCAACTGCTGGTTAGAATGTTCACTTCGGATGTGGGAAGTCGTGGGTTCGATCTCTGGCTGAGTCCTACCAAAGACACACAAAATAGGTTACTTTCAACTGCCTCAATTGGCACTGAGCATTAAGATGTTTAGACTGACTCAGCCTGGTGTAAGGATAATGTGACTGGGTGGAACATCATGCTACATGTCTGCGGGTTGATGCCTCAGTCCTAGACATCACTATAAACTGTCACACTGCCGACATTTTAGCGACGTGGCTGATTTTTTTAAAGCTACGTGAAAAATCCAAATCACACATACACAGTTTCCTTGGAATTATCAGGAACTGGTAACTCTACCATGTTTTGGGGCGTTATTTTAGCTTCCCTTTCATGTCCATCAATTGTATGCTAACAACTATGGTATTAAATGTTCATGATCAATATCTGGAAACATTCTTGGAGGATCATTTAAATCACATGATAGTAGTTGTCTTTCTTTTTCTATCCAATACACCAGTTTTGAAATGTGTAGAAGAAGCTTTCTTCTACTTATGGGTCAATGTTACTTTAATATTCCAGAAATGACTTGTCAGCAAAAATCGTTTGGTTCAGGATTATAAGATTTTGCACACGACATACAATCTTATAGTTTCAAACTGTTGTACAAAGTCTTTCCAATGTTTATTTTTGACATGTTATTACAGGGCAAATTTTAAAATGTCAGTCATGACTAGGTTTCCTTTAGAAAATATTGTAAACAAATTGACCGTTTACTTTTGTAGAGATACATTATTACATTTTGCATTGTTCTTTCAAGCTTAACAGTTATTCTCATTTTGAGCATCATATCTGTACAAGAATGAAATGAATATTGTATTTTTGATAAAAAGTCATTTTAATTTCTATATTTTTGTTTATCTTTTTGAAACAAAATAAACATTTTCATACAAAAATGTAGTTCTTCTTTATGAGATAACCTTTGTTTTGAATATTTACTATGAGTAAGCTGTAGACAGAGTACTCAGAAAGCTACACTGAAAGCCTTACATGTCCATATAAACACATGCTGAAGATTTGGTCTTTGGTAGGACAGTTGTGCAGTGTGAATACATTCACTCGGCACACATGACTCATTTTTAGTACAAACAGCTTGAAATATAACATATACCACTATTACATTTCCAGGACACCATGTCCTGCAACCATAGCTACAGATTATACATGATCATTTCATCAATTATCACATGTTTGTTGCCACTAATTCTCCTAAAGTACTAGTATTACCATGAAACTTTTCACCCACATTTATCCCATGGCCTAGACAATCCTAAATGACAGCCAATATGGCTTCCACATCATTCATGTCGAAACTGTTGTTATTGCTTCTATTGAATTGTTTGTCATATCAGTATGGGTTTCCGCTAAATGCGTTCTTATGATGTCTTGTTGGTCCTAATTGAAATTGGTATCAATCTGACACCCAATATGGCAACTCCAGAATGGAATGCAATTAACAAGGGATGCTAATTAGAAGACTTCTTATGATATCTAAGTAGTCCTAAATAAAGTGGGTGCTACTTTCCAATATGGTCATCTGTAAAATCGTGGCATGGTTTCTCCTCCTGAATGAAATGTAATATTTCCATGCTGGCTTGTCCTGTTCGTCCCAGATGAAATAGGTTCAATTGGCACATCCAATTTGGCTGCCACAGCGGTCGTCTTGAAAATATAGTCATAACTATTCTTGAATGGATGGTCATTTAAAAATGGATATTTTATTCAACTGCTTTTTATGTCAAGTTGGTTCTTAATAAAAATGGTGCTGCTCAGACATACAACATGTCTTCATATTTTGCCCTCTTGAAAATCATTGTCATTTCTGCATAAATGGCTGGTCATTTTGAAATTGTGCTTTTACTCGTGATGTCTTATTGGTCCGAAAAGAAAAATGGTGCTAGTATGATATCAATTGTGGCCACCATAGCAGCTATCTTGAGAATCTTGTTACTGAGATGTCTCCAGAAGAGAACATACTATGAACATCAGGTTTACATCAGAACATTTCTTATGAAGTCCTGTTGGCCCTTAATGAAAATTGTACCATACTGCGACAGTAGCTAATTTTGAAAATCTTGTTACTGTGGAATAATATCTGATGATTTTATTACTAACCAGTAACAAAGAAGAAATGGTCTTATCGTGAATTCCTGGAAATTCTTTTAAGCCAGGCCTTCACTCCCATTAAAAGGACTACTTTTTGCTCATCTTACCGTTAGGCTAACTGATCTTATTGTATGACCCAGTGTCCATCATTCAGGGTTCTCACATTACAAGGAAATCTGGAGAAATCCAGGAGAAGGATTTGGTTTTTTATAGACTTGGATAATCCGTTTAATATTGCCAACATTCTTTAAAGTAGGGGGAAAACGTGGAATTGTCAGACACCATTTGATGGCAGTAAACAATATAGAATTGAGTCCTAATTGAACTGATTCTGATTTAAATTATTGAATCGCTGACCTGTGGTTGTGAAAACATATTGGAAAACATTAACATAGCGGTCTGAAAAATTATTTTAAGAAAACGTTATAGAAGTACTCCATATATTTCACTAAATAAACAATAGACCGTTGGTCCTTAAATATTGTATGAAATAAACTCATTATCATTGGTCCTCAATATTGTTTGAAAACAAATACGTTAGCCATGTAGCCCTCAACATTTCGGAAAAGAGAAACATACGCTAGACCAGTGGCTGTACAACTGTCTACAAAGACGTTAAGCTAGTGCTATCAAAAGTAAAAAAGCGCCAAAAATATGTAAATAAAACACAATAGCAGTGGCCTATGATATTCCATAATAATATTGTTCGATATAAATGGTTTTACATGGTGTTTTACAAAATAATCATAATATTATTTAAGTACAACATAAAACACGTCTGCATGTGTGTTATGTAATTTTCTAACCTGATTTACAGAATTCAAATGAATGAGAAATGGATAACTGAGTATTGCCAGTCCTTTGATGGATATTCTTCATTTGGTAAGTAATATAAGTTGGAAACCACTGATAATAACGTCATCACACTAACTACGTCTTAATTGTTTGACCAAGGGCCACACTGCTGACACGATATCTCGAAAAATATATACTCTTCTACCATGAAACAAAATATGTATTTTAAATGGTATTAATATTATTTCAAATTCGACGACTCTAATGTCGCAAACTAATAACGTAAAGAAACAAAGTCAAAACGATTTGCAATATTTTACAAATAATGTGATTATGCAGGATATAAATGAAAATATGAGAGACACTTACATTATTATGAAGTGAATCCAAAATATTCCTGATAAGACTTATGAAAGTCCAAAACAATCAAAACTTCTGTATCAATATAAAAACAGGTAATATGCATTGTCAAGATGGCTTCGTCCATAGCGTCTCAAATAATTCACAACAGTTTCAGAATGATGTTATGGTCCAAATAATGAGCACTTTTTATTTTTACTGAACAGTCCAAACAATGCTTTTCCTCTCGAATAACATCTAAGTACAACATAAAATACGTATGCAAACTTACAACAGGAACACAAGAAATGAGGATGACTCCAAAACTGGAATGAATTAACTTGTTTAATTCTTTCGTGATATACACCTTCTATTGCGACCATTTCTTGCAATATAACACACGTGACTTATCTTACTATTCATGTGACCTAGCCCAACCAATGGGGCTTTATTGTATTCTTCTAGAATCGTCTAAACCCCATCAGCCAATGAATCATTAAGCCAACGTCGTTAAGACTATTATTAGTACTTGACAACACAGACTTAACATATATTTACAGATCGTATGTAATGTTTACGCTCTTAACATAATCTGGACATGTATGCAAAATCTAAATAAATAAATCGTGTACAATTTACAAACATGAATAAAAATTATAAACATAAATACAATCTTGTACCAGGAGTTACATAAAATATAGATATGCATAACACTTAAATCCCAAGAACCCTAAAAATGCAAAATAGATTTCCTCCAAAGTTTTACCATGAAATCACATTTGAAATAAGGGTAGTCAATCAACGGCTTTTATTGTCCTAAAATGTTGTTAGTACCCCACCATTATAGCCGGTTCAATTGCTCCTGAAAAAATTAGTTGCATGTGACCATGTAAATCGTCTTTCTGCTAAATATCAGTTCTTGGGATTGTATCTGTAAGGAAGGAGAGTCATTTGCTTTAAGAAGTTAAAAGTAATTTTGAAGCTTTCTGGTTTATGCTTGACTTTTTAATAAAATTGTTTTGGATTTAACGCATTTCATTAGCGCATATTAGGCTATACATGGCTGCCGGTATAACTGGTGGGAGAAGAACAGTGGAAAATCACGGGAAGAACACGAGAAGCTGCTGCGATCTTTTTCACACTTTCACGGTCATAAGAACGTGTACAGAGGTGTAAAGGCAGTGATTGATAACTGAGATTGATTTAGACCACGCAGCCACTGAGCGTCCTACATTAATAAAGAGACGAGTCACATGTTAGCAAAGGGGAAAACAGTACATTTTACAAACATATGTTAAAACACAATTGGTTATGAGTCGCTGAATAAGTAGCTCTTTTATATTCTTAATCCGTTATATATATATATATATATATATATATATATATATATATATATATATATATATATATATATGCTTTAAGAAGTTATATATACATATGAGGTACATATCACTGCACATTTTCACTCTACAGGGGATTCGGTAGTTTGCATCAGGTTGAGTTGTACAGAAATTACACAGATTTCTTGTTATGAAAATAACGATGCTAATATCATGCCTTCATTTTTCATGACAACATTCATCTGAAAATGTTTTCTAACATTTCATGTTACAAATAGTTCTTAATGTAATTGCATAAAAATATCGAACTTTACTAAATGTGTTTGTAAACTTTTATTCGCGTCTCAACCAGCGGTCAAAGAGGTGTGATGAAAGATATAAAGGCAACTTCGAACTTTCTGATATATACAGGGTTAAGAAAGAAATACAATTTCTTTTTGTCTTTTAGTACTACTGTACGATAGTTTGTTATGTGCAAGTTTTCGTTTTTAATAGCGAAAATGAATCAAGATAGTTTCAGAAGAGCAGTATTTTACTGTTCTCGTCTGTCGTGTCGGTTTGTTTATATTTACTAACTCTCTGACAACCCTATTGCCCGAGGTGTTAGCATGTTCAAACTCAACGTTTTATTGCCTTTAGTATAAGTATTACCGTAGATTAATTATATCCTTTAATGTCAAAACTGCGTATTTGTATCAATAATAATTGTAATTTCATTATCTAATCCACGGTATTAACTATCGTATAAGTGGAATCATCCCACTTTACTTACAGTTTTCGCATGTCAACCTATATAACCATTAACATTAAGATATATATATATATATACATACATATATATATATATATATATATATATATATATATATATATATATATATACATATATATATATATATATATATATATATATGAGTGTGTGTGTGTGTGTGTGTGTAACGGCTTCAATGGCACATCAACATAAATTCTCGCTATATATTGCAAGATAAATCTAGGTACCCCTGAAAGAGGTAAAGCATGTATAAAGGGACAAAGGGTTTGTAACCTAAAACTGCAAAGTCAGATCTTTTAAAACAATCTGCACTTTATGTATGTATGCATATTCATTTGTAAGTACCAGTTCTCTATATAGATTTTAATGTGAATATATGCATGATACAACATGAATGTTCTCTACAGCTTTTCAAATCTACGGACAATAAGGTCTCACTGGACAGTTTCGCATTTTGACATCTGCCTAATATTTAAAGTAGAAGACATGGGCCTAATTATCACCATTCTAGCATTTTTCAGTTCAAACATAAGCTAAATCTGCAATGTGGTTTAGATTTACTTTGAGTTAGGCTTGGAAACTGGTTGACTTGTTAGTGACTGCCTGTCACAGTTAGACTAGCACAGGAGATCAAATGCGTAACTTGGGCTTCAAATGAGCCGCGGACATGACTTGCGTATTTTCATGTGTCTGCTACAGAGGTAAATGTCTAAAAATCTAGATGGTTGAGGGGTATAAAAAGTATGCTAATTCGTTACAGTACTAGTGAACTATATTCATGTATAAGGCACATACTGATTATTTTAGCTCTCTTGTCACAGAAACATATTCAAAATACCCCTTTTCTGTAAAACATAAATGTAAAATAGAGGTGTTGGTGGCAGTGTTGATTCAGTATAAAAGCCACTAGTTGCATGAGGAATTCCTCAGTCAGAATCTTACAAGCATCATTCAACAAAAATCATTAGTTCAGTTTTATTTGTGTCTTTAATGCAATAGTATTATCATTTTTCTGCTATAGGTCATTGTCGGACAAATTGTTTAAAAAACAACTGTGCAGTGAGACCTAAGCCGTACTATGCCCCATAATTACGTCGTATGGAAATGTATAAGCAGTTGATTGGTCAATAGGTAATGCATATAATACATCTTTTGCGGCTTACCTTTCGGTCAATGGCGAAATCCGAGACTATCCGAATGCAAACACAGCACTGCCAGACAGCACTTGTCCAGACGTCAAACTCGGCGAACAATAATTGCATTTTCTCCAGTATGTCACAAACTGAACGACGTGTGTTGAGCTGTTTTGAAAACTGAACTATTCTTGAATACAACTGGCTTAAGCTGGAAATTAGAAGACGCAATTAGGATAAACTAGCAGGGTTTGAACTGCCGAGGGGTGTGGACTAGTGTCTTCCCTTTTTTTATTGTTACAGGTTAGACCCCACCAATTCCTTGATTCTTGGACAGATGCTCCTAATTTCCTTTGTAACGAGCCCCTGTAGTCATATGTAGTACTGTGTAAATGTTATAATATGCCTCAAGCATATCAATACACTGACTAATGCATTTTCTGTCTGCTTATTGCACTTCTCTTTTGTCAATCCATATCCAGGCCGACTAAATTCTAAATTTAAAGCAAAAACTTGTCAAAATAAAACTATCACATCATAATTGCAGTTGCATCATTTGAAAATGTAGAGAAGATTTCCTTTGGTCAGAACATAACCATGTGGTCACACCCAATTGCGCTTTGTTCTCTATAAAGGATAGGAAAACTTTTTACTTGTATAATTAGCGTTATGTAAAAAATAGCTAATGTAAACACTAAATTGGATGGCATGTACACTGCATTCCTCTAAACAAAAGAAAAACATTGGGTTTTCTTTTTATTACACCCCCTCATATAAATTGATTTGACCTAATCAAATAGTAAATCCTTATAACCTTTCTGATTGTAAATAATATTTCTTCGATTAGGTTTGAAAACATTAGACTGGGAAACTCAACATCTGCTAAGAAAAACATTTGTTCTGTGATGTACAGCACTTTCACTGTAGTTATTTAAAATTATTTTAAAAATATTGGTAAATTGATATAGTAATTGAAAGGACGGGTGACTCACATACAACATTATAACAAATATATTCAAAGTCATACAATGCAAGACGCCGACCTTGATAATTACAATGGGAAACGTGGGGATTGGAGATCCAGCTACTTGTTGATGTCTTTCACTGTTTGACTATTGGGCCCCATCACTATAACCTATTACCAATATTCTGAATCGTCTTTATAAATAGCCTATATAGACAGCCTAAACCGTGAATGAACAGGAAAATAGATTTAGAGAAAAGACAATTGGTTACTCTCGTGTCAGGACAATAACGAATCTGCCTAGACACAATGAACTCGTGAGAGCATCAAAGCCAAGAGTCATTCGCATGTTAAAAAACAGAACACATCATTTGCCTGGAATATTTACTTCTAGTCAGATCAAGAATGCCAATATAGATAAAAGATTATGTCATTACTGTGGAGAATTCCAATCATTTTATAGCCTACCTTAGCTTGAATTCATGTGTGTATGTTGACGTGGCTACAACCTTGCAGATGTAGAATTCCCTGTTCCATAAATAACTACCTAGCAGACGCCCTTAACACGAATTCATAAGCTTACAAAGCTGTAAGGCTGATAGGAAATATCTTTAAAAGAAATTTTAAAAAATCTTTTAAATAAAGAATTTAAATTATAAGAGTTTAATGTTGTTTTCCGGAGTTTATCATGGTATAAACAGTTACCTACCAACTCACACAACTTGCATAACGACCTTTGGACGTTATTTTGCTGTGTGATTCGGCACATTACAGTTTATTTCAGAAAACTCTGAATAAACAACATTATACTCTTAGATAAAATAATTGCTGACTTTTGAATTTTACTGTTTGCAAAGTTTTCTCTACCACAGACAAAGCGATATTCATCTCTGTAATTGTCTGTATCGTAGAAACTTCATCAGGAGTCGAATGTTACCAAATGATGCCAACACATCTGCATTTAGTGAGACCTTATAAAATAAAATATTGTTGTCAGTAAATGCTAAAACATTTATTTGTTTTATCTTTACCGTTAAAAGACCACAGACAGATGTATAATTTGGTAAGACGTTGGGGTTTAACACTGCATACTTGGTACACGTAAGTTTATGAGAGGTTTTTCATCATGTTGTCTAGACCTCGAAAATTTGCAAATTGAGGCAAACTCACCATTTGGGAAATAATACAAAAAATAAGATCATTATGACCAACTGATGACGTAGATCCCAACTGAATCTCTAGCCGGATATGCAGAGGACGAAGAGGTTGTTTTAGTCAGAGGAGAATAAACTTCACGCAGTGTAAATCTAGACTATGCTGCTAACAATATGGATTTCATATATTTTGCAGTGTCAATATTTGTTTTGTTTAATGCAAATAAAGGTGCCGAATGTAAAAGTAAGTACAAGCGTATGTTTTCTTCCTTACTACAATTCTTGTTTTCATTGTTGTCGTGTTAAGACTATTGCATGTTAGGATCTCAAAGATTGGTACTTGGAAGATTGTTCTGTAAAACTATAAACTAATGTATTGGTGCTGCAAAGCGAATAAAAAACAAAAGATAAAAGAGTACGTTCCAATTTAGTGTACACTTCTTCAGGACCAAAAAATAATTTTGACGTACTAATAACGTTAATATATGTTTAAAACGAAGTACTGTACCTCATTTATGTAACGCTGTTTGATTATGTGCATTTTTATATCAATGTAATGCATATGTGGGTCCTACAGAAACATGAATCTGTATCAAACACCAAATTATAGAGACAACGTGGAGAAAAGCACCCATACATAGAGGTTTTAGGGAATGAATCCTGAGAATACTTTGAACAAATTCGTGTGACAGAGAATATGAGAGCATGCGAGCTCATTCTCCCCCTCACAAACGCGAAGTATCTTTCGATATTAACTCATGATCTTTATTATGTACTTTGAAATACGTATATTATGAGATCCGTTTTATTTATGAATGCCACAGGTGAAACAAATATTACTTAAGCGCTCGACGGTCCGACTACATAGATCGGTTTGTGTTCTCTGCTCCATTTTTCATACATAAAGTACACGTTTAATTATTAGTGTCGTTTAGAAATACAGCCTCTGGTCACTCTGTTCAAAGTTAGCTATTAACTTTTTGGCAATGTCATTCGAGTCTGTATTTGATCAGCCTTCATACAATTCTTAAAACATATGACATAAAACTTTCTGAACCGCACTCGAGAAAATAATTCCCTTAATAGTATAAATATATTCCACAATGTATCGATCATTAATATCATCAAACTTATAAAAAAATACCAATAACGGTTGTTTATATTTTTATTCCTAACTGGATCCTTATTATTCATCTAATGTTGAATCAGCTTTTACGTGGTTTTTCATTCATTCTGATAATGTACATGATATCAACAGACTCATTATGAAACGTAAATGAATTTATCGTTTGGAATTTGTACATAAGAGTTGATTCACTGTATATATATATATATATATATATATATATATATATATATATATATATATATATATATATATATATATATCGATCGATAAGAAATATCTTGTTACGGCAGTTGTCTTTATATTTTTCTGCCAAAGAACAAATTTTACATCCATCAGTATCTCATGCTATTGATGAAATGTGAAGCTTATGATCAAATCGGTTTGCATGTAATGTTTTATTAAAATATCCACGTCTCTTGTCCAGCTAGTTCTCATGTACCTAAATGTTCTTCCAGAATGTTATCTGAAACTGCACATTTTCGTTACATGTAAGTGTTATAAAATTATTCCAACAAGCCCGACAACAAGCTCTCTTCCCATGAAAATAGTTTTGGCGAATAACAAAAGGCAAATGCGACTAAACTTGTTTAATAATGACAACTTTTTTATCAGCATGGTTAGTTATTTGAGATGATGAATGCATTCTGCCATAGCATATTTTAAGCCATTACGGCTATCCTTCTGTCGATGAAATGCTCATAAGCATAGAGATCCTGAGTAATATGTAGCAAAACGATATTTTTTTCTTGGCACAATTAATACTTGCAATAAACCAAATAGTACTTTTCAAAATCATTAACAAATATCCTTACAAATAACGAGTTCCAACGTCTATTTACATAAACAAGTTGAAACGATTCCGTAAAATGTCTTATATCGGATCGTTACGACCTATTCGGTTGAATATCATTACAGTCCTAATACATTACGTCCTTGCTGAGACATTAGTACAGCTGTAACATTATAGAATGAAGCAGCTGAGTTCAAATATCATACAGTACATTGTTGTGACCAAAACATTAAGTTTTTTAAAATAATAATAATACTAATACGACTAATAATAATAATGTTGACATGGTATAGCGCTTAATATTTAGAAGCCCTAAGCAATTTACAACATATGTAATGATATGACTATAAAAACATCACCATTACATTAGGAAACATTAAAACAAGCTGAAAATAATTAAGGTAGGAAACATTTTTACGTCTTTAGGCTTGTTTCTTGGAGTCACAATAGGCGAGGTTTAAGAGCACTGTTGAAAGATATCAGTGTGTCTTGATATCAATATTCAATATGCATTTCGTTCCTGGATACTTGTATACAAAAGAGCGTTGTCCATATGACTTCGTTTTCATAGAGAGAATAATGATTATAAGAGTATCTGAAGAGCAGCGTAAGTATCGTACTGGTGTGTACACATGGATGAGTTCTGATTGGTATATTGGAAGTCGGTCAGTAAAACATAGCACAGAGAACACATGTTGTATTTTTATTCCCTGGATTAAATTGATAGCCAGTGCAGGGTACAGAGCAGCGGGGATGAGTGCTGTGATCGTGGTTATTTTAAGGATGATCCGAACAGCAGTGTTTTGAATGTTTTGAAGTTATTGGATTAGATATTGAGAAGAACCGTATATAATTGACTTACAATAGTGCAGTCTTGACAGAATTAGTGAACACACAAGCGATTAAGTGAAATCAACTGAAAGATAGTTGCGAATGAAGCTGTTACGTCCCAGCTCAAGATATGCAGCCTTGCATGTATTCATGGCATGTTGGAGTCATGTGAGAGTACTGTCTAGAGTAACATGTAGGTTTCGTACTGACTTTGTGAATTTAATGTTGGTGTTGCTGATATTTATTGTTTGAGGTAAATGATGTGATTGAGAAAGTCTTTGTGTGTGATCAGAATGGCCTAAGTTTTGTAATTCATCTGCAGCTTGTTACATATCATAAATGATATCATATCAGTAATACACCTCTCTTCACATTGGATGGTAGCATCAACTTTAGGTCCGTGGCTAGATGTAGATATTAGGGTGTCATATATGATGATCTATTACACATGATATCGGCTGAGTATTTAGAATGAAGGAAATACGTCCAAAAACAGACCCCTGTGGAACACCACAACATAGATAAACTAGGCTGGAGCGTATTCCAATTGCGGACAGATCGTGTTTCCTTTTGATTAAGTAGGATATGAACCACATTACGGTTGTATTGTGAATGTCAAATACATTATAGAGACGGTGAAGTAATATATAATTATCTTTTATGTTAAATTCTGCCGAAAAATCAAGATGGGCAAGGGCTGTAATCTTTCCGCTATACAAATCAGAGAGAATGTAATTAACAACTTTCAGAAGAGTAGTTTCAGTATTGTGTCAAGGGAGGTATTCAGACTGTACATGGCTACAAAGGCTGTTTGAATTCAAATGAGATACGAGTTGGGTTAGAACATTTTCTAATATTTTTCATATGAATGGGAGATTAGAAAACTGGTCAGTAGTTATAGGTATAGATGAGTGTTGGTTTCTTCAACAGAGGCTTTACAATGGCAGATTTGAAAAAATAATGGGAATTCCCCGGATGAGAGAGAGAGACAGACAGACACACAGAGACAGAGACAGAGACCGACGGAGAGAGACAGACAGACAGAGAGAGACAGACAGAGGCATTAATAACTTCAGTTGTTGAAGGCAATATTGAATCTACGCGCCCAGGCAGTAGTAATCTTGGAATTGGAATTTCACATGACTTTGGAGTACTCTTCATCGCGATTGTGCGTACTAAATCCATAGAGACAAGTTCAACTACTGCTTATAGTTGCCACTTAAATTCTGTATCGGAACTGTATTTTGTGGTATCTCTTGTTCACACAATGGTCGACGATTTAATAGGAATTTGAACCAAGTTTTTTTAAAATTGTTGAGCCGGAAAGAGCGAACAGGAGATAACTGGAATTCTCCTTCCTATCCTACACCCGCCAGCATCCTTTTACATTTAAACAATGATGAATGTTCTCCTAGTTCGTTTATGTTTGAGCACCACGTAGTATGGATAGCCAAGGATTGGTCATTTAAAGCAATTAGGGATGATCCATCATATCATAAATTTGTTGAAGATGAAGAAACACGTACTAAATGAATAGCCAATGCATGATGAACACAATAACGTAGACATAGACAGACACCAATCACATAAATCATTTAAAAACGGCACAAAATACGGAACTGCACTCTTCAATCCGGTCAAGCGATATATCAGCCATCTTGCGTGAATCTTGTGTAATTAAATATAAAATTCGTCTCAGTTGTTTTGTGTTGTAACAATATTGGCACAAAATAAATCTATCAAGATTCAGACAGCTCTTAGAAAAATATATATAATTTATATTTTATGGTGGAAGTATTTATTAATTATTCTTCATATGGACATTTTTATTGTCTGTACACCTGTCTTACTGTTTAAGTGCTGCCTATTCCGTTCTTATTATTTGTATTTTTAGATGAGGATATAATTGCTATAGCTGGTTGTAATGTTTCCCTTACATTGATTTTACCTATGACAAGAAACGATTCTCTAGAATTCACAATTGGCAGTTCGTACGAGAGACCAATCGCAACTTTATCAGTTAATCAGACGTGCGATGTAAGGGACAATTCTTCAATGTCTTGCAATTTAATATTAGTGACCATGGGCTGATCGTGTTGCTGAATACGTTCAACGTAACTGCAGGACAGAATGGTAACTACACACTTTGGATGAAAATATCATTGCTGGAATAGTCGTTATACACTTCTAAAAAGCTTGTTGTCATCGGTGAGTCGAAACATTAGAACAACAGCCAAGTAGTTTTTTATAACACAAATTTATGAAACAGTCATAATTTTATATATTCCATTATTTGTTTCCATTTCTTCAAGACAGTGAATAAATTATCATGTGGAAAATGGTGATACGTTTTACCATTATGATTACCAGTATGTCAAAATATTTTAGGAATAAAGTTTTGAATTACTAGTTTCTGTTTTTTATGTCAGTCGTCAATAGTGCCTTTGGAACGCCATAAGCTATATTGAATGAATCACATAATATATTGATAACAATATGTATCCATCTCAGGTGCGGACCTTTACGTAAACGTATCTAACAGGCATGGGACGAATAGGACGATTCAGGAAATAAGAGAGTCTGGAAATACATCTTTCTTTTGTTACGGTTGCATGCATCCAATGAAAAAACGTCAGGTTGTGGGATATATTGTAACGTTTGAATATTGACACAAACAAGTTAACAACCTGTTACTTTATTAACACATTCTAAACCTGATCTTCATTCAATTTTAAAGATTACAACACTGTTGTGTTAGTGTTCCAAGAAGCATACTGTCTTCAAGAAGCGCATGTGTCTTTCATGGCATAAACAAGCGCATGTGTATTTCATATCATCAACAATATATTTTGTATTTATTTCGAATTGAATTAAATATACCGTGGCTTTAAAGGATATAAAATTTGAAAGTTATGCCCCAAATCCGAACTTAAGATAATCACAAGTAATTCTGGAATGGAAAATTTTAGAGGACGGCTTAACTTTAAAGTAGTGAACTAAATACCGACAAAAAAAAGTAAATATTCTTAAATTTCCTTCCACTAAACATAGAGGGGAATTATTATTTCGAAGTTGACTTATTTTTTAGATCTGGTACATTTCGATTTGCTGGTGTATTTCATCGAAAGTGGACAAAAGAGGCGGAAAAAGTGGATGCATACTAACATAAATTTCTACATAGGTAATAAAACTCGTAATGTGATCATTTTGGCCAATGCACAGCTAAGCTTAGCGTTGATAACCTTTTGCCTGCTAAAAGGATTTATATGAATCTGTAAAGGACTATACATAGCGTATTCTATCATCCAGGTATCGACTGTACTTTCACCACTGTAATAATCACGACCCAAACAGAAAAATTAAATACAAGGGACAAATTATAATTTAAGTACTGGATTGTCCTATCTATGCATTTTATTAGAGCCATACACTAAGTATCGTCCCAAAATATATTGTCTTTCATACAGGAAAGCCGAAAATAATGGAAGTACAGAAACCCATCTTAGGCCTGCCATTTATAATGACCTGAAACACTACCTATGAAGAAGGACATTATTTATATAGGTGAAGAATAAATGGTATAGAGAGAACAACAGTTCTACAGCTTAAATTCACATAGTATTTCCAGTCTTGGCATGAATGACAATTTTAGCAACGTTACATGTAAAGTGTGTTTTAATGAAAACGCAAGCAACCACACGAGTGTAACCTGCGAAAAAGATAGATGTTCGATAGACAGTGATCCTTACACAATACATGTACTATGTAAGTATGTTTGAAGTTTTTATCGATATAAATGTTTGAAGTTTTTATCGATAGAACAATATAAAGACACACACACACATACACACACGTATGCATGCATGAATGCCTAAAAGACAATCTATAAGACTTAACAGAACAAGTGTGTGAATATTCATTATACAACCAACTTGCAAAATTGCATTTCACCAGTGACACCCTTATGAGACAGAGTGAACTGGGATCACCTGAGTTGTTAAAGGAAAGAGCTTTTACTGTGAAGTTGTTATTATATTGCGACTATACCACGAGCTACCTTTCCACGTCATTATACCTAAACTCCATCTCCACAGGTAAATAAAACCTTACTTTTTGTTACAGCATAATAAACATCTTTAGATTCTGCATTAAAGACATGGAAAAAGAAAACGCTATCTCTTTCAGCTATAAAAACCGTTATCTGATATTGCCATAAATTGAAAGAATTTCCAAATAGCAATTTATAAAATGTATATTTTAGTGCTTGAGCTAGGTCTAACTCTGGCACGGCAATGTTTCAATCTCTTTAAGATAGCAAACGTTTTGGTGGTGGGCCAGTGTTTCAAAAGTAATTGAATACGTTTTTCTTTCCAATAAACATTCGATAACAGATTCTCTTTCAAGCTAATAAAATTTGTACAAATATGAAAGACTATATAAGGAAACAAGCAGCAGAGAGGGCTACCCTACAACTTTTTTAGAGGCGTCCATTTGTTAAATTACGGCCTCCATCAAAAACCTCCCAAAAATTAATATCAAAACACAAAACCAAAGCTTCTATCTAATCGAGAGTTTCTTTCTTATTTATTGTCATTTGTTTAAATTATTACGGGTGTGAATGTTTACTTTTTGATGCATATTCGAAGTAGCACCCTCTCTGCTGCTATAAATTAAATTATTTTCTCAACCGAATATTGTATCAATTCAAATACGATATCTTGATCTAGGGTCGTGTAAACTTATTGCTTTAAATCCATGAGGGGTTGATTTAGCATGACTAAAGAAATTTCTGAAAAGATCATAATCTGTATCACCAGCTGCACCAGGTGTGATGAATATTTCTAAGGGTGTGAGTATCAACTCCATTAAACACAGCAAGCATATTACAGTTATCTCTGATCACTTTTGGTATTTGTGTATACCCCTGGGTTACATAAATCACATCTGTGTTTTTATGGCTGCCTCGAGAAAATATCCGAGTTGGATTTGATTGTTTATCTAGCATTACATCATCAGTCATTACTAAATTATTAATATTTCCATCAATGGAATCAACGCTCGGTACTTCATTGATATCAGTATAAATATTAATAATATCATCACCACGCTCATCCAACGATTGGGCATGTTCACTAAAATCTTTTAACACATCCTAACATCTTTGATCGTCTACAGAAGTTGCCACTAAATACAACCTGTCCCGTTTTAACCATCTCATTATGAGATTAAGTAACAGTTGCTTCTTGCCACTTCCGGATGGTAAAAATTATTATCATTCTGATTGACTTTGGTAGCGCTGCATGATGCTTAAAAGGTTCTTTTGCTTTTCTCGTGCTTTTGTCACTGACAAAATAATTACATTCATGTTATTATAAATAAATTATGGATCTATATTTTGCAAAATGCAAGATGCGTACTAGCTCAAGCGACTTAGCAACAATTAGAACAAGCAATAACAGACCAGCGCTCAGCGGCAAGTGGGCACAGTGTGGTACATAGACATTTAAATTTATTTCAATGAAATTAGGTGATGATTTTAAAAAAGAACGAGGAGGTGATATTGCAGCCAAAATTGACAAAACTCCTGGGTAGAAAAACATCTTCCGGGATATAATTACTGCGGCACTGGAACCAGACTTAATATCCGACTTGACAGTCAATACCAATCAAGACCAGGTGAATATCCGATAAATGCTATTGATAAGGCTTGTCATGCTCACGATTTGGTTTTAAAAAGTAGCAGTCTAAAGCATAGGCATATCTCAGATGAGAATTTGATTCGGGCGTTAAATTCTATTACGAATAAACCTTTCAAGGAATCATTAGCTAACTGGTTAGTAAGATATGCGATAAAGGGTTAACTACTGCTCGGTGCATGTATTTAATCAGTTTATTAATATTAATATGGAATCTATTTATAATTTGGGGAATAATAAATAGATTCCATAATAATATATTTTACCCAGAGAATACTGGAAGGGTAAATCAGCAATTAATAAACTCGCCGAAGCAGCAAAAGTCAAAGAAGTTAGTGCAGCAGATTGATTATCAAGACGGACAATATGGCAGATTTATTAACCACCGCCTAAACAAATTCACGTTGATCATTTTGATGTCATCGTTCCAAATGAAGTGCATCAGGAAGATATTTTATTTATCCTACATGATACTGTAAAAAGACGAACTTGCAAATACGCGTTAACTGTAGATAATGCCACTAGATACAAAGAAGCAGAGCCATTATTCATAAAGGCAGCATCAGAAGTAGCTTCTGAGTTTAAACGAATTTATCGACGAGGACCTCTACAATGGCCAAATCGATTACAGGCTGATCCTGGCAAGGAATTTCAAGGTGCAGTATCATCACTGATGAAGAAACATAATGTCACCATCAGACGATGACATACTGCAATACACCGCGATAAGGCAATTGTTTAACGATTTAATCGAACACTTACTTGAACGGCTATTTGGATTTCAATATGCAGAATAATTTATTCAAGACAAGAGATCTCGTGAATGGGTTGTAAGATTACCAAGTGTGATAGCTGCGTTAAATAATGAAATTAATCGAACAATTAATACGAAACCTAATAATGCGATCACAAAAAAATATATACCCACAATAAATGATTTTTCAAAATAAAGAATACTTGGTAATGTGACTGTGGGATATTTATATGAACCAGGTGAGCTCGAAGGTGGTGAACAAAACTTGCTGATACTATTTGGAGTGTTATGACACACAAAAAATATCTAACATAACAAGATCCATAAGTAGACCCGTGATCTATAGATTAGATTCAACTGCTCCTCACAGTGGATTTACGCGTGAACAGTTACAAGAGATACCCCATGATACCCAATTACCGCCATGATCACTTAGCTAGCACCTCTGCGTCTATTACACTCTAGACAGGTCAGCATAACATTTTCTCGTGTATGACCAAGACTAATGATTCTCCTTTTATCGTTGCTCCAGTCATTGGGAATCGAAATGTGTTTTTTCTAACACAGCCACATTTTGTATTGTAGCACCAGTATCTTTGACTGAAAAAGCTCATTCGTTTATCTTGCTACGTCTTAGATCTGTCAGACCGTTTCCACGTATCGCATTTGTAAAATGTTCTGTTACGCGTTAGGCTACACAATTTATTCTTGAAAATTTCATAAGTTTTATATTCTTATCGCTCTTTTGTTTTTATTTGACATATAGATTCCATAAATAACCACGGTCACAGGATGCGCTCGCGCATAATACGGTTTGTCAATTCCGGTCAATATTCCTGGTTTTGGAACTTTGACAGACAACGACGGTTTTTTATTAGCGAGGACGGGATCGTATTATCACGAATAATCCAATTTCATGTTTCTGCTAGTATGATAAAATTCCCTCTGATAAAATACTTTCTATTTTTCGGATGCGCTGTTCTACGCGCTGCTCTTTTATCGTTCATAGTAGCTTGAACACCTCCACTGATTCGAAACGTAACTTTTATTAATAATAGTTTTATCCCTAACTATACCCTTCATTTTAATATCTCAAACTCCTCAATACTGCAATCAAGACAAATATTGAAATTAAAAATATTTTAAATAATGAATCACTGCAAATGGCTGATGATAGAATCTGGAACTCCTTGTAACAAATCCTGATAAAACGAATTCTGCGGTTATAATTCACAAAGTGTGCGGCAGGGATGCTTAGGTCCTAAATTGTGTATACGATGTAGTGTTGCAGTACGAAACAAAACACATCTGTGCCTCCAGTGCGGTCGTAAGCGATACATAGAGATTAAAAGGTATTACGATAAAAATAACGACCATCAGCAACACCAAGCACCATGCCAGATTGCGTCATTATCATCACCCTTTCGCACCAAGACTATTGTGTGTTTTGCTCCAAAAGTAACCTTAGTAACATTTCTGCAACATCCAAATATATGAGACAACGGAATCGCAAAAGAAAATAATCTACGCTCGCTTTGGAATTTTAATACACGTGTTGCAAATCCTAAGTTGAAATTAGGATTTACATTTACTACATCAAAGTCAGCTGGTGGCCTCGTATGAATTCAAGTTCAATCCTTGATCGGCTATTTGGCTGTATTGCGTTATAAGAATAAAACTGATAATCGCGTACAGAATCATCTTTGAGAAATGCGAGGTCGGGTGAAGATTTGAACATTTTATTATATATTTTTCGATCTAAATCGTGATATCAAAACACTTCCTGCTATTGAAGTTGCAGTAATATTTCCATGTGCATTAGATCCTTGATTCATCAGCGCTGCTAGTGTTTGATCCAAGACTTGGTTTATTATTTTGCTCACATTAGCAGGCATGATTTATGTAGATTAATCGTGTTAGTCTTTCTTTGGCTGCAGAAAACGCCCTACTGGCAATATTTCCAATAGCACCAGGAGCCTTTTCATCAATAACATTATGCTATTTTTGGAGTCATCCTTTCAAATTACCCTTGCATAACATCACCAATACCATCTCCATCAATCTTTCTGTAAACGGGTAATCGTGAGTTTACTATGTAGGCCATGGTTGGTTTATAATGGTGATAGTGAATGATCATCATATCTAATTGTTGTTTATCTAATCGTGGTAATAATTAATCACTGTAGTATCCATCAACAAGTTCATCGATTAACTCGCGATATACTCTAATGTCCATGATACCACCTTGAAATAATCATCTAAAAATATTAGCGGCTTCATTAATTATTTCAAAAGAGTTATTTCCAGCTCGTTTACCCCTATGAAAATTTCTAATCGTGCTATATCGGAGGCAATATTATTAAGAGATGCAACGAGACTACTGCGCCAAGTACCGCATGGACTTCCACTCGGAGAAAATCCTTTTCCAGTAGTAACACCAGACGCATCGCGAGATTCTTCTTCTGGAGATCCCACTAAACTTATTAAAACAACTTTTTATGTTTCTTTCTCTTGTTGAGGTTGAGGGAGCTGATATGAAGAATCTTGCTTTGAAGATTGTTTTCTTTCATTTGTTGTTTTTCTTGTTTTTGTTTTCCTTTTTGTTTTTCTATATCTTGATCTTTTAGTTTTTCATGTTGATCATATATTTTATCTATCGCATTGATATATCCTATATACGATCCTTTATTTGGATCGACTCGACCCGTTTTAGTTTTAATTTTACAAAGTACATCAGCCCAGTGTTGAGCATCTCTAATATATTGTTTATGTTCGGTTTCAATATTCTGTCTATCTTCGTAACGCGTAGCAACAAATTGGATAAAATCATCTGAATTACTTGTATAGATTGTTGTTTAACTATCCTCAGTAAATTTATTACGTAATTCTTCGACTATTTCTTCATCGGTTCTTTTTGGACCAGACTGAAGTCTTACCAGATGTACTTCAGGAAGATTTTGTTAAAGTCTTGATGTTTCTTCAGTTTTCTCAGTGATTGTTTCAAGCTGATCAAGAACACTTTTTATTAGTTTTCTCCTTTTCGTTTTCCATATATAACATCCTTGGTAGTTGTTGTAACGGGATTAAATGATTGAACAGCACTAGTTGCAAAATTTTCTTGAAAATCTTCTCGAGCATGTAATTTGTTTCTGACATCATCACGGACTGGTATAAATTTCTAAATCGCCGCTAGTCTTTCTCGATTAACGATTCTCCTACAGTCTTGCTATATAATATGATTTAATTCATAGCAGCAGAGAGGGTACGAGTTTGAATATGCGTCAAAAAGTAAACAATTACACTCGCAATAATTTAAACAAATGACACAAAAGAGACTTTTAGTTAGATAGAAGCTATGGTTTTGTGTTTTGACATCTCTGCTGCTAAACAACAAGGCTAAAGATGGTTAATAAAGAGTGTATTCTTATCACTGACAGCCAACACTCACGTACTTACTAACGTTTACAATCATTTTGTTTGGACATGTTTGGAAATATTAAATTTGCGTTTTACTTCATATACAAAATAAATAAAATTTGTTTCCACTTTTTCATGTGCAGAGTTTACTTCGAATTTTAATTGTGACTCAAGTAGTCGGACAATACTATAGCTGACGGATAACACGAATACTCCTTATTGTATGTAGATTTAATGTAATCTCAGTCAGTTATAACTCTGTGTGAATGTATCCAGAGTGAACACACGTCTCAATGCCTAAGATCATTCAAAATGGACACTACATATGAGGGTTTAACTTCTTGCATACAATGGAAAGGCCCGACTACACTGCATGTCACACATCATCACTATATAAATATAATATCATTTATTCTAAGTCACGATGTTTTTTGTGTGTCACGCCTGAAATAACATTTCTGAAATCTACATTTTGAGAGATCTATACAAAATCAAACGAGCTACAATAGACATTGATCGTACATGTTAATACATCAATTTCACTTCCAGGTAAATTTTGTTTCAGATGGACCAGACAATGTATCGCTCAGTCGAGAAGAAAGACATTGTAACCTCAAGGAGCATGATATTTTCGAAATTGATATATATCTTAAGAAGAATGTATCTATTATACATATGTAACATTTATTTGAAAGATTATGTTTATTAAAATCTGTCCTATTTAAGTTAGCGTGGAAACATTTAATAATACAAAATTATACAGACGAGACCTGTCCATGTGAGTTCATTGCAAAAGAGAGCAAATTATTTCATTCACTTAGACTCGGAGTACAGGAATATAGAAGAAAGACTATCCTGCAGGTTGTAAATTGTGCTAAAACTTCGTACCCTTGAGTAGCTAGATATGAATCATAACCATTAGGATGACGATTTAGATTATAAATGATTGAGATAATACAAAACACAAGTTAAAACAGCCTATGAGATTATATCCATATTCATATTTGTTCCTTTCACTGTATTGATGAAACTGTATCTACTACATTAATATCATGAGATTTCAGCTAAACAATTAGCATAATTGTCATGCCCTTATTATGCATCGTGTAACTGTATCCCAAGCAACATCGGTGAACCAACTATATTTACAAGTTCCTTTTCGTTTGATAGTGTAGTATTGCTTTTGAATAATTATGCTTCCTTGGTTGTTCTTGGCATTTAGGTTGTGGTAGCTCTACAAACACAAAGTGAAAACACCAAACAGTTATGTGAATGAAATGTTCATGATAATGAAGTACGCAAGTCTCTACGAATCCCGGTTATAAATACTAATGCAATGCTGAACTAAAAAAAATAAGAAATCAAACATGAATACTCCAGTAAAATAAAACATGTTTGCACAGTATTAATTGCCTTACACAACATGTATCAACACAAAATATTGAGTGGACGCTAATATGGATATTATACATAAAAGGTCAACGGAGGATATTATAATGTCGCTGCCAGATACAAATCATTTAGTTTTAGTATTCAACGCAACGTCAATATATACAGTCAACATTCACAGTCACAAGTCAAACTTCACACGCATCGAACAAATTATAAGTTTTGACCGCTTTGTGCTCTTACCGATCATGAAACTATATTTGTCAACTCTGTTTCCACCATTGTTCACTGTTGCATTTTTGCCAACTGTGAAGCTTCTGTCAGTTACACCCCTCTTTTTTCTTATGTTGCCTGCTAAAACAAACTAAACTGGATAGCACACAAAATAAAATAAAATCATTTAGTTGATATTTTTTAAGGTTAAAATAAACAACTCTTGGTAACGCTGTATGCGTCAATGAAATCCATTAGTATAATCATTCCTATGCATATCCTAGTTATTTGCTTGTCCTAATCCGTCATGGTGTCTTCGAGGCTTCCAAATGCGTCTGCATGTTTACTTAGCATGTGCTTGCAGATATTACATTACCTAGAACGCAGACTACACGCAAGTCATTTCTTTCTAATATAAACTAGAATCGCGAGTGGTCAGAACATACGATCTTCGCTATTTATTTGTCACTTGCTTCTTTTAATGTCCGACAATGTAAACTTTGCCCACTGAATTCCATTTACAAAAGTCCATCTGGCCTTACCGACTGTCTACTTATACAGTGTCAGTCAGCCGTGAAATTAGTTGGTATCGGACAGGCAGGCAAACGGCAAATTCGCAAGCTACAATTAAATTCCTTAATCTCACAAAATGAACAACTAAATTTGATCTAATATTTTATTTCCTATCTTCAAGCTTGTATGCTTCAAAATTGTTTGTGGTTCATATGTATGGCTAATGTTAATTCGGGAACTTAATTGTCCCAAGGTAGATAAAACAGAAATAAATCAAGTCTATTGCGCTATTTTGTTACTTGTTAATATTAAATAGACACAGAATACGATTATAAATCACAAAACGTAATGGTAGATCACAACCTATGCCTAAGAGTACAGATATAATATTAAATGTATATCGTTGACGTTGATCTATCATGCAATTTCATATCTGTGGAAATGTTCTTTGGACTTTTTGTCATCTTATAAATGTTTTGTGAAACAAATTCAGAATATTTTTCAGCCTCCAAACAAATACAAACAACTACAAAGTTTCAAACTGTAGGTTTATATAAATTATGTCGTTGTTTTGAACTAATATGTATACACAGTTTGAGGTGGGTTTTTACTAAACGCTGAGACGCATCATTAAAGCGGGAACTGAGTTTGTGTGGAGTGTTTGAAGCTATTATTCTGTACTTAACCACATATTTAGAAACAAAACTAGAATCAATCAGCGTTTAAAGTTTACTGAATTTTAATTTTGTAAGGTACATCAGCATCATGATCTCGACTTCATCAACATGACCTTGGTAAAAATTATGATCACAAATAATGCAAATTTTAACGAACACATCGGCAAACAATGATTTTTTAAAAACAGATGTGGAACTTATGAAGGTGGCTACAATATACTGAACAAAACGGGTTAAATAGAAACAGCCGCAAGTGGCTAGACGATACTGTTTTAGATCGATATTTGGAAATCATGCAAGAATGTTGGCCGTTTAACTTAATCATTGGTACAATGTTTGTGCTGTGAAGGTATTGCTCCAATTAATAATAATAATAATAATAATAATAATAATAATAATAATAAAAATGGTAATAATAATAATAATAATAATAATAATAATAATAATAATAATAATAATAATAATATTAATGAGAACTTTGTATAATGCCTAAGCTTTAGAAGCTCTATGCGCTTTACAACATCTATAATGATATGACTACACTACAAAAAAACAAATAACAAAAACCATGAAACTGGAGAACATAAAAACATGCTAAAAACATATAAGATACAAAAGATTATTAGGTCTCTAAGTGTGTTCCTGCAGTCGAAAAAGATGAGTTTTAAGAGCACTCTTAAACAGGACCACTGTTTCTTTGTGTCTAATTTTAATGGCCAATCCGTTCCACATCGCAGGGCCTGGTATGCAAATAAACGTTGTCCATATGACAGCCGCATTGTATTATACTAGGTCTGAAGCCTTTACCGGGCATAACAGTAATGGAATTTTCTACATCATGTCCAAATTCTTCATTAAGCAACTCTGTAAGCAGCAGAGGGGGTGAATCGGACAACCTTTTGCGACAAAATGATTATGCCCTCCAAAACGGCACTAGACCCTTCTCGCGAAATCTCATGTTTTTAACCAGAAAAAAATGACAAATAGACCCTTAGTGATTGTTGTCTGAAAACATGAGATTTCGCAGGTGATACTTTATTCGCGTTTTCGTTGATTAATCATAAATGTCGCAATGATGTTGTGACTCACCCCCTCTGCTGCTAAGGGTTACGGTGAAAATCGTCCGATGTACCCTCTCTGCTGCTGCGCTCTTTTTTTTACTGTGATTATGATGATTTAACCGTATCAGGTAACCGAGTCTTTAAAAACTCTTCTGGAGTTGGTATTGGTCTATTTTTTCGTTTGAGGTATTCTATTGCAGAACGATATTGTGGACAACCACACGCTATACAAATTTGATATTTCCACCGTACACCCTTTCCACAACCAAGACAGGGTTTTGGCCCCTCGGGACAACCTTGTTTTGCGGTACAATTATGTACCCCGCAGAATTTCCCGTAGGAATTTTTTTCACATCGCTGTGTAGATCCTAAAAACAACCAATTGCATTTATTCACCGCAAGTGCTGGATTCACCATTATTATTAATAGTTAATCAACATTCAATTAGACGTTAAAAAGTATATAGTATAATGATTAGTGATTACTCTGATAGTGATGATGATTTTTTGCAAACACCACAAACTCATCACGATCTTCAAGAATACTACAAAAGGCATTTAACGCCATCGTGGAATGTTTCTAGTAAAAAATATGCCATTGAATTACTCACTGAAGATAGTTTTCAACTTCACGGTGTAATAATTCAACAAATGGAAAAATTTTATGTTTTTGTGAATGATCCGGACATCACAGAATTTCAAGGGTGTTTTGCGGTAAATGAAATTATTCCCCGGGAAAGATTGAGATATCCCACAATCGACATTGATTCTAAAAATCCATCATTGGAGGAGATATTATTGTATTTCAACGACTTAGTTGACTCTGTCAATGATGTTTTGGTTTTTGAAACCAGCGGCGGTTATCACATTTTATTGAAAACGATTCCTATCGATTTTGATACTCATCGGGAATTGTTGAAGAAAATCGCCGCAGATAGACCATCATGGAACGTTGATATACAAGCTGGACTTCATAGCATCAAATTACCGGGGACAAGATCGGCAAAGCAAAACAGCATTGATAAGCGATTAATTTATCCTGAAAATCTGAAAGATTTTTATGGTTTTACTAGCAGTTTACTATCTTGTCCTGTTGCTATACAGCCTAGTTATGAAAAACTTACTACTGATGATGATGATGGTGATTTTATCATTGATGGCTCTGCCATTAGTGACTTTATCACCAGTGAACACATTTATCAGATTTCAACAGCGCTAACTGGACAACCCAATCAAATCACAGGAATTACAAATCAAACCAGTAATATGATTTCGCTAGGAAGGGTTCCAGGATCATTTTGTAATATTTGTCAACGCAGACACGGCATTAATGAGTTTACTGGATACAATGAGGGAAAAGCCATCGATGCATTTGTGGTAGTTTATTCTGATCGATTTGTGATAGGTTGTTTCCGGACTACAAAAAATAAAATCGCAATTGATAGAAATGAAAATAACATTGCTAATTACGAAAAATATCTGAAATCGTATCATTATTGCCGTGAAGACCACAGCGGGGAATTCCCCATAAGGGTTCCGGATTACACTTACTGTGAGCCCCCTGTTCATGAAAACGGCCAAGGATGTAGAATCATCCTCAACGACGACTATATGGATGGCTCTGCTTGTGGGATGGGAAAATCAAAATCAGCGTGGGAATCAATACGAGATGATCAATCTGTGCTCTATTTGTCATATAGAAAAACATTTACCAGAAAGACCACCATCGACTACAATCTCGAATCGTATGAACAAATTCATGGAACCATTATTTTTGATACAAGAACTCATCGAAGGGTTATTTCGCAGATTGAATCGATTGTACGGGTTAAGGAGATTCCTGATGTGTTGTTGTAAGATGAATGGCATGGCATTCTTCGTCAAATAATTTCATCGTGTCGTGGGAAACAAATTTGGGAAACACTGGTATGGTTGATTTCATCAGCGAAACGGGTTATTGTACTTGATGCAGATGCCAACAATGATGATCTAGAATTGTTTAGAAAACACCTAAACCGTTCGAACATGAAATTCATCATCAATGAGTATCAACCCGATCACAGAAAGAAATTTATTGTGGAACCGTCCCATCATGACAATTACATCAAATTATTAGACACACTGCAACAAGGAAATCGTGCCGTAGTCTTCACACAAAGAAACGACACGGGAACTATTCTGTAGAATCCCTTGCTAAACTATTACAGCATTTAGGATACCGAGTGAAGTATTATCACGCTGATACGGATTCGGCAGAAAAACAAAGAGATTTTGCTGATCCTGTTGAAGCGTTTAATAACATCGATGTAGTGATTTATAATTGTACCGTAGATGCAGGAATTTCAATCGTGGATGAACGATTTAGGTACCTTGCGGTGTTTTCTGAACAATTGGGGTCTGTAGAAGCCACAAAACAAGCAATTCATCGGTTTAGAAATATTAATGAAATCCATTATTCGTCTACTAAACGATCTTCACACACATTGCCACTCACACGTGATGAAATTATTTCTGCCATTGAATCTCATGAGAGGGATTTATCGTCGACGGAATTGTTATTTAGGACTCCAAATCTCAATGATGTGAATTCTAGTTACGGGTATGCATTTATCAGTGCCATTATTGACGAAAATAATTCCAAGTGTTATTTTACGGGACGACTTGTTACGATGATGAAAAGAACCGGATATGAAGTCACGTGGGAATTGCCAGATGAATATTCGATATGGTGTGAAAAAAATAAAACCAACAAAATCGATACCGCGGCAATTCACAATAATCCCGTCGTAGATGATTTTTTGAAATCTACCATCGGGGAAAGAATTGCTAATGCGGGAAATATTGACAGTGAACAACAAAAATACCATCGATATGACCCTGAAGAACGATTAGAACCCTACGCGAAGAAATTGATGTATCTCAATCATGTATTTCAAACTGATGTGGGAAAATTGGACACAAATCAAATAGAACACCTCGACAAAAATATTTCAAGGTTACAACGATACCAGCGAGTCCTTGTTGATAAATTCAGTCAGGGAAATGCTATAACAACTACACCGTGTAGATCTGATAAAATCAATCCACGGCAACAACTCGAAATTATAAGAAATGTCCTTGAAGTATTAAAACTCCCTGATGTGGTTCCGGATGATTTATCAGTAAAAAGTGTTCCTGTGAACCGTACTGAATTAATTAAGAATATCAATCACATGTTAAAAAACCCGGACCAACTCGATAAGTATCAAGCGTTATTAAAACACTTCAATGAAATATTTCCTGATGTGCGGTTTAGAAAGGGCACATTGTCGGTAAAAATTATAATCGAAAAAATAAAATTGATTTATAAAGAGTTTGGTGGAAAACTACAATCAGATGATAAAAAACATGCTGAACGATCGAATTACACGTTATATTATCCTGAATGGCCTAAATCGGATTTTATAGATGATCCAACATGGATTAATGAAACCGTTGATGATGTGGGATTCGCTGGCAAGGACCTTACTGCGACGGATACACACACTACACTGTTAAAATTTCATGTATGGACCGTTAATGGTTGGTTTATTCGATATGATATGTCGGATTGATCAAAATAGAATGGAGAAAGTGTCAGTAATAATTATTTTATATACAATTATGACACTTTCTCCATCGATGATAGAGCCGTTAAAATAACAAAATAACACTTCCACGGTGACTTTGTCACTGGTGTTAAAAATCATCTGACATGTCAATGGGGGAATGATGATCTACATACAACTTCCCCTTGATTGTCCCGTTGGGTGACTTTATTTCAATGTTGCATAATTCTCCATGATATTTTATCATCGATGGGTTATTTTTAATCGTTGTTACTATTTTGGCACCTTCGATTTCTTCATCAGTGAGTGGTCTTCGTAATAATTGTTCTACGATGTTACGTGGTAACAATAACAGTTGAAATCGTCGGTTGAATTCCTTGCGAAAACTCATCATGATTTCAATCAATGAATGTGTTGTCAGATTCTGCGATTCCTTTCCGAGTATTGGAAGAATTTCATTGTCTCGTAATACAAATGTCATATTACGATATAATGGAAGTAAATAATGTGCGGTGGAATCATCAGGGTCAATAATCATTTTGTTGTAGAAATAGAAGGGATCCTTGCGAATGATATTCAGTGCGATAATGTCCTCATTGGTACACATTATTCTGATATCAATTTAGTGTTTAATTAAATAACTGCTATAATATAATGTCATTGTTTGAAAACGCATTAAACGATTATAGACGCGCTTATCCCACAGTGACCATTCGTGATAAAATCACTAGTTCTGTCACCCTCCATTATGATATTTCACTTTAACGGCTGAATGAGGATTGTCCCTGAATAATTTCTGGTAAATGATCTATACTGCATTTCATGTAGCTCATTTTAATAGATAAATTATGATTTTAATAGATAAATTATTGATGATTAATCAGAAGTGTTATTTTTTCAATGATTTGTTGGTTCCGTTGACGATATTTCTGTTGGAGACGAATACGTGCTGCAGAATCCCTGTTTTCATGGATATGACAGATGTGAGTGACACCATCAGGGCATTTCTCCGTGATTATCCTTCTACCAGAACTAGTGATTTTATCACGAATGGTCACTGTGGGATAAGCGCGTCTATAATCGTTTAATGCGTTTTCAAACAATGACATTATATTATAGCAGTTATTTAATTAAACACTAAATTGACATCAGAATAATGTGTACCAATGAGGACATTATCGCACTGAATATCATTCGCAAGGATCCCTTCTATTTCTACAACAAAATGATTATTGACCCTGATGATTCCACCGCACATTATTTACTTCCATTATATCGTAATATGACATTTGTATTACGAGACAATGAAATTCTTCCAATACTCGGAAAGGAATCGCAGAATCTGACAACACATTCATTGATTGAAATCATGAGTTTTCGCAAGGAATTCAACCGACGATTTCAACTGTTATTGTTACCACGTAACATCGTAGAACAATTATTACGAAGACCACTCACTGATGAAGAAATCGAAGGTGCCAAAATAGTAACAACGATTAAAAATAACCCATCGATGATAAAATATCATGGAGAATTATGCAACATTGAAATAAAGTCACCCAACGGGACAATCAAGGGGAAGTTGTATGTAGATCATCATTCCCCCATTGACATGTCAGATGATTTTTAACACCAGTGACAAAGTCACCGTGGAAGTGTTATTTTTGTTATTTTAACGGCTCTATCATCGATGGAGAAAGTGTCATAATTGTATATAAAATAATTATTACTGACACTTTCTCCATTCTATTTTGATCAATCCGACATATCATATCGAATAAACCAATCATTAACGGTCCATACATGAAATTTTAACAGTGTAGTGTGTGTATCCGTCGCAGTAAGGTCCTTGCCAGCGAATCCCACATCATCAACGGTTTCATTAATCCATGTTGGATCATCTATAAAATCCGATTTAGGCCATTCAGGATAATATAACGTGTAATTCGATCGTTCAGCATGTTTTTTATCATCTGATTGTAGTTTTCCACCAAACTCTTTATAAATCAATTTTATTTTTTCGATTATATTTTTTACCGACAATGTGCCCTTTCTAAACCGCACATCAGGAAATATTTCATTGAAGTGTTTTAATAACGCTTGATACTTATCGAGTTGGTCCGGGTTTTTTAACATGTGATTGATATTCTTAATTAATTCAGTACGGTTCACAGGAACACTTTTTACTGATAAATCATCCGGAACCACATCAGGGAGTTTTAATACTTCAAGGACATTTCTTATAATTTCGAGTTGTTGCCGTGGATTGATTTTATCAGATCTACACGGTGTAGTTGTTATAGCATTTCCCTGACTGAATTTATCAACAAGGACTCGCTGGTATCGTTGTAACCTTGAAATATTTTTGTCGAGGTGTTCTATTTGATTTGTGTCCAATTTTCCCACATCAGTTTGAAATACATGATTGAGATACATCAATTTCTTCGCGTAGGGTTCTAATCGTTCTTCAGGGTCATATCGATGGTATTTTTGTTGTTCACTGTCAATATTTCCCGCATTAGCAATTCTTTCCCCGATGGTAGATTTCAAAAAATCATCTACGACGGGATTATTGTGAATTGCCGCGGTATCGATTTTGTTGGTTTTATTTTTTTCACACCATATCGAATATTCATCTGGCAATTCCCACGTGACTTCATATCCGGTTCTTTTCATCATCGTAACAAGTCGTCCCGTAAAATAACACTTGGAATTATTTTCGTCAATAATGGCACTGATAAATGCATACCCGTAACTAGAATTCACATCATTGAGATTTGGAGTCCTAAATAACAATTCCGTCGACGATAAATCCCTCTCATGAGATTCAATAGCAGAAATAATTTCATCACGTGTGAGTGGCAATGTGTGTGAAGATCGTTTAGTAGACGAATAATGGATTTCATTAATATTTCTAAACCGATGAATTGCTTGTTTTGTGGCTTCTACAGACCCCAATTGTTCAGAAACACCGCAAGGTACCTAAATCGTTCATCCACGATTGAAATTCCTGCATCTACGGTACAATTATAAATCACTACATCGATGTTATTAAACGCTTCAACAGGATCAGCAAAATCTCTTTGTTTTTCTGCCGAATCCGTATCAGCGTGATAATACTTCACTCGGTATCCTAAATGCTGTAATAGTTTAGCAAGGGATACTAAAGAATAGTTCCCGTATCGTTTGTTTGTGTGAAGACTACGGCACGATTTCCTTGTTGCAGTGTGTCTAATAATTTGATGTAATTGTCATGATGGGACGGTTCCACAATAAATTTCTTTCTGTGATCGGGTTGATACTCATTGATGATGAATTTCATGTCCGAACGGTTTAGGTGTTTTCTAAACAATTCTAGATCATCATTGTTGGCATCTGCATCAAGTACAATAACCCGTTTCGCTGATGAAATCAACCATACCAGTGTTTCCCAAATTTGTTTCCCACGACACGATGAAATTATTTGACGAAGAATGCCATGCCATTCATCTAACAACAACACATCAGGAATCCCCTTAACCCGTACAATCGATTCAATCTGCGAAATAACCCTTCGATGAGTTCTTGTATCAAAAATAATGGTTCCATGAATTTGCTCATACGATTCGAGATTGTAGTCGATGGTGGTCTTTCTGGTAAATGTTTTTCTATATGACAAATAGAGCACAGATTGATCATCTCGTATTGATTCCCACGCTGATTTTGATTTTCCCATCCCACAAGCAGAGCCATCCATATAGTCGTCGTTGAGGATGATTCTACATCCTTGGCCGTTTTCATGAACAGGGGGCTCACAGTAAGTGTAATCCGGAACCCTTATGGGGAATTCCCCGCTGTGGTCTTCACGGCAATAATGATACGATTTCAGGTATTTTTCGTAGTTAGAAATGTTATTTTCATTTCTATCAATTGCGATTTTATTTTTTGTAGTCCGGAAACAACCTATCACAAATCGATCAGAATAAACTACCACAAATGCATCGATGGCTTTTCCCTCATTGTATCCAGTAAACTCATTAATGCCGTGTCTGCGTTGACAAATATTACAAAATGATCCTGGAACCCTTCCTAGCGAAATCATATTACTGGTTTGATTTGTAATTCCTGTGATTTGATTGGGTTGTCCAGTTAGCGCTGTTGAAATCTGATAAATGTGTTCACTGGTGATAAAGTCACTAATGGCAGAGCCATCAATAATAAAATCACCATCATCATCATCAGTAGTAAGTTTTTCATAACTAGGCTGTATAGCAACAGGACAAGATAGTAAACTGCTAGTAAAACCATAAAAATCTTTCAGATTTTCAGGATAAATTAATCGCTTATCAATGCTGTTTTGTTTTGCCGATCTTGTCCCCGGTAATTTGATGCTATGAAGTCCAGCTTGTATATCAACGTTCCATGATGGTCTATCTGCGGCGATTTTCTTCAACAATTCCCGATGAGTATCAAAATCGATAGGAATCGTTTTCAATAAAATGTGATAACCGCCGCTGGTTTCAAAAACCAAAACATCATTGACAGAGTCAACTAAGTCGTTGAAATACAATAATATCTCCTCCAATGATGGATTTTTAGAATCAATGTCGATTGTGGGATATCTCAATCTTTCCCGGGGAATAATTTCATTTACCGCAAAACACCCTTGAAATTCTGTGATGTCCGGATCATTCACAAAAACATAAAATTTTTCCATTTGTTGAATTATTACACCGTGAAGTAGAAAACTATCTTCAGTGAGTAATTCAATGGCAGATTTTTTACTAGAAACATTCCACGATGGCGTTAAATGCCTTTTGTAGTATTCTTGAAGATCGTGATGAGTTTGTGGTGTTTGCAAAAAATCATCATCACTATCAGAGTAATCACTAATCATTATACTATATACTTTTTAACGTCTAATTGAATGTTGATTAACTATTAATAATAATGGTGAATCCAGCACTTGCGGTGAATAAATGCAATTGGTTGTTTTTAGGATCTACACAGCGATGTGAAAAAAATTCCTACGGGAAATTCTGCGGGGTACATAATTGTACCGCAAAACAAGGTTGTCCCGAGGGGCCAAAACCCTGTCTTGGTTGTGAAATGGGTGTACGGGGGAAATATCAAATTTGTATAGCGTGTGGTTGTCCACAATATCGTTCTGCAATAGAATACCTCAAACGAAAAAATAGACCAATACCAACTCCAGAAGAGTTTTTAAAGACTCGGTTACCTGATACGGTTAAATCATCATAATCACAGTAAAAAAAAAAGAGCGCAGCAGCAGAGAGGGTACATCGGACGATTTTCACCGTAACCCTTAGCAGCAGAGGGGGTGAGTCACAACATCATTGCGACATTTATGATTAATCAACGAAAACGCGAATAAAGTATCACCTGCGAAATCTCATGTTTTCAGACAACAATCACTAAGGGTCTATTTGTCATTTTTTTTCTGGTTAAAAACATGAGATTTCGCGACAAGGGTCTAGTGCCGTTTTGGAGGGCATAATCATTTTGTCGCAAAAGGTTGTCCGATTCACCCCCTCTGCTGCTCTGTATTATCCGCTCATTAGAAGACAAAAGTAAGTATGATCACACAATTAATGTTTAATCTGTATAACTGTTTTAAGCCATCGTTTGCAAATGGAAGCTCATGCATATTAACCCGGCATCTTCGCACATTTACATACTTAGATTTGATTCACATATCGTTCATTTTCACTACAGTCTGGTTCTTTATACGCCATTAGAGGTATTATACAATTATTTCAACATGTCTAAGTAACATGATAAAAATTAAAAACAAATAATAACCACAACCAATTATTAATTGATTAACCTTGGACGTTTGTATAATTGCCTATTGTTTTAGATTTAAGAGTAGTTGACGAGGCGCGGTGCTTCTGGCGTTTAATATCCCCCCCCCCCCCTCCCCAGCGGTGGTATTTTATAGACCTGGGTTAGTTGGTAAGATGCAAATTTAAGAGGGAAGTTAAAAAAAATGTTATGTGACGTGGTCAATATTATGCAATGCATTCTCGTAATTTTGTGGCATATGACTGAAATATGCAAGGACACTCTTTCATCCCTCCGCTACCTTTAATCAAGGGAAATATTCTAACATAAGAACTATACATATCGCGCAAACATCTGACAACAGAACTGTTTTTTAAACACCTAGTAACAATAGTGTAAGTCAGTTACTAAATTTAATTTTTTTTTTGTGTGCATGATGTGATTATAGAATTTTAGTGGCATCTATACCAAATCATATGTATAAATTGTTTCAATTATAGACCACAAGTATGAAGACGAAAACTTGGGAGGTAGGTTTGTGACTTCTTAAATTTCTTAGAGACCAAAACATTAATGTCTTGCGCTTAAAAATTAAATACATCAAGTCTCTTTTGTAATTGCTCCCTACAATTTTAGTTTAGAAACCTTATTAACGATGCCATGTGAAATGTATTCGTCATTTATTTTTATAAGATTTTTCCAGATGGCGCAATTAGCAGTGACATGTGAAAAGTAACCGTCTTGTGTAATTTTGAAGATGTCTCTCGTGTACGTAAGGGGATACTATATTTAGAAATACCATCTGTTGGCATTTAATGGTTTTGAGATTGGCTGAACGACTAGCTAAAATAACATGTTCTGAACTAGAGATACGCTCTTCATTGTGTGACCTAGACATTTTAAATGATGTAGTCTAGCTTTAACTCAAAAATGTCAGGACAGTGTACATTCATCAGAGCAACAAACAAATAATACATCGAAGTCAAATCAGATTTTATTTGAAAGTACATTCTAAAGAAAGCAACTTTACTTGATGAGAAATGATATTTTCAAGTCGATCCATTCGCCTGATTGCGACTGATGTGCTTTTTTTAAAATAATTCCGGTGAAATACTTAGTTTGGTCTCAGAATGTTGGAACGTATTGCAAGAAATAAATAAATCGGGACCAGAATTTCTCGCATCAGAGTCTCATTATATACCTATAATGTCATAAATTGCCCAATACGAAGATAAAGTGTGAGAAATATTAAACGTATTGTAAGGTAAGCTGGCAACAAACGGTAAAAATATAATTTCGTAATGTTTGATGGTATGTACCTAACAAGTATTCATTTGTTACAGATGTATCGTAACGATTCATATATTTTTCCTTAACAGACGCTTTGAAATTCACAAAAAGGTAAATATTAAGTTTCTCAAATGATTTGAACACTGATGTACTTTTTCTCTCTCTCTCTCTCTCTCACACAGACACACACACACACACACACACACACACATATATATATATATATATATATATATATATATATATATATATATATATATATATATATATATATATATATATATATATTCCTGTTTAGCACAACACAACCCCTTGCGGTGAGTAACAGCACTTACCAGTACCAGTGCCTTAAGCAATTCACAAAAGATCCATGTGATATCTTTCACAAAAATAGATAACTTAGTCGATTAATAGGCCTCGAGGCCGAATATAACTGAAGCGCTAGTAATGCCAAATTCAACACTCTGCGAAGGGTAAATATAAAATCAAAAGTGCGTAATGTTGTACATTTTGACATTATATTCGAAGAGGTGGGTTACATAAATCATTATGTTGTTCTAAGAAACCTTTCCACCACTGAATTTTGAACTTCAGGCAAAATTAAAATCTGTTAGCATCATGGATCTCTTCAAATATTGGGCAAAAACATACCATCAATTAGTTGCTGATTATTATTCTTCCCAGATATTCCAATACACGTCTTTACATTTACGTCTTGTATAATCAGGTTTTAAAAAATTATACTATTGTCAAAGGTCTTTAACAAGCTACTAATTCTCGTAAAACGAATGTTACTGTTGTATCGTTGTTGAATTTCAAAAAATTGCCTTTTGACCTTGATAATCACAAATACTTTACTTCAGAATGGATAACTTGATCAATATTTGGCTGTTTCAATTGATTTAAATATCCTATTTAAAAGTATATCTCACATTATTTGTCTTCATGGCGTTTTACGTTGTCCATCCCTCGATACTGTTTATTAATTGCAACTTTTAGAATTACGTTTTGTTACGCTTTGTACGAGTGAACTCCCTTTGGTAAATGTACAAACTCAAGTTATGAACATTGATGAAGTTGTGAGTAAACTATAATCTGACGTATCACACACTCCAACACCACATTGAACACATATTGCATTAAGTCTAAAGAAATCAAGGTTTGGTGATTGTTGATTTGTTATTCAACGAAGAAAAATAATACAATACAATCATTATGTATGACATGTTTTGGATGTGCGACTTATTAAAAATCTTTAGGAATTACAGTTTGCGATATGCTATAATGGGATAAACAAACAACTTAGTATGTACTGAAATTGTCTTTTTGTTTTTTAATTTGAAATCCTTCAACATTTGCGGATATTATTCATAATATCTTCAAGTATGCATTAAAATCCTGCACATTAATGTTTCCTGAACTCTTTATGGAAAAAGATTCAACAATATTTTAAAATTTTAGTTCCCTATATTGTATTGCACATAATTCGAGTTCTGTATCTGGGCCATAATAAATGGGTTCAAATAGTCGATTTTACGATACTGTAGGATATTCCTATTATAAATTATTATTATTATTATTATTATTATTATTATTATTATTATTATTATTATTATTATTATCGATTTCATTAATACCTCTCAACTGTTTTTTGTTGAACTCTATTCAGTCTCGAAGTAGTCTTATTCCAAGTATACTTGTCATGCGTAAAAGAAAGAAACTGAGAAACAATAATCATAGTCCAGATGACTCAGTTCGAAACAAAGATCCAATTGTTATTTTGTTTCTGCAAAAAAAACAATCAACGACAAAAATAGTTATCGGCTGCACGAAGAAAAGTAATACGCATGTTTGTTCTGAGCATTATTGATTTACTCTAATGATCTATTTCGATATTGTGGGATATTTCTTATTATATATATACAATACATCACGATAACATCAACAAAGCAGACGATATTGGTGTATCACTTTGAAAATTGATTTTATGCAGCGCAAACGCCATTATTACTGCAATTGTCTTTTTTATACAATGGATATGTTTCTCTTAAGCCGAAAAATGCTGAATAATGTCCTGTTTCACAATGCATCATTGTTTCGCCGATTTTAGTTTTTAAGTGACAAAAACACACAATAACGAACATTTTATTCACTCTTTAAGGCATCCGGCGAGAAGAATTCTGGATGGCAAAAACAGTCATTGTTTCCGTGTTACTCCTCATTAATGGACTTATAATGTTAGTCACCATTTGGCGTAAAACCACAACCAGAACAATCGGTTTTAATCTATTATTTCGACTTATTTTTTGTAAATAGGATTACGTTGATAATACATATAAAGTTAACTATTTGTATTGTGTAACCTATTTGCATATGAAAACTGGTACGTTTCTGTCTATACTGGACGGTAGAAATAGGCTTCAATGTCTACGTTAGGACTTCCTCAACATCTAATGATACAACAATTCCTTATTGGTCCCAACTACTAAAATCATTATCATATCTGTTCTATTTTACAAGTACTTGTTTTTTTACAATTTATTTCATTCTATGTTATGAACGTTTCCCATCATTTATGGTTATGAACGTTTCCCATCATTTATGACTTTGTCTTTCACCTAAAACTTCTACTCATAATGGACTTTATATTCTAAACTCCTGTCTTTCTCGCCAATTTTATACGTGTGTGTTCCAAATGAAATCGTTTTAAGTGGCTAAGTATTTTAATCAGTACCTAAGGTATATAATCCCCCTGCATGCTTCAATCAGCGACATGTATACTGATGTCTGTTAGGACTAATTTGAGCCGACAATAAGGTATTTAAACATACCTACTAATTGTTCATTTTTATTCAAATAGTTCCCCATTCTGATCTTAACAGAATCAATAAACCGTTCCATCACTAGTATTCTTTGACTGAGGAGGAGGAGAAGTATCGAATATATTATGCTTCGGTATAAATTCCCTTCCTTCATCTTAATGTATTTTGTCTGATTTCCACACCGTAAAGATCTCCCGACCCAATGTCCATTTCTCGGTTTTAAATTTCATTGACCAGGGATATTTTAAGAAAGTATATATCACTCAATATATATTTGCTTCAGACTGGTGACTTAAGAATAGTGAAGATTTCTGTTAGAAAAGATTCAATGTAGGAATGTGTGTAGCTCATAAATATTGCATCATTGGTCCTCAAGAATGTTTGGAAAACATAAGTTATCCATGTAGCATTCAACATGTCTGAAACGTGAAACGTACGCTAGACCAGTTGGTGTAAAACAGCATCCAAAGACGTTATGATAGTGGTATCACACATACATAAAAGGCACCAAAATAATACGTTTTAATAACGAAACACAATAGCAGTGGCCCATGATATTCCATAAAAAAATGGTTACATATAAATGGGTTGTGATGTTGATTTACAAAATAATCAAAATATTTCATCTCCACATGCATGTTGAAATACATTTTTAAGACCTGATTTACAAATTTAAAATGGATGATAAATTGCTATCGGTAGAATGCTAATAATTTGAGCCACATTCTTTTTTTAAAAACTATTATAAATGCTGGGAAACATTTGCAAATAACGTGATGGCGTTAATTACGGTTTACATTTATGATGATAGACACCAAAGTTGTATCAATATCTCAAACAGCGAATATTATTCTACCATGAAACAAAATATATTTCAAACCGTTTCAAATGTTATTGCAAATGTTGCGACTCTATGCTCACTAAATGGCAGAAAGAAGCAAACCAAAATCTATTTCCAAAACGTAACCAATAATGTGAATATCTAAGTTCTATGATAGGAAATAACATTATAACATTGCATCCAAACAATCTTGATCAAGGTGCATAAATGTACAACACGATGAAACGTTCCGTATCAATGTCAAAACAGCAAATGTACGTTGTAATGATGTAATGAACTCGTTGGAATGATTCTGTTCGGTTTCAAAATACGTTATGTCTAAAAAAATGAGCACGTTCTGTTTTAATTAAACAGTTTAAAAGCATGCTCGTTATGTTTACTTGCCTCGGAAATATTAGTACAACATAAATTACATATGCACACTTACGACAGGAACACATGAAATATGGATGACTCCAAAATAGGAATGAATCTGATTGCTATGTTCTTTCTTATATGCACATTATTTTGAGACCATATTTCATAATATACCATATACCGTTCAGGTGGTCTAGTGGTTAGAGCATCCGCCTCGATTGCGGAAGGTGGTCGGTTCACTCCCCGGCTTAGTCATACCAAAGACATACAAATATCGCTGCCTCGCATGGCGCTCGGAATTACGATGTTAGTGTTAGCACTGGTCGGCCTGGTCTCAGGGTAATGTGACTCGGCGGGACATATATTACATGTCTGCGGCATGATGCCCATGTGTAAGACATCACTATAAGCTGACACACTGCAGACATCGTAGCGATATGACTGCAAACATGGTTAAGCTACGTTAAAAAGCCAAATACACACACACACACATACACACACACACTATATCCACATGATATGTCTTGCTATTCATTTGACCAAGCCCAACCAATGGAAAGTTTAAAATTTCTTTTAGAAGCGTCTAAACCCCATCAGCCAATGAAACACTAAGTCACCGCTAAGACTATCATTACTTGGGAACACATACACAAATGTATGTTGAGCGATCTACTTATTTGTACTAAGATTATGTATGCTAACTAAATATATTCTAAAAATTTTACAAACGTAAATAAAAATTAGACAAAAAATAATATATTCATCTACCATGAGTTACAGAAAATTCGGATATGCTGACAGCTTAAATATGCAAAAATCCGCAAAATGAGAAAAGGCTTTCCTCCAAAGTTTGACATGTAAATCACACTTGAAATAATGATAACTAATTTCAGTCAACCAGAAGCGTTTGTTCTTCTAACAATTTTGTTAATACTCCTTTATATATATATATATATATATATATATATATATATATATATATATATATATATATATATATATATATCCGGTTCAATTGCTCCTTGAATAACTAATTTCATGTGACCATGTAAATTATCTATCTGCTAAATATCACCTCTTGCAATTGCATGTGTAAGGAAGAATAGAATAATAATTAAATATAATATATTAAACGCAATTTGAAAAGGTTGTGGGTTTTTATTTGTCGTTTTTTAAAGTTGTTGTTGATTCAACACCGTTCATTAGCTTGTGTTAGTCAACATATTACGGCTAGGATAATTAGCTGAAGAAGAACAATGAAACATCATTTTAAAAACAACCAGCTCACGCTTAGCTGCTGCACGCTTAAACTATGAAATTGTTGGTAGAACGTATATAATACTTTATGGTGCTGTCATGTGCTTCTGTAGTAAATAATCATGCATAATGTGAACAAAGGCTGCAGATCATTGTTGAATCACATGGGGAGGCCATTATCAAAACTTTTTTTGATCTTGTACCATATGTAACCTTGTTTTCACCACAGTGAAAGCTATATATTTACTTGCCTGTTATTCTATTTGTTTGTTAAATATAATAACTTCTTGAATCATTCATGTTCTTCTTCTTCAGGATGACCTGTCAGCCGAAGACCTCGGGATAGATATATTAATTCCCGAACGTTCAGAGGAAACAGGGAGGAATACGGAGCAAGCGTGCTACGATTATGCTTATTCGATAGCTACATGCCATGCTGAGACAGTCAATTTAAAAGTAGCTGATAAAACTAATTTAACCAGAAGCGGTGATTTTGCCCGAATGGTTGATACATTTCCTGATAAAGTAAATGACGAGCGTGGAACAGATCATGCATATCTAACCGTGATCGATGATCTTGTAAATTCTATTTAAGTATGTCAGGTTGAAGAAACCGTCAGTAGTGATAATACTATAATTTAAGTTAGTTTCTTTCCACGTGTATAATGACCATAATTCTTAGTCTCAAGAGAATTTTGAGGTATGAGAAAGTGAGCCAGACCTCTATCACCAGGGTGAAAACTAATTTCCTTTGTGTTTCTTTATTTCCATTTGGACTGAACATAATGAAGATTAGTTATTCTGATTCTACTTTACAAACTTTTAACAACGTATAATTGTAATCATAAACATACTATAGAAAAACATTTCCGAATATTCACTTTAAATAAGTTAATCGTTCGATAGCTTCAATGTTATTCAGATAGTATGTCCAGAACCAAATTCGAACGGACGAAATCCTCATGATTCTTGAACAGATCTTCTAGCAACATGTAACCGTAAATGAATCCCTCCGTCCCAATCGTTTCCGGTATCAAAACAATATGAATTATTTATAGTTTCCAAAGGTTGATGAACTCTTTCTAAAGCAATTTGGCTTTTAGTGTACTAGACAGAAGATGTACGTTAGTGGATGCCTTTTCCATGCCTTACTTGCTGCAAACGTGCAGACATTGAGTTTTTCTCCTGGACAGATTGGACAGATTTGGTAGGACCGAATTTTGTAAAAGAAAATCTTTATCAAAGCTTTTAGTATGCTTTAGTTTTGATATTCCTTGAAATGCATTTGGAAATCGTCTGTTTACACAAATTGTTGTGAATTTTTAGTTGCATGACGTGTTCTTACGTACGACTCTGACGCAGTCTACCATTTATTCTACTAAACGTAATTTTCATGCAGGAATACGTTACAGATGAGCCTGGGGTATATTCCAATTTGGCTTTGACACATCTTTAATGTTTCTAATATAAACGTTTCACGATCTTGGAATCAATCGTATTACCCCAAACATGACTAGCCCGAGTGGTATCAAGGTTGGGACTAAGAGGTCCATCCCTGTACAACCTACGTACAACAGTTTTATAACTCATTGGTCATAAGCAGGTACCTCATGTGGTCTCCATTGTCTCATAAATAACCCATTTTGTTTAGAAATAACAAACAGGAAATTCTATGTAGTCCGTTTTGTTAATACCCTTTGTTAAGAAATTTAATAACCGTATAACTCCTAGTGCATGATATTGTCTAATATTCCTAAATTTTATTCATGGACATAAATTGCAAAGATTATATTTACTTATATTTTGCCTACGTGACAATGGTTTGTTTTAGGGATCTAACAGCGTACAGTTATATAGGATATATAAGTAGATGCTTACTTATGTACTGACACTTACTAAAATAATCTTAATGACGATTTTACTTATTGTGTTACTTGCATGACAGAGTTTGAGAGATTTTAGAAGAATTCAATAACATCCCATTGGATTCTTTATGTCACATGAGCCATTTCAAAGAATACTGATCAGTAATCTCTCAAAGTATAGTCGTAATAGAAGGTTTATAAATGGCGAGAACTGAGGAATCAGATTAATTCTAATTTTGGAGTAATTATTTCTTTTATTTCCCTTGCAAATTTGCTGACGTGTTTAATGTTGTACTGAAATATGATTTGAGAGTAAAAACATTGTTTTGGACTGTTTAGTGGAAATAGAAACCGCTCCGTATTTTGACTATACTATTATTTGGGAAATATAATGAATCATTCAAATTAGGTTCTCACAACGCAATCTTGATATCATGTTAATTTTTGTCGGACTAGTACATTTCCTGTTTTGTAATTATATTGAACTTTGCTTCCTCAATTACTTCGATAGAACTTTCGCGGGACTATTTTAGGATTTACTTCATTATGTCCTATGTTTCACATTTTCATCAATATTTTCGGCAATAAACCATTTTAAAAAATTTTTTAGTTTTCTTTCTTTTCCATAGTTTTTCACCAAATAGTCATTACACCGTATGCAAAACACAGGAGATCACCGTATCGTTTGCGTATTTAAATCGAGGATTTAATTTTAAATAGGATCAAATTTTTTTATCCAAAAAATACCTGGCAGTTACAGGTGTATTATATATAACCTTAGCTGAAACTAGATCACTTCCTTGTAATAATTACCCCTCCATGGGTAAATATAATACAAATCTGACAGTCACTGATCCTGAGACTAAATCGGATGAAAATATTTCAAGAATGAGAGGGAAAAAAAAATAATAAATTTTATTAATGGACGATTTCTTCGTAAAGGCCAAAGAACTGACAAGTAAAGTCTTTGACAAGATGCTGTAATAGGGATTGGATTTACAGAATCACTAATATGTAATATGGAACCTTTCGACATCAATGGTTGATTATTCTCTGTAATACAATCTAGGCTTTCTTTGACAGAACAAATGAATTGTAGAAATAAGAGCATTTGGAACAGATCTATCTTGACTCCTTTGCTTAAATTTCAATTTGTAGCAATCACAAATAACCTGCACATTCTTCTTGAAGAGGTGCAGGTAGGAATTTATACTGAATTCTGGTTAGTTGTATCATAAATTTGATTTCTATACCGTGTTACGGGTTTTAATTTGGAAGTGCTTGTATGTACTTAAGTGTAATTCTTACCAAGCACACTCCAGAGTGTAAGACATGCTAACAGAAGAAACTCTGTGAGTCAAGGATTATACTTTTGTTGTGCGAGCAGCGTTTGTATAAGCTTGACCTTGCTCATCAAGGTATGTTTTAATGTAACTGAAGACACGATTCTTGAAATCATAAGTTACTGAGTTGTTTGAAGTCACCGTAATTTTGACCAACCCTCTTGACTTAGGACCATGTATGACATGTTATTTTGGCATATTTGATGTCGATCTGTCCAATTTCTTTTTGCAGTTTCCAGACGGGTCTTGACATGCCTCATGTAGCAGCTCACTTCAAGCTACATTCCTTAACTACATCATAATCAGCACTTTAAAGCGCTGAGAATCACGTGCTTAGCGATAAGAAATATTTCTAATATTATATACCAATACTTCATTGGCCATTTCAAAGTTTAGAATTTGTTGTCAAACTGTGGAAACTATTTATCTGTGTATTTGTTTATTTAAAAGGGATGTTAACCGAATATGTCTAGTAATATAAAAACATAAACTTATGTGAAAAGTTGGTGATGTGCCTGCCAGATGAAATTCCTTCAATCTTAATTGGAGTTATGTGTCGTTCTTTTGTTTTGTTTTATATCTGCATCTTTATTTGTTTCTCTCTCTATTGGTCTCTCTCGTTTGCATGTTCATGTCGTCTCGTTCTTTTTATCCCATCCTTTATTATTTCTGCATTTGTATTTGTCTTTATTATCTGAGCAACCTCTTTTCTCTCTCTCTCTCTCTCTCTCTCTCTCTCTCTCTCTCTCTGTTTTCTCTTTCTCGAATTGAAACTATGTTACGTTATCGCTTTTCTCTTTCTAAATCTGCATTTATCTACGTTCCTTCTGCACTTCAACTTTTCTTATTCTATATTCATCTTTTGTTTTAATTCTTCTTACCTTTATAGTCAGGGATACTTACTTATTGATCGAACTCAAAACACTTGTATCCAAAATATTTTTTAATACTAAATATTAGACAGACATGTTAATGAAATATCAAGAGTAAGAAAAATCATATTGGAAATCTGGAAAAAATTAAAATTTAAATATTTCTCTTTTGCAATGATACAAACATTATTTAAAGAAGATTTATAATTTACCTTTTAACTTTACGGCATTGCAATCCAAGTTTAGTTTGCAAGAAGTTTCTCACGCCTACTGTATCGTCTATTATCCCACTTGCAGCTTGAACAACAAAATTTGGGCTTAGCAAAGAGGGTGGACAGACCAAGTTTTCAAACAAAAACAAAGCCTCTACGGAAACCGAAACTATTTCAGACAAACCGAAACTATTTCAAACCGAAATTATTTCACACACAAATAAGGCTGCTGGAAAGACAGAGTCTCCACAGAGAGAGAGAGAGAGAGAGAGAGAGAGAGAGAGAGAGAAAAAGCCGTTACGTAGACAAGCTGTTGCAGATAAAATAAAACTGTTACGGTTTTAACAGAATATTTTATCAAGTCCGATACGATATCTTGATCTAGGGTCATGCACATTTATCGTTGCAAATCCATGTGGGACCGACTTGGGATTGACTGAGTGTGACTAAAGAAATTTCTAAAGAGTTTATACTCCATATCTCCACTGCATCAGGTCTGGTGAATATTTCATAGTGTCAACTCCATTAAATGCAGCAAGAATATTACACTTTTTCCTGATCACTTTTGGTATTTGTGTATACTTCTGAGTAACATATATCACACCAGTATTTGTATGCCTACCTCTGGAAAATATTCTGGTAGGATTTGCTTGTCTATCTAACATCATATCATCATATACGACTAAATTGTCAATGCTTCTATCAAGAGAATCAACACTCGGTGCTTCTTCGATATCGGTTATAAATTCAATAATATCCTCATCGATTTCCGATTTTGCTTGCTCGTTAAAATCCTTTAACACCTCGTAACATCGCTGGTCGTCTACACTTGGGGCTACCAAATATAGTTTATCCCATTTCTTCCATCTCGTTATCAAATTAAGTAACAACTGCATCTAGCCACATCCTGATGGTAAAATTGTAATCATTCAAATATACTTTGGTAGCGCTGAATGATGCTTAACGGGTTCTCGTGTTTATCTCGCCGAAAAATCAATTACATTCATGTTATTATAAATAATTATGAATCTAATATATTGTGTGAAATGTAGGACGCGTACTAGCACAAACGACTCGACAACAATTACAACAAGCAATAACATATCAGCACTTGCTTGTAAGTGTGTACAATGTGGAACAAACAAATTTATATTTGTTTCTAAGGATTTAAAAACAAACGAGGAGGTGATATTGCAGACAAACTAGCAAAACTTCCCAAAACTCCATGGGCAAAATATTCAGGAGAAAAACATCTTCCAGGGTATAGTTATTGTGGACCTGAAACCATACTCGACATCCGACTCGATGATCAAAACCAGCCACGGCCCGGTGAATATCCAATAAACGCTATTGATAAGACATTTCATGCTCATGATGTTGCTTATAAAAGCAGCAATCTGCAACACAGACATATCGCAGATGTGAAATTGATTCATGCGTTAAATAATTAATAACAACATGGAATCTATTTATTTTTCCCCAAGAGGAAACTGGAGGGGCAAATCAGCAATCGATGAACTCGCTAACGCCGCAAAAGTTAAAAATACCACCGCGGCAGATTGGTTATCCAAACAGGCGATATGGAGTTTTATCTACCACCGCCTAAACAAATTAACTTCTCACATTTTTATGTCAGCGTCCCTAATGAAGTTATGTGTCAGCCATGGTGTTCCTGTTTGGCTATGACTTGCACTTGCGATTTATCTTTAAAAAAATGACCAAATTAGTATGGCTGGGGACAGAAACGACACAGTGAAATCACCTTGACTTTCTTGCAGGAGGCAGTTTTCCGATTGCCACTCTTTGTAACACCACACAATGTGTTCAAGTGAACGATCGATTAAATGATGTTTAGGTTCGATCAAACGTATGACAAATTCGGTTTTGCCTGAACCGCTAGGTTAACGAAGGTACATGTTAAAATGATGACGAAGATACAATTTCTCCCAACTAGCACGATCAAAGTTTTCGTCGATGACTTTGAATGTCAAGGAGGAAGGAGGAGAAATAGCAGAAGTAGCCATATTAGTGTACGGTATGATATTTTTGACACAAAAAAAGACAAGACAAGAGGTTTTTATACTTTTTCAGAACATGTTAATATCAACGTCTGTTTAAACTGGAACAACACGAAAGACAAATATTCATAAAAGCCAATGGATCAGTAGAGGAATAAAATACACATTGTAACGATCAAAGTGGCATATAAACAAGTCTCTGTACAACATCTTTATGGTAACCAATGTGCCCTAGGGGTAAAGTGTAATGGTCTTGAGTCTCTAAATTGGGTACAGTCACACAGTTGGCTTCTCGGAATGCTCTTTTGGGAAGGCCCATAACAGTCCTGTCCAGAAAGGAATGATTGTCCATGGTGACAGATTCGTCTTCTGGAACGGTCACCACCACAGGTTTAAAAGTGACTTTTTTGACTCGACGATGGATTTTACGATCACAACGCTTGAGCATAATGGGATACTTCTTTCGCCCAGACCTCAAAACCCCAACTTTTCTAGGCACGTAGATCTGTTCAATGATAGGGTAATCACACTTCTTTAGTACCTAAACGTTGACGCATATTTTTTACCTGATGTCAGGAAATCAATTGTTATGGTTCGGCCGATCGATGTAGATGCAACCGTTCATGTACAAATACAACAGACGATCTTCTGACAGTTCTAAAACTTCGTACAATTGTAAGCGAGTATGATTTGTCACATAAACTTCAATCATGTCATTTTCAAATTTTTCGGCTTCTACAAATGGCATCACTGTTATAGCAAGGTATAGCATCGCACTACACTTGATAATTCCGAAATTTGAAAGATATCAGTTTAAAAGCGGTCATCTTTCTCACATGGTCGTTGTAATTACAATGAACTATCGATCTTTGACGGTGTTCCCTTTAATATGCTGCCCAATATCGACATGAGCGTACGGTAAAGTGAAATGATTATTAAGCCGCACTCTCTTCTGGTACACGATTTGAAAGACGTTTTCCAAAGGTCGGCTGGCCATTTGGTGATTGGGTAAACGGACAATCTTGTGCGGTTCGTGTGTGGTCACTTTAAACGTTTGATCATGTCCATACTGTAAGGCTTCTTGTAGCATGTCAAAGTTCACAACTTGACTGATGCACTAATTGAGAGTCAATCCTGTCACATTCCATTCGGTGTGCATTTCTCCTTGTTTGTCTCGATATTCGTAGCCGTAATTGTTAGGACCGCCACTTGCAAAACGTAGAATCTTGCCGTCAGTATCTAACCTTCCAGTATCCATTTCACGCAACATTGATCTGAACGATGGAAGAACCTACACAAGCTACACTTCTCATCAGAGCTTTGCGTGGTGTCATACAAAAGTTTTCTTTAGACAAGCCTACAGACTATTCCCCCTTCCTTTGATATAAAAGTCAAGATACTTGCTATATCTGTAATAAGAAATGATAGTGGGCTACAGAATGTTCAGACCGTGAAAATAACAACAGGTGTCAGAAGAAACAAAAGTCAAGATACATATTATCATTGTAACGAGAAAGAAAACTGGTCTCCAAACTGTCCTAAGAAACAATAGGAATAAGAGGATCAGAAGAGGAATTCTGAACAGTGGAGGAAGAGGTACCCTGCCCAAAGGTAGAACCCCGACACGTTCACAAAGACAAGACAAAAACTAAAACAAAAACGAAACAAAAGTAATAAAGAAGAAAAGGAAACACGTGTGACAGTGATGAATTTGCAAAAAAAACAGAAAGAGTGAACAGAGGAAGTCTATGAACGTTTTAATGTTGTATTGTGTTATGTTATTTTGTTATATTGAATTGTAACATTTGTACCAGAATACACCAGACAGAAAAAACGTGTCTCATGGTTTTGATTTTATACCAATAAGAACGTACACTCACACAGTCATTAACTCACACGCACATCATGGGTAAATAATGAACTTTTGAGTTTTCATTGAATTAGGGATTTGAAATAGTCTTTCTTTTCCAAAGATTTGAGTGGCCCAGAAAACGAACGTTGGATATTTATTTAAAAACAAACAAAAACAACACAAATGAGACGAAGCTATTTTTAATTGTCTTAAGCCTTTGCCACGGCGAAGACCTACTTATGGATTGGTTCCCGTCAATGATTTGGTAAAAATCACTGAAGGTGGTATGGCAGACGTACTCAGTTAGGTTGAGTTGTTTACCTCGGGAAGGTAGTTTTCTCTTGGGTCGTAATAAAGAAGTCTGATACATTTGTTTCAGACTCTTTAACTCTGCTGAAAAGTCTAAAAGCACTGTGACCGTTTGATTGTCACTATTTTCTTTTTGACCTTGGTCTTGATTCTTCTCTGCTGCTGTTTATTACTGATGTTTCCGTCTTGACTATTCTTCCTGCTGTTGAAGGAGAAAAGCTTGTTCTGCTTATTTTTGTTGTTGTAAAAATCGATCCAATTCTTCTTTCTGTCTCTGTTTAAAATCATCGACGTGGAAAAAAAGAAGAAGAAGGCGACTAAGGTTCTGGTACAAATGCTTGTGAAGTTAGAAAATCCACAATATCCCAATTAAAATCAACTTCTTCTGGAAGTAGGTTTGTGTTCTAATCCAACTTCTATCTCATCTGAGTTCAAACAGTCTTGTTTTTAGCAATTTACAGTCTGTATATCGCCATTGCCACTGTACTGTAACTACTCTAAAGAGTCTAAAACCAACGTGCTGCTCCAAAAAGCAGACGTTTTCATCACCGACGTGAGGAATTCTTTGTTACAGACAGTAACGGGACAATGTCAAGCGAAATAGACGATTGTCTTATACTTTCCAATGTTCAAACGTTTTTAGTCATCCGTCTTGATTACGTTCAGCAACCAGACAGAGCTGACACCTGCCGTCACACCAAGCCCCCGAAAATCAGCGTTCAAAATAACAAAGACTAAGGCAAAAACTCTGTATTTAAGCCGGGGGTCCATCATTGGGCAAACCTATGCCGACAATAATGACACCGCAGAATGGAAATGACATTGAGGGAGCGATGCAAAAATAGAGAAAGAACAACCACTCAGAAGAGTAGAACTCTGGTTAAAGTAAGAAGACATACCTTTTCATGATATTGAAAAGTACTCAATGGGGAGAGGTCCAAAATAACGTTCTGACCAAATCAGATAAAAATACAATGATGGTTGTCATGCATATACATCAGCATGTCGCTATACATTAAAGAAAATTGATATCTTGTAGTACTAAGATTCAATTATATGTTCCATTGCACCTCTAGGGAAGAACGTCAAATATTATTGGAGGACCCACCAGTTCAATTAAGAAGAGAATGTCTCCTAAGATATGTCGCCAGAATATAATTACATGATAGATGTCAGTCCTTGAGGTATAATATTGAGAGATGCACGAATCCGTTTACCAGGAAATGAGTACCAAATGCACCTGGATAGAAGAAGATTCACAAACTTTCAACACATCTTGAGATAGGAACGAATAATGCAGAACCGGTAAATTTTTGGAATCCAACTCCATGAATGTCCAGGAGCCCAATAATCAACCTACCCACACTCGAATAAGGAAACAAGCTGCTAGATATTCCCAGCAAAAGAAAAGTCGTAAAGGTAGCATAAATCCAGACTGAACTAAGTCCACTTCAACGTGAATAAAACGCACATGTATTATATAGTAAATGTAGACACGTAAAACGTACAAATGGGAAATGGAATGGGACTGCATTCCTAAGAGACGTTTATTGTACTAATTTAAGCCCCACATTAGTATAGATGTTCAGGATCACAATCTTCATTACCCAATGGAATTAAAATCAGAATTAAAACAGGATTTACGTTGTTAGCTGCCAGCTTCGGAAAGTACTTAACTTAATGTCACATGGATTTCCAACTGCCTTTGATGCCCAGTGCCTGAGAGTCTATACAGTACGTCTTTAATATATATGCCAGGAAAATAATTGGGAGCATCGCTAAGAGCAATATAATACCGAACACATATCCAGAGTTCATAAAACAAAATGTACAGCAATATATATGCGATGTTCATTAATATCATTATCTTCATCTCAGAGATTAGAAAAGAGGGAAAATTTTAAGAACGCCTTCATCATCGCATCATATACATAGACAATCATCCTTACCTTAACACATACCTACATATATAGTAACATAAACAAACACAGCACGTTACAGAACCGTGACCTAGGTGCGATACAAGGAAAGACAATCGACTGAGTGACGGAACGACTGGGAATTACGTTACTAGGACATTACACAGACAACCGCATATCGATCCTAAAATGAGGCGAGAAACAGCTAATTGCTTTCCTTAATCTGGTCAGTGACTAATTTACATCGAAGCCGAGCAGATAAAGTACCCATACCAGGCCCCATGGAAGTGTAAAACGCACAAAATCAATTAACTTTGAGGACACTATTTATGGAAATAAAGCAGATCAACCTTTGGAAATTAGAACATCAGACATATATATATATATATATATATATATATATATATATATATATATATATATATATATATATATATATATTACACTCCACACGGGCTACGTTGCATTTGCTGCAACACCCATAACGTTAACCAGGTTCAAAGAAATAACTTAATGCCTCTTACTGCACGTAACTTGTAGCTGTAGCTGATTTAGTGGTTTTGGATATGTTTTCTCGCAATTTTATCAAAAGGTTTAATATCAATTCCACTCGAGACCTTGTTGTTTAATGTGGTCCCCACATGAATTAATCTTGCAACCAATTCACAAGATCTGTCTTTTAACGTGCAGCGATTCTTGGGCATATCGATATCCAAAGAGTCGCAGTGCAAGCGTTGATTAAAGCATTGAATAATTGCCTGACCGCGATGTGTCCACGACTGATCTTAGCGTGATTTTGTTCCATAATCGTTACTAAGTGCAGACATTCTTTGCTAGGATCAGCCTGTATCAATTGTGATCAACGCAGGAATTCCCGCGGATACATTTGTTAAAGTGTTGCTCACAACACAGTGAAAAGTTTGAACGATAACGGTTCAACATCTTTGCTTCTATTTGCATCGTCTATGACAGTCAACGCTCAGTTGTGTACGGTATGTGGTAAAACAAAATATCTGCCTGATGAACGTTTTTTGGTATGCCGATATCAAACGATCCATGTTGATTAATTCTGGAACGTGGAAGATACATTTGACATATGGCATCTTGTGACAACCAATCTGTGGTTCCACCACAAGTAACAACCGCTTCATCGGCGAGATTTTACCTCTCGAATACCCTCTTGTACTATAATTAATCCACTCCATTATGTAATTGTTGACGTAAAAATGCCCCCCCAATATATTTTTTTATTTTTTTCACTTATGTTATCAACCACTACCCGAGTCATACTCGTATGTTTTATCACTTATCGTTTTCAGCGTGTAAATTAACTTGATATCCAGGACATTACCATTGACAAAGTTCAGCTAGATAGTCTTGCTGTATAACTTTATTTTGAACATATCAATGAAGATTTTTTTTATCATGATACAGCACTGATATGAAGACCGTACATATACACCGACGCAGGCTATATATTTATCAAATTACTTCAACTCGAAATGGAATTGTCATTTGGTAGACTTACGCTAACAACATGAAGTACTACCACCTGTTTGATATTTGCTATGTCGCAGGATATCTGGAGGGCATTTTAACTTCTCCAATGCAATTCCTCTTCATTGTATTGGTATCTAACCCGGGTGGTGTGAGCGTAGGAAAATTGCAGTCAGTGATCTTGCAATAAGCAACACATAACCTTTTATAATTGTGTTCAAGACAAGCTATTCCGATAATAATGATTCGTAACTAATATTACGGTCAAGATGTAATATTGCACTAATAATTGATTAAGATAATCATTTGGAAATTCAAACACAAACTGCTCATATAGCGCTCGTAGATAATACTGTATACTTTCCTGTTCTTTCCCAAACATGCCTTCCACTTTGATCTACTTGAGAGACTGATGTTCTACTATACAGACGTTACAATGCAAGAAAAAGTGTGAACTCTGGTTTCCTCACAAAACTAAATCCATTCGGTGAATAATTCTATCACTTGTTTGTGGTGGTTCAGTAAAAATCAGTGCTGAAAGAGGCCATTCCAGCAATGTCCTAATCGATGACTTTGATATGTCCACGGCGTAATTGGATGGCGTAGAACACCTCGTAGATATTTACTCGACGCTCGTCATCGTTTGCTCGTGCATCTTAATAGCGATAATTATATATACGACGGTCCATAAATGTGGCGCTTGCAAACTTGGTCCTGGTGTATTTGCATTCTTGTGATGGCGATAATAAATATCCTTAATTTCGGAAACATTCGTCGCCTAATATTGCAAACTTTTTGTAAAACTCAGCTGCCAGTATCAATGATATATTTATACAGGCATATGTATCAGCATAAGTCATTTATGTGTGCTCCTGTAATATTTTGCTGTACATGTAGAGACTATGTCTGCGAAAATATTGAGCAATATCGACAACGACAGCAATTCCAACTATAGGCGGTATCTTATGTGAATCAATCAATGTCACTGTGACCTTTGCAAGCAACACATCTACCGTGTTTAAAACGACTGCTATGTAACCTAGTGTGTCGCAATAACAAAATGTTCACAGCAGACACAGTAATATATAAAATAAACTGCTTAAAGCTACTACTTGTGTATTCGTGCAGGACTTTATGCGACTGCAGACCACCGTAGGTGGTTCATGATGACCTAGACATGCCGTCAAGTACCGCTAGCACTGCTTGACTGCATCTTGGCGGATCCGTTATTACATGTGTTGATAATATTGAATACCAGATTGGTATGTCACTGGCTAAGCTATTATATCCTACATCGCTCTCGGTGCTGCCAATACAAACGAATACAAATAAACAACTCAATGGAGTTGACCAGCTTAAGAAAGGCAATCGAGATTAATGATCAATGCTTGAACACGATTTGGTTCTACCTGTAGTTGATTGCTAATGCAAACACATCTGACGTTTTATATATTCAATCTCCGAATAGCATCGAGCAAACCAAAACTGGAAACGGGGAGTTTTCCACGGCAGTCTTTCACTTTGACTATACTGCATTCCATTTGTTTTCAGCTGTTCACGCCGTACTTTTCTCAGTGGAATACAAGCAGCTGTTAACACAACACAAGATGCAGCTGCTATTGCAACAGCTGGATGAGCTGCTTATCCAGTCGCACCCCAGTATGTGATGTATTGGACTCATAGTAGTGTTTTAGTTGACGTTTAGTCAACGATCATATATTTGGCTGAATTGCCTGTGATTTCAAATTTGTTTGTGGTATAATTCGTCTTTGATGCCGATTGTGGTTTTGTTTTAATCTAACCAGATGTTAGGGTAACATTGACGTGAAAAATGCCATTATAATAAAATGAATGATCTAAATATTTTCTATGTGCGCAGCAATAACTATGATTGTTCCACCAATGCCTTCGAACAACAATGCTTTATATGACATTACAACAGCGATTGCTCTGTAAGCACCAACTGGTACTCGTGACGACAGACTATCTAAACTACGCTAGGTGTTGTCGGAGAGAAATTATAGATCGGATACAGCTTTGATCAATAATAATGCTACGATATCTAGCAACCAGAATCAACATTCGTATGAAGTCCCTTAAATTATGTCAACCGATGATACGCACGTGCAATATTATTGCTTTCAAACTTCAACAGCACTTTTACGGATGGTTCTTGTTCTCATACAAACTAACTCCGAGAGTATCAAACACCACTGGCTTTCGCTATTGTGCGTCTACTGCTGCGGCTTCCTGACACGTTTTGACGATGTGATTGGCGCTGAGTTTCCTTGCGGCGATGATATTTGTCATGTGAATAACCTAGCAACGGTAGTCTGGACTCTGTATGTGGTCCGGTTAACCACAACAGCGTTTTTTAAGGCCACCATCAATGAAAGAAAGTGACCGTTGATCTACACCGAGTAATCTTGTCATCGTTCACATCCACAAAGAAAGCGTTGTCAATTTAACTTCATCAGCATCATTGGGTCGTAAGATTGCATCGTTGTCGGTGCCTGTTGAAACTAATACAGCGGTGTGTTTAGAACAGATAAGGTTTCAAACTTGTCTGCAAAACTATCAAATATTTTAACGTAGCTTTAACAATGTTGAAGTCATATCGCTACGATGTTTGCAGTGAGGCAGCTTATAGTGAAGTCTAATTGTTTCAACCGCTCATTTGCTGGTTCATTAACTTTTTACTGACACAGTTCTGGTATCACGTCGGTGCTAGCAGATTTACTGGAATGTTTACTTCGGCACTTGGTAGTTATTTTGGCTGTGGAAGGACTGATATAGGCGATTAAACCTTGATAAATAGCGGATGGTTCATTGATCATATTTTTTGGAAAATGTCTCCGGATTGTCTTCCACCAATCAGAATTTCTAGTCGATCAACATCAATGAGACTAATATTGGAACAAAGTTTATCCTGAATCACTTGGGATTCGGAGATCATATTGCCATCACGTTTCCCAAGACGACGATTGCGAGATGCAAGGCCAATTTCATTTGAATCTGATACAGGTTTTCTCTTTTCCGTCTTTATTTTAGGCTTTGTTTTCGTTCTGTTTTCTCATGTTTTCCATACCTAATTTTGCTTTGTTCCTCCACTATATGCTGTTTTACGTGATCTGTAATCTCATCTACAGTCTGATGAAATGTTTTTAAATTTTCATCATCATTTCTGATCTGTTCAACACCTAAATGAATGCGGCATATGTATTTACTCCAACCAACACAATTTACATTTGTATATGCTAAGGTTTCACACAATGATCTATTTAATCCTACCAAAAAGGAGGCAATGGTTATTAATGGTCTTTATTCCTGATAATGACAATACCTTACTCCGTAAATGTATCCATTTTGTCTGTGTACACTCTTGGTATTGGTACTCGACGTCCGGGTGGTTACTGAACTGGTCATGGTAATATCTCAAGAGCTTTTTGCCTTGCTTTAATTTCAGCAACATTTTGTTTGGTTCATTCTACAATTGGTTTGAATAACTGTTCTGTACTCTCAATAAATTCCACATGAACATATTGGCGTTATTGCAGCTGTTGTTTTATTGAATCACGGACTGTAATATTCTTCTTAATAGCATCGAGTTGTAGTCGATCTAATGTAGCCATAGGTGCTTCCATGGTAAGCACAGCATCCCTCATTATAATGGTTACATAAATATTTAATTACAGATCACCGAGGCGGCGGACACATAAGTTATTACTGTATTACCGTAATGCAACTTAATGTTTCAGCAACGGCGTATTACCTGATCTCAGTTTGACTCAACATCCTAGACATTGACTGAGCTAGTCATAACTCACTGGGCTTCTACAAGATAATCACATAGATATATCAGGTTGCCTAGCAATGTGTATAACAAGCTATATTTGTTTCGTTTGACTAACTTTATATGTAGATACATATACGGATTATTTCGCCCTAGTCAACAATGTACGCAGTATAAATGTAGGTATATAGTACTGATTTATTATAGATAACACTAGTTAACTATTTTATTTCAGCTGAATAATCTATACCACGGTATAAATATACATTGTCGGAAACGTCTTTGATTTATTGTCAGCGGCAGGTATTAAACATTTATTTTTCGAGCATGCATTTGTTTAGAGGGAATGTGGATGGAATTCCCAATCATTAATGGTGTACTTCGTGGGTTTGAGCTCCGGTATCTGCATATTGCTACCGAATTAACTGAAATCATTGTAGTGGAGGTGGAAGCGTAATCGAAGCGTTCAAAAGTGAACCGGAAAACGTACTGATAACTGTCAATTAGCCAATACCCATCACCAGTCGAAACTGGTGGTGCATTTTGCATCATATCGGGTTCAATCGATGGTCGGTATGCAAACCATTGTCAAAAACCAATGCATGTTGTTGACCTTAGAACCGTTGCATGTTCAAAATGTCTGGTCAACGGTCTAAATTTCTAGTATTTCGTTTCATATCTAGAAATTCACCGAGGGATAAGTCCAGGTGACCATAAAGGTGAGACACATTTCCTCAACCCTTTTGTTTCAAAAATAGACTGCAGAGGTAAAGATGTCCAAAATAGACATTTATAAATATACCACAAAAGATACGAAATATTTAGCCAGAAATGCATGTAGAAAATCAGAATCAGTCTTTTGAATGGTATCCTATTTATCGACCCCATGAACGCAGTAATTGGAAAAGCGAGAAAAGCGCATTTAATGGTATCTCATGAACTGACCACATGAATGGATATAAAGTATCACAAACATAAATAACTGGCAATGCATTGGCAACTATACGGACACAGACAAAATACAATCTCTGATTTTGCTTTTTTGTTTAAAATGATATAATTATTAAATATATACAATGATTGGTTACTGAACTAAAGTATTTGCGTTATTTTTATTGCATGTTATTGATATCAGGATAACGAATATTTATTTAAAAGCATATAGTAACATCATGATGTGTCACATATAGTTTATGTCGCAGTTAACAAGTCATTCCAACGGTTAATGTATTTTCAGCGTAGTTTTTATATACTTTTGTCTGATGGCTATTTGGTCGGATCACCCCCATCGGCTACTGCTCTATGTAGATCTTCATGTGTATGGATCATACAATATGAACACTCATCATATACCTTCATATTTACGGGCAATAAGGCGTGAAATGCCCAATGCGTACGCTTTATATAAATTTTTAAGCAGTTGATTGGTCAATAACTTATAGATATGATATAATATATAATATGTTCAAAGAATGATTGGTAAATGGGAAGGTATGTATGAAAATCACGTGCCATATGCAGGACCTGAACCGTATGATTTATCATGGTCAACGTCTAAATATCATGAAAATGAACTATTTCATTTTTACTATTACGAATCTGTAGTCTTAAAATCAGGAAAAGCAAAAGCAAAATCAACACAATGTTCGTAAAGTTCAATAACTAATTATATTCTTTACTGTGATAAGATGAAAATGTAAGAGGAACTCTTACATTGTGAATTAAATCCAACTGAAGTATAAAGCTGTGTCTCATAATAGTGTTCCAAATGAATTCTTCAATGAGCTGATGATTTTCTAGCCTTCAATGACTACATGTAACACTGGTCTTGCTGTAACACAGTGGTATAGTCCAGCATGTCTTTGAATGAATCACAACGATCCCAAGGCAAAGTTTTTGTCCAACAAGTCAGTGAACACTTCGCAATTTCTCAAAATGTTTTAAATAAATAATTCATCTCAATTTATAAACGTGATTCCAATAGGCAGATGTTGACATATGAATAATAAATCGTGTTGATCACATATCTTATATATCAACCGAAAACATAATAATCTTACCAGGATGTGAGTCATTTGTTATCAAATTCATGAACAGGTTCCCTTCATTGAACATATACATATAATAAAGTAAAGAAATAATCTACAATCGTAGACAACAGGTAGCTATATAATATGGTGTTTACAATTAACCAATACAATCTACATTCATGAACAATGTTGAATACACTGTATTTATATACAAAACATCCCGCCACGTAAGGAAGTTTATGCAATAAAGTTTAGCTTTACATATAAATCAAATATTATTAAAAATAATATATAAAGTTGTGTTATGAATGAAACAAAATATGTACAAATTAAAGCAATATAGTAGAGTAAGCAACGGAGAAGTGCATGCAAAATCAGATTATATTTTCCTTTGATGTCTCAAATGTCACTGTTTTGTTCCTACAACATCAATCGTCATCTTGGCCGTTTATTTTGTTAATGAAAATAAGAGAGCTTATTAAGGTATATAATGGTATATCTCCTTCATAAATCCGTTTTCCATTTGTTTGTCTGCCCGATAAAATAGAAGGAAATCTAATTATATTACACGATCTTAAACCTGGAAAGGAAACACCAGGTATATACTGATGACGAATACTTATATACTTAACTGTGTGTTTATTGTTATCATTTTAGTTTCTTCAAACCTCAATAACGACGTTAAAGACTTAAAGCGATGACATAATAAATTTTAATACGTCGAAAAAGAGATGAATAATCCTTTGATGTCTAGCACCTGTTCGAAATGTAGTATGTGAAGTGCTGCCTTTTACACATCTGCAATGCATCTTAAAACCTTTTATGAGGATGCTCTACGTAAATTAGAGTATCTGATTTCTTTAATACCATTGGGAATATTTCAGCTATTCCAACAAGACTGAACCTACATATGATCGAGCAATTGTTTATTCATCAACTCTTTGCCACTCCTGTTGGAAATACCAACCAAATAAATTGGGTTTCTTTTCTTGTGAGTAAATTTCAGGCAAATAAATGTATGATTTGTTCGTAAATACCAACGCCGAAATACAGTCGAATCATATTTGTATCAAATAAAATAGTCTGAGTCGTTCTGAACCCTTGCTGCAAAGGTCCGTGAGACACAAGTGGAAAAGATACATTTTTGTACGCGCAAATGTTGCATACACCTTTCTATTATGAAACCTCATAAAATATATTTCAAACTGGTCCATACCTTAGGATATCTATAATAAAGCCAAAAATAAGAATATCATTCACATTATCTTACAAGTCAGTGCAAATTCATGAACAAAATGTTGATTCGCCCACTTCCAAATGTATGCATACTTATTTATCTCCGATGGCCATTTTTGAGAACACATGATGTTTACAGTGCAAACAAAATTCCTTTGTTTGATAAATTTGAAAAACATTATGTATATATTGTCACAGAATTAGGCGAAAATTTAATTTATTTTTCTTCTTGATGTACAAACTAATTTCACCATTTTTTTTTGTTTCGTCGTACATGCGTTGCCTGGGGTGAATAAGTGGTTTTTCCCAAGGTAAGCGGCGTGTAACGATTTGCATGTGCCTGATTTTGAATTACATGGAATCCGGAACATTTGTTTCACGTAGTGCACGGTAATCTTGCCGTGATTTCTGCTCACCTATTTGAGGGTATATAAGGCGAAATATTTTTCATAATAATTACGGGACCTAAAGTATCTAATCACAGGATAGATAAGCTCGTCTTTCAATATCCAGCCAAAGGGGTGAGTGTTAAATTTATACTTCGTTTTATTGTGAATTTTATGCAGTTTATCATTTCATATAATGATGCCTTTATTGCAATGCAGATTTTAAACGTGGAATATTTGGAATTACTAGTCACTATAAGACTTTAAATGAATAGCGTGATCTAAGGTTAGATTATTTTTTGAGACCACTATTATTAGTCTGGTTTTATTTATTGTAGCTGATAAAGTCGGCTGATAGCGCATTTGATAACGTCTGATAACATCGTTGATAACGCATCTGATAACACATCTGAAAACATCTCTGATAACGTCGGCTGATAACATCTCTGAGATCGTAGCTGAAATTGTTGCTGATTTATTGTGCAATCGAATTGAAGTATCTGACAGTCTGTCTGTCGAACTGTCTGTTCGTCTACATCTGTCGTGACGTGTAAATATCCGGAAATCTAGAAGTCCGAGTGTTGGAGCTGTCTAGTGTTGTAAACATCCGGAGCGACATCTAGGGTAGTGAGGAACGTTGGTTCTAGTAGATGTTGTATGCTGTCTGTACGTATAACTGTGGTGGATCCGTGAAGGGCAAACGGCCGATAAAAGTATTGGTCAACCCTAGGTCTTCGGGGAAACTGGGCGGCGATTCAACTGTTAGTGAATCGTACGGTTATACAGGGTCGAGACACATGTGTGTGTTGCAATTGTAATACAATTGAATACATTGTTGTATTTACATGGTTATTTCAGATCACAATAGAAATTTAAAGGCATTGCATGATTCTCAATAAAAGCTAGCAACTTGATTAAATACATGTATATGTTCGTGCTAGGTGTCGCAATCCATACGTGCGATAGTATAGTTTGATTTGTCATCATAATTTATACTTGCGGTAATATAACTTTCGTAAAGGTTCCTTGGATCTGTGTATAGTCCAAGAGATTCCTTTATATCTGAGTTTTATTTTGTATTGATATTTCATTTATTCATGTATTGTGAATGGTTGTGAGTGTAATTGTAGGTTGAGCGCATGAGTTATTGTGTTGATACATCATTATTTTTCATTAATAATTTATTTCATAAATTTATATTTTCTTTCACATATTGTGTTTGTGTTGTTCATTTAATCCACCATCCTCTTGGTAACAATTCTGTTACAATGGTGTCAGAAGTGGGATCGCTGGATTAAGTGAACTGTCAATCATTTTTGTGAAAGTAAACATTTAATGTTTATATTTGAGCGTGACCTTCTTGACAAGATAATACTAAAGTTGGGATTTGTTTTCGTTTAGTTTATCTAGATCCGTGTATCTAGTATAAACTTGTTTAAAGCATTGGTTTGGTTACCTATCTATATTCATATTACAATTGTCATTGTCATGTCATCCCTTTAGGACTTGGTTGCCTTAGGCAAAGATTTTGGATATGAAGGTGAAAGTTTAAGGAAATTTATTCAAGAAGAACAAGCCCGGGAAAGAGAAGAAAGGGTAAGGGCAAGGGAATTAAAAAGGGAATCCGATGAAAGGAAACAAGAATTAGAAAGGGTAGCCGATGAAAGGAAATGGGCCTTTGAAAGGGAAAAGATAGAATTTGAGAAGGAAAGGATAGGATTAGAGAAGGAAAAGATAGAATTAGAGAAGCAGGCCGAAAAGGACATGATAGGATGGGAAATGGAAGCGGAGGGACGGCCAATAGAGTTAGATAAACTAGCAAAAGTAGAAATGTTAGAGTTAGATAAACGAGCAAAAGTAGAGATGTTAGAGTTAGAAGAAAGAGCAAAGCAACGGGATCATGAGCGTAAGGTAGAATTAGCAACATCTGGAAGAGAACACGATTCTGCCACTAATAAATTAAGGGGCCCCAAATTACCTCCCTTTGACGATGAAAAAGATAACATGGATAGTTATCTTCATCGGTTTGAGCGGTATGCTGAAAACCAGAAGTGGAGTCAAAATGACTGAGCATTGCATCTTAGTGCTCTATTAAAGGGTAAAGCACTGGACGTATACTCGCGACTTCCGAGAGACGATGTGTTTAAGTACGACGTCCTAAAGGAAGCACTTCTCAAAAAGTACGAGCTCACTGAACAGGGTTTTCGTAAAAAGTTCAGGTATAGCATGCCCGATAAGGGAGAAACCTTTGGTCAGTTCACCGTTAGAATTGCGAACTATTTTGAGCGGTGGATTGAATGCGGCAAAGCGGTGAAAACGTTTGAAGGATTGACTGATTTCTTGCTCAGAGATCAATTATTTAATACAGTTGGGCGAGAATTAGATCAATTTCTGAAAGAGAAAGTCTTCACAAACGTAAAAGATATGGCTAAGCAAGCCGATCTCTTTGCCGAAGCTCATGGGGGAACCCAGAACGTGGTTTTAAAAGATTTTAAGTCTGGAAACCAGTCTGCGAGACCTATGCCTAGGGAGCTTGTAAAATCAGCTGAGGTAAATAGGTCAGTTAGGAATCCAGTTATTCAGCGTGTGCAATGTTTCTTGTATAATGCATGGGGGCATGTTCAAAAAGACTGTCCTAAAAGAAAGGGACTTGTACATAAGGTAGCAGTGGCTATACAAAGTAAAGGTATATCTGATAACATCGTACAGGTAGAACCTTGTATTCATTCGCTTGGCACGTGTTTATTTCCCGAAGCGTATGTACCAACCGCGAGAGGGTTTGTCAACGGTCGAGAAGTCGTGGTATTACGTGACACTGGTTGTACGGGCGTAGTGATCAAACGTAGTCTCGTGCAGGATAACCAAATGCTCGGGTGGGAGTGTGTTACTTGATCAGACGATGGGTCGCATTCCCGTAGCAAGGATCACGGTAAAAACACCTTTCCTAACGGGAACTGTTGATGCCCTTTGTATGGAAAACATTATTTACGATCTGACGATCGGTAATGTTGAAGGTTCCCGTCTTCCAACCATGGCCGATTTTAAAATACCTTTAGCCCAGGCAGTCGAAATGCGAGCGCAAACACGGCGAGAGAAAACCGCGTTTCATAAATTAATAGTCCCTGAATCGATCTCCGGAATTTCGCGTGATGATTTCAAACAAGAGCAAGAACGTGATGAATCCATCAGAACAATTCTTGAGAAAATCACGTCCTGCACGATTAAACACTGCAAGCGTGGGGGTAGCTCGAGATTCGTACGCAAGAACGGATTAATTCATAGGGAGTTTAGCGCTCGGGAGGGTAAGAAGTATTGGCAAGTGGTCGTACCCCAGAGATATAGATCTCAAGTACTTAGGGTGGCGCATGAGTCGAGCATGGCAGGACATCTAGGTAAGGCTAAGACCACTAGCAGGGTAGTCACTGAATTCTACTGGCCAGGTGTTAATGGCGATGTCACACGGTTCTGTAGGTCATGCGACGTATGTCAGAAAACCGTATGTAAGGGAAGGGTCACAAGGGTGCCCTTAGGACAGATGCCATTAATAGATACACCGTTTAAAAGAGTGGCAGTAGATATTGTAGGACCAATACACCCGGTTACCGAAAGAAAGAATCGGTATATTCTTACTCTGGTTGATTACGCGACCAGGTACCGCGAAGCCGTAGCGTTACCAACTATTGAAACGGAAATGGTAGCTGAAGCATTAGTTGATATCTTCAGTAGGGTAGGGATGCCAGAAGAAATCCTCACTGATTGTGGTGCCCAATTCACCTCTGACCTCATGGGTGAAATAAGTAGGCTGTTATCCATCAAACAGCTAAACACTACCCCATACCATCCGATGTGCAATGGACTGGTAGAGAAGTTTAATGGTACCCTGAAAAGCATGCTGCGAAAGATGTGCGCGGAACGTCCGCAAGACTGGGACCGTTATTTGAACGCTGTTCTGTTCGCGTACCGTGAAGTACCGCAGGAAAGTTTAGGGTTTTCACCCTTCGAACTGTTGTACGGTAGAACAGTTCGAGGCCCGATGCGGATACTACGCGAACTATGGACTGGTGACGTCGCGAACGAGGATATAAAAACAACTTACCAGTACGTGTTAGATCTAAGAAATAAACTTGAGAGTACATGCCAGATGGCATGTGACGAATTAATTAAATCGGGGCGTAGATATGCCAAGTATTACAACCGCAGAGCGCGAAATAGGAAATTTCTTGTGGGAGATCAGGTTCTATTGCTTCTTCCAACGAGTTCAAATAAGTCATTAGTCCAGTGGAAAAGTCCCTATGAAGTTAAAGAGGTAAAAGGTGACATGGACTATAAAATTGACATGGACGGTGATTTAAAAACATTCCATGCTAACATGCTCAAGTTGTATATTAAGAGACAGAGCGACAATGTTTAAAAGGGGGTCTTAAATGTCGTTTGTACGGCAGTCGTAGACGATGATGAAGCTGATTCGAATATCGAGAGTTCCCTTGAATGTCCCTTGGGAGTTGCGGGGGAAGGGATAGATAAAGTCGATGTGAGTGCGGAGTTGACGAAAGACCAGCGTCAACAGATTAATGCGCTCTTGGCTAAACACTCTTATATATTCACGGACAGACCAGGTTGTACAACTTTGTTAAACCTCAAAATTAAACTGAATACGTCTGACCCTATTCGAATCAAGGGATATCCGGTGCCATACAACGCACGTGAAGCTGTGGACGAAGAGGTGGGTAAAATGTTGGATCTGGGGGTGATTGAACCCTCCAACTCGCCATATTCTTCTCCAGTAGTGCTAGTCAGGAAAAAGGACGGGACGAACCGATTCTGCATTGATTTTCGGCAGTTAAATAAAATCACTGTGTTCGATGCAGAACCAATGCCAGATATGGAGGGTCTATTTGCGAAGTTGTCGGGAAACCGATGGATTTCCAAATTGGATCTGTCCAAGGGATATTGGCAGGTTCCCATTGTCCCAGAGTCCCGAACTTTGACAGCATTTGCGACCCAGAAAGGATTGTATCAATTCAAAGTGATGCCATTCGGGTTAGTTGGAGCCAGCGCCACCTGTTGTCGTTTGATGCGTAAGTTGCTTAAATGTTTAGCAAACGTTGATAGCTTTGTAGACGACATATTCGTGTACACGAATACTTGGAGTGAGCACGTGTCCGTCCTGAGCGAGCTCTTCAATAGACTCCGCAAAGCGAACCTTACAGTGAGACCCACTAAATGCAGTATTGGTTATACAGATTTAGATTGTTTGGGTCATAGGGTCAGCGGTATGGGTCAGTTAAAACCTCATCCCAAGCAAGTTGAAGCAATTAGAGACGCACCGAAGCCAACCAACAAAACGCAGGTAAGATCATTTCTAGGTCTAGTAGGTTTTTATAGAAAGTTTATACCGAACTTTGCAGCCATTGCTAGCCCGCTGTCTGATTTTACCAAGAAGGGGCAACCAAACAAAGTTGAATGGGGACCACCACAAGATAAAGCATTTTGTACTCTGAAAGAGAAACTTGTTAGTGCACCTATATTAAAATTGCCAGATGTCAGCAAACCTTTTATTCTAAGAACAGATGCTTCTGAAACTGGGTTGGGGGCAGTTTTACTGCAAGAGCAAGATGTCAGTAAGTTACCCGTAGCTTACTCTAGTAGGAAATTGCTACCCAGGGATAAAAATTATTCCGTTATAGAAAAGGAATGTTTGGCCGTAGTATGGGGAATTGGGAAGTATCACGCATATCTATTTGGTAGAGATTTCGTTCTCGAGACTGATCACCAACCCCTACTGTATTTAAACAAGGCCAAGGTCGCTAACGCTCGGTTGATGCGTTGGGCGCTAACACTACAACCTTATCCTTTCCGTGTAGAAGCAATAAGGGGAGTTGAAAATGTAGGTGCAGACTACTTGAGTAGGGCATGATGGGAAATTTGTATGGATTTGCCCAGTAATAAATCCACATTGTAGTATAACCAATGTAAATGTTGTAAGATATCATCAGTAGTTATTTTTCTTCTATTCTGTGTTAGTTTTAAAAATGTGTACATTTTTATTCTTAGGAGGGAGGTATTGTCACAGAATCAGGCGAAAATTTAATTTATTTTTCTTCTTGATGTACAAACTAATTTCACCATTTTTTTTTTGTTTCGTCGTACATGCGTTGCCTGGGGTGAATAAGTGGTTTTTCCCAAGGTAAGCGGCGTGTAACGATTTGCATGTGCCTGATTTTGAATTACATGGAATCCGGAACATTTGTTTCACGTAGTGCACGGTAATCTTGCCGTGATTTCTGCTCACCTATTTGAGGGTATATAAGGCGGAATATTTCTCATAATAATTACGGGACCTAAAGTATCTAATCACAGGATAGATAAGCTCGTCTTTCAATCTCCAACCAAAGGGGTGAGTGTTAAATTTATATTTCGTTTTATTGTGAATTTTATGCAGTTTATCATTTCATATAATGATGCCTTTATTGCAATGCAGATTTTAAACGTGGAATATTTGGAATTACTAGTCACTATAAGACTTTAAATGCAATAGCGTGATCTAAGGTTAGATTATTTTTTGAGACCACTATTATTAGTCTGGTTTTGTTTATTGTAGCTGATAACGACGGCTGATAGCGCATTTGATAACGTCTGATAACATCGTTGATAACGCATCTGATAACACATCTGAAAACATCTCTGAAAACGTCGGCTGATAACATCTCTGAGATCGTAGCTGAAATTGTTGCTGATTTATTGTGCAATCGAATTGAAGTATCTGACAGTCTGTCTGTCGAACTGTCTGTTCGTCTACATCTGTCGTGACGTGTAAATATCCGGAAATCTAGTTGTCCGAGTGTTGGAGCTGTCTAGTGTTGTAAACATCCGGGGCGACATCTAGGGTAGTGAGGAACGTTGGTTCTAGTAGATGTTGTATGCTGTCTGTACGTATAACTGTGGTGGATCCGTGAAGGGCAAACGGCCGATAAAAGTATTGGTCAACCCTAGGTCTTCGGGGAAACTGGGCGGCGATTCAACTGTTAGTGAATCGTACGGTTATACAGGGTCGAGAAACATGTGTGTTGCAATTGTAATACAATTGAATACATTGTTGTATTTACATGGTTATTTCAGATCACAATAGTATTTCAAGGCATTGCATGATTCTCAATAAAAGCTAGCAACTTGATTAAATACATGTATATGTTCGTGCTAGGTGTCGCAATCCATACGTGCGATAGTATAGTTTGATTTGTCATCATAATTTATACTTGCGGTAATATAACTTTCGTAAAGGTTCCTTGGATCTGTGTATAGTCCAAGAGATCCCTTTATATCTGAGTTTTATTTTGTATTGATATTTCATTTATTCATGTATTGTGAATGGTTGTGAGTGTAATTGTGGGTTGAGCGCATGAGTTATTGTGTTGATACATCATTATTTTTCATTAATAATTTATTTCATAAATTTATATTTTCTTTCACATATTGTGTTTGTGTTGTTCATTTAATCCACCATCCTCTCGGTAACAATTCTGTTACATATATTTAATAACTTATGCAATTCCAGCTAATTTTTCCGATATTCTACTTGCCTTGAACCAATGGGTCTACTGATATAAGTGATCAGTTTTGATTCCTAGCCGACTATCGGTATTTAACTGGATACATAATGTGCAGTGAACTACATAAGGTGAACATGCCATGCATCAGTTTCACGAAAGCAAAAGTGGAAAGACCAAAGTCACACATATATCTGTGTCCCTAAATATTACACAATAATAGCTTAAAAAGTCACATCATAACCTTAAGTTAAAAAATATGCTAGGAGCCAATATAGGAAACTGTCGCCTGCCACCTAAGCAGTGCAATTACTCATGTCTAGATTTTACGGATTATAAAATGTTAAAACGATTTAACGCGATTCAGTTGAATGTCATATTTAGTACTCTATAAATGATAAAACGCGCCTCACGCACATCAATACATTGACTCAAAATGTCCTTTCACTGTCTGCTTGTTGCATTTTTCCGTCGTCTGTCCATATTCACTCCTTAAACGAAATTGTGAAGTTCACAATTAAAGCAAATACTTGCCAGAGTGTGTGATTAGGATTTTTAACGTAGCTTTAACAATGCTTCAGTCATCTCGCTACGATGTCTGCAGTGAGGCAGTTATGGTAAAGTCTACCAGTTAGGCATCATGCCGTAGATATGTAGCATGATGTCCAACCCAGTCACATTATTCTGACATCAGGCCGACCAGTCCTAAAACTAATCTCTTAATGCTGAGCGCCAAGAGAGTCAGCTGTACCAATTTTGTAAGTCTTTGTTATGACTCGGCAGCTGATCAAACCTACGACATCCAGCTTCCTCGGCGGAAGCTCTAACCACTAGGCCACTGGAGATATAAATACTTGTCAGATGATTAAACATCATGTCATCATATCACAAAACAATTGCTGACTTTCGACCTCACGTTTTATTAGGTGTTCACAAACCCCGACATAGTGATCTTCGCATCTGTTGTACTTTGTTTTTCTGAGGATAATATAGCATTGTAGCAACCTCATTAGAAATCAAATATTTCAAACAAATTTGCATTTAATGAGACATTACAAAAAAACATATTGTTGTAAGTAAATGCCGAAAGAATTATTTGTGAAGGTTTCAAACACAGATTCATCATTTTGTATGATGATAGCGTCATAATCAGGCACACATACGCTTATGAGATACTTTTCATCATGCGGTATAGATCAAAAAAAGTTATCAAATTCATCTCTCGGAAATATGAAGATATGGTCATTGTGACTAAATGATGACATAAGTCTCTCAAACCAATTGAATGTGTGAGACGGATGTGCAGAGGATAAAGCGTTGATTTATTCAGAGAAGAATAAACTTCATGCACACAGTGTACATCTGGATAATTTTACTGACAAGATGGATTTCATATATTTTGTAGTTTTAATATTTGTTTTGTTTAATGCAAAGAAAAGTGATGAATGTGATAGTAAGTACAAACGTTTATGTTCTTCCTTTGATAAATCGATACCTTGTTACTGTTCTTACTTTAGTTGTTGTTGTCGTGCAAATATTAAGGCAGATGAGGCAGATGGTTTTGTAAAACTGCAAAATAAAGTATTGATGATGCAAAGCGAAATGAAAAGAGAGTTAAATGAATACATTCGCATTTAGTGCATGCTTCTTCAGGAACAAAATAAGTTTGACAAACGGGTAATGTTATATATATATATATATATATATATATATATATATATATATATATATATATATATATATATATAAACACAATTTAGGTCATTTATAGAAGTTAAACGTTGTTCAATGACATACATTATCATAACAATCTAGTGCATAATTGGGTCCGAAATTTACATGAATCTGTAACGAAAACCAAATTAAAGAGACAACATGGAGACAGGCATCCATACATAGACGGCATTCAATGGATAATGAGAATACCGTGACCAAATTCGTGTGGCATAGAATATTCAAGCTTGCGAGATTATTCTCGCCAACTCGAGCACTGCTAACGTATATCTCAATATTTATTCATATTTATGCTAACGTACTTTTATCTAAGCATATTGTTAATTCCGTTTGACTGTAAGAATCGAATCCATATATTTATGTCTATTTCCAGTGCATATCTTTTTCTTTAAGTGTGCCATATTCCATTCTTATTATTTTATTTTTAGATGAGGATATAGTTGCTATGGCTGGTAGTAATATTTCCCTTACATGGATATTACCGATTACAGAAAAAGAACTCCTAGAATTCACCATTGGCAGATCGTACGAGAGACCAGTCGCAACTGTATCAGCTGATCTGAATTGCAGAGTACGGGACAATTCGGCAATGATTTGCAGCATAAATAGTAGTGACGATGGGCTGAACGTAGTCCTGAATATATTCAACGTAACTGCAGGACATAGTGGTAACTACACACTTCGGAAGAAAGATCTATTGCCGGAACAATTTTCAAACATTTCTATAAATCTTGTTGTCATCGGTGAGTCGAATCATTAGCACGACAGCCAATAACCTTTTATAGCAAAAAAATTATCGAACAGTCAGAAGTTTTTTTATTCCTTTCTTTTTTCCACATTTTTTCAAACGTATCATGTATCATTTTGAAAATGCTGATACATTTTACCATTATGATTGCCCGTATTTCAAAATATTGTAGGTATACAATTTTGAAACACTATTTTCTTTTTTAAATACCTGTCGTCTTTTCTTTAAATAAAAAAGAAGCTAAAATGAACGAATCACATTCTATACTGATAACAATATGTATCCATCTCTCGTGTGGACCTCGGCGTTAACGTGGTTGATAGGCATGGGACGAATGGGACGATTCAGTAAAAAAGACAGTTTGGAAATACATCCTTCTTTGTTACGGTATCCAATGAAATCACGTCAGGTTGTAATACATATTGTTACGTATGCATGGTTTTACAAACAAGTGAAAACCATAACCATTTTATCACATCCAAAACCTAAGTTTTAATCAAGTTCAAAGATTAAAACACTGTTGCCTTAGTGCGTCCAGGTGATCCAAACATTAAATACTGTCTTTAAGAATGTCACATGTCTTTCAAGGCCTGATTATTATACTGTGTTTCATTTCGAATACAAGGACACACTTTGTGGCTTGAAGAGATGTACATTTTGAAAGGTAATAGCACGTTCAAAAACGTCGATAAAAACTCTGAAGTTATTATAATCACAGTAAATTCTAGAATAGTTTATTGTCAAGGAAGGCTTACGTTTTAGTTAGTGAGCAAAGTAACGGCATAGGATAGAACATATGCTAACAGAAAGGGATGGATTATTCTAAAATATTGACTTACTTTCCAGAGCGACTAAAGTACAAATTATTGATGTATTGTATCGCAATTGGACAAAATAGACAGCACAGTTTATGAACGATTAAGGAAATGTTAACATAGATAATCAAACGCGGTAATATGATTGTGTTGCCAATGCTCAGCTTAGTTGAGTGTTGATAACCGTTTGGCTGCGAATCTGTAAATGGCTATAAATAGCGTATAATATAATCAAAGTATCGACTTTACTTTCCCGAGTGTTATAAGCACGTCATGAAAAGATGACAAATTCAATACAAATGTAAAGTATCATTGAAGTGCTGGATTATATGCATTTTAGTACAGTCATACACTAAGCATCGTCGGAAAACATTTTCTTTCGCACAGGAAAGCCGACAATAATGGAAGTACGGAAACCCATTTTAGGCCTGCCATTTCAAATGACCTGCAACACTACCTATGAACAAAAACATTATTTATATAGGTGGAGAATAAATGAGATAGAGAGTACAGCCGTCTACAACGGAAATTCACATACTATTTCCAGTCTTGGAATGAGTTACAATTTTACCAATGTTACATGCCAAGTATGTTTTAATGAAACAGCAAGACACCTCTCGAGTGTAACCTGCGAAAATGATGGCTGTTTGATACACAGTGATCCTTACACAATACAAGTACTATGTAAGTAAATGTGACGATTTTGTTGATAGAAAGAGAGAAACACACACAGACACACACATATGCATGCACACACACAAACACACACACACACGCACATATATATATATATATATTAACACTCAAGCACACACACACACATCTCATGCCTAATCTCGGTCTCTGCAAGTAAAATACATCCGTACATTTGCTGCTTTCTTATTAAATAAAATCTTCACGATTCTGCATTAAAGACATATTACAGAAAGAAGTACAGAAGATGCTAATTGTATATGTTCAATTATATCCAAGTGACGATTTATCAAAAAATCATTTGCTATTTAAAGTTATTGCATAATGTAATATTATTCTACTTCCAAATTGATATACTTAACTTTGAGACTAAATGTTAATATTGTTCATTTGGAACTGAAGTAGTTTAGTTACGTTATAATATATTTCTCAATGTCCAAACGATTCAATGTCCTGTTGTCACCAATAACAAAGGAAAGACTAGTCGTTGATGCTATGGAAACTTACATTAATTTCTGCAAACGTAGAATGTTATTTTCGAACATATGTTTCGTAATGAAAATGTAATCTTAATATACCAAGACTATATTCCTAACAGTGCGAATAACTTGGAGTAACCCTCGACGAATTGAAGTTTTTAGACTTGGAACTCGGGTATTCTGATTAAAACATGCTCGGGAATAAAAACATCCTAGCATTGCTCAACCCAATCTAGATAAAGGTTCGGATGTATGTAATGACCATTTTGCAAATGCCCTTAGGTCTGAAGTCACAATAACCAAAAGATCTGTAAAGCGTACTCCTCATAGTGCGTTATGTTCTTTTACAGCTTGGTTAACGTCAGTGTCACGAAAACTTGACATCTGAAAAAAGCTTGCAGAAAACTTTTTTTTATATGAACCGAAGTGTTCAAAGAAGTTCCAAATAGTAATTTATAAAATGTATCGATTAGTGCTTAAGCCAGCAGATTCAACATTGTCGTGGCCTTGATTTGATCTCTGTAAGATATACTTTGATTAGATTTTGAGCCTATATTTCGAATGATCTCCCAAGAGACCTCAGTTTAAACAATTGTATACACCTTTCTTTCAAATGTATAGAGAATAGCGGAATAATTCAATAACCAATACTCGAGAACATATTCTTAGTCAAGGCTAATCAAATTTGTACAAATATGAAATACAATATAAGAAAAAGTTAAATAGGGGTAATAAAGAGTGTTTCCCAATATATTGTTAATTTTGACAACTTACTCTCATGTAGTGTCTACCTTTTACAGTCCTAATGCTTGCGCATTCTTGTTAATATTAAGTTTGTCGTCATATACAAAACAATGACATTTCTTTTCTAATTTGAGAGTTGACTACCAATGTAAACTGTTATAGATATATTCATACAATACAATTAATGGCTACTAGCAGCAACCCTCTTTACTTTGTGTAGATCATATTTAAGCTGAGTAAATTAGAACTGTACGTGAATGTATCCAGTCATCAATTATTAATCTTAATTTGTGCACCCTTTTTCTCGAGGTTCACTGTTTCTATTTTTGGAACCACTGGAGATATTGAAACTTTCAAACTATTTAAACTATATAGATGACAAACTATTTATTTTAGATTATTCCGTTAGCAGAGTAATTCTGAATAAATTAGACATGACAATAATTATTGATCGAGGCTTTATAATTTAGACATAAAACCATCACTGTGCTCCATTTTATAATCTGGGCAATTTTCTAATGATTTAGTAAATCACATGATAATCTTTTGAGTTTCTAATGGCTAATTAACTGATAAATCTGAGAATAGTATACAAAATAGACTAGCCACAGTAGACATGACACTGGGTAACACGTCGAATTCACTTCCGCGTATATTTTGTTTCAAATGGACCAGACAATGTATCGCTCAGTCGAGAAGAAAGACATTTTTACCTCAAGGAGTATGATATTTTCGCAATCGATTGCTTTGCTAATTGCTACCCAAACTGCATATTTGCGTGGAAGGGTCGTGTCACTATAGAAAGCCAGAAACTAAACATCATCTTTGAGTCAAGAATGTCTGGACAGTACACGTGTCATGTTACCAATCAACAAACAAATGTTACATTAATATCAGACCCCATTACACTACATCTCGCTAAGGAAGGTAAGTTGGATAACTTAAGATTTGTATCGCATATATGTGCGTTCTTACCTACATATTCAGGGTAGAATAACAATGACTTTTATGACATGATTCTCAACACAACCAAGATTTAGATATAGCAATATATAAATTTATTTTATAGATAAAACAATACAAAGGTTGCGACATAGAAATATAAATACGAACACGTTGCAACAGTAGATCCCCATTTATAAAATTACATGTTGTTATATATAGAGCCAATTTACATTATTGCCTTTGGGTTTACGATGAGACGAGTGCGATTATATAGTAAGTACGACATCGCTTTTGAATCTGATAACGAAATAGAGGTCAGAAAAATAGCGATTGAACAACATCGAAGAGTAAAGAGTTTCGCTTACAACCGAAACTCCTTTTTCCGCAATTATTTTTTAATGAACGAACGCGATCAAAACTTGATTGGACTTCGTGTGTTCTGATGCTGCAGAGCGTTAGATACTTCCGTGGTTTTAAGAATGGAAGAATATAAGCATCAAAGTTCCTCCATTTAATCATATGTTATACAATGTTCCTCCTTTTTCTAATAGCCAACATTGTATCATACAGTCAGGTAGTCTACTACAGCACCAGCTTCAATGTAACCAATGATGCCTAGCAGGCGTCATCAAAACCCAATATAACATTAGACTGGCCACAGATTAATGTTTCTTGCAATAAAATCGTAAAAACAGTATGCAATTAGGAAAACCCTCTGGAATTCACATTCAAACAGTCATCATATATTTCTCACTTAAAAAACAACAACTATTTCTGGTTCAAGTTTAATAATAATAATAATAATAATAATAATAATAATAATAATAATAATAATAATTATAACAAAGAGGATTTTGTATAGAAACTACTCTTTTGAAGCTCAAAGCGCTTTACAACATCTATAATTATATTCCGATATTTATACATGATCGTTTGGTCCATCTATGATGTTTCCTAAGGATATTACTGATAACGCTGATCATAATCAGTATATTATAAGACAACCAAGAAACCTTGCTAATACTGCTAATGTTGACGCCGAGATTATGTTTATTAGTGTCAATGCTAATTTCAACTTGGGATTTGCATCACTCAAAAATATGTTAGATAATAATGGAAGGTTTTCGGCGCGAATCTATTGCATCATATTTTAGAATTTGTAGAAATGTTAGAAATGTTATCTTCGGAGCTAAGCATACAATAGTTCTCTCTCGAAAAAATGATGACAATGATACAATCTGGCGTGGTGCTGGTGTTGATAATGGTAAAGTAATTCTATCGAAACTCTCATTATGGATGCCAGTAATGACCCCATCAATTACCAAGGAGGAAAGATAACTATCGTTTATGGACACAGGTGGTAAATCATTAACATCGAGGTTATCGGCTTCAACGGATATGATTGTAAGTACTATTTCTATTAACTTTGAATTAACGTGGCATATGACAACGAAAACAAGGTGTTTTTCTCCTACCAGGCATATATTTGTTGTGTTATAAAATACTGAACTAGTGGATTTTGCTGGTAAACAAGAACGTAGCCATATGATATTTAATAAACCCGGATTTAATCAAGTCTCGTTAAAGATAAACTGTCAACAAGAACCGTCCGAACATATTGATTACGACCAAAACCAAATAGCACGCTCATACTATCGTTTATCAACGTTTATGGGACGTGATCAAAATGTTGATACCGGTCTACACATATCACAATATGATTTTAAAATGATTTTAACCAGACAGTGTCGTTGACATATATATCCGAGCTCGTGTAGACCGAGGAAGTATCGCTCAGTATAGAGCAATTGTTGTCATTCTCAGCGACAAATCAATGTTACTTGAAAGTAAGTGGTGGTAGACAAATTAGAGTCGTTGACGCACCAGTAGATAACAGATAGACAATTAGATCAAGCTCATTATTAAATAAAATGTAATATAATCATGTTAGTGTCACCTTGACTCCTGGTCAGGCGAACAAATTACAACCTAAAAGCGCGAGTACATGTGGGGCAACAATAACATTAAAACAAGATCAATCTGCAATGAGCGGACCATATAAGTTGTCGCTGTCTAAAACTCAACTTAATCATTTCAAGAAGGCACTAAAAGCAAAATCTGGCGTTCAACTTAATTTCGCACTATCCACGATCAAAAATATGAATAAATAAGGTGGTTTATTCCACTTATCGCTGCGTTACCACCACAGTCGCGAAACCCGCTCGTTAGGAGCAGATAGAACCGTTGCTGGAATGGCACAAAAAAAGGTAACGGGGCGAGGATATAAAAGGTTGCAGGAAACGGTTTAATGCAACTACTGTCAACTTTTGATTTACTTGATGATGCAAAAAATAGCGATAAAAATCTTCAGAGGTATTTTTATTCGAGATCAATTACTCCAACAAACAAACATCGCCGAAACCGGTATTATTAATCTCGATAATAGCACTGGAGCTGGAACTCAGTGAGTTGCATTCGCGATTAATCCAAGGGGGAATCGTTTTTTTTTTATTCTTACGGGTTAGCGCCACCTAAAGAATGTATGCGTTATATAATTAAAAACTCCTCACTGGAACTCAACGCTACCAACACAGACAATGACCGATCCGCCAATACGTGGTCAGGAGGTAATGTCCTTGATTCTATATCATCATCGACTATACCATCCTATAAAACCATAAACGAATACACGAGCAGCAGAGAGGGTGAACAGACCGAAACTAGTTCAAGCAAACCGAAAATATTTCAGACAAAGTCATAAAAGATTTCAAACCGAAACTATTTTAAACAAAATGCTAAAGGATTTCAAAACGAAACCAATTCAGGCAAACAAAATAAAAAAGAGAAATGGTTTGAAATTTCTCTCACCTGATCATAGCGATACCGCTATGACGTTGCCAATGATGACATTTTATTTATTACAATAGATTTCAAATTGCTAGCAATAAAAACGCTGATGTTTTCAATTAAGCTGTTTACTTAAATCCGCTACGAATTCCACATGCCATGTTACCGAAACCCTAGCCAAATATTATATTGAGTCGGCCACACTTTGTGTTAATCGATAAATACCTTTGACGGTCACGGTGATATTTAATATGTTATTTTGTGGTGTCCACGTAAATGATCCGTGTTCAATCGGAGGAATCTTTGTTTTTTTCAAGTGTTTCTATCATCCTCGGTAAATCATCTTTCATTACATCGTTGATCTTTTTGATCTATTCGATGGATTTTTTTTACATCTATGAGTTTTATGTCGAGTTTATCTAAATAGGTTCCAAAGAATTTCTCAATAAGATTTTTACGAAAAATTGAAAACTTCTCAACATGATCTTCAAACCTAGATTGTAGTGTTGCTAATTCTAACATAGCTGTTTTTATCTCTGTGAGTTTCGGTGTGGTCACCGGTGGGTTTCCAAAGAAATCTAATAGAGGTTTGTCAATATTGTCAATTATACTTCTTTGTAATTCAGAAAACATATTAAATGTCGTTATATGGTCGTCATATTGATCGCGTAGTTTTTTTTTTAAATTCTATCGTTGATGAATAATTATCACTGAGCACTGTTAATGTATCTGTGAGCGTCGAAATGAGAGCATCTGGTATGAGTTTACCCTCCTTAGAAAACAACGCGATAGTATCTTCTACTGCGTCGCGTCGTTTTGTCAAAATATCATCAAGGGAAACATTAGTCGTTTTCAATTTACCCTGTCGATCTTGAAATACAACTATTTCATTGGGATCAACACTTGTGAGGTTTAACATCTCGGATATTTCATCTTCGATTATTTTTTTTTTTACATCACCGGTTGCAGATATTTCAGTGGTGGGTAATTTAAGGCTTGAGAGGGATCTTCCCCAAATATCAAAAATGTTATTTTGTATAATTTCTCTCTAAAAAGCGATTACTCGTATATTTGTGTACGGTTTTATGGGGTGGTTTACCCGATAAAGAAATAGTGTTGAGGGCATTCAATACTTATATGCCGCATATTGGTGGGTCATTCATTTTTTGTGTTGGTAGCGTGAAATACCAGATAGGAATTTTTAAGTGGTGTATATAACGCATAAACTCTTTAGGTGGCGCTAACCCATATGAATCGAAATAGATGATCACACGCGAATCAATCGCGTATGCAACCCAGTGAGTTCCAGGTCCGGTGCTGTTTTCAAGATTAATGATACCGGTTTCAGTGTTGTTTGGTTGCTTTTGTAATTGATCTCTCATAAAGACACCTCTAAAGTTTTTTATCGCTAGTTTTTTTAGCAGCATCGAGTAAATCAAAATTTGACATGTTCCTAGTCTCAGGTCCTTTCCGCTGTACCATGAATACGGAGTTCCTGGTAGTCTTAGACCCTGTGCTGATCGTTTCTTTTTTATGTATTCCTGTCCGGTAGCTTTCTTTAGTGCCATCACTGCCGCTGTACCAACGGCTCCTAGCGCGGTAGCTTTTGCTACCGCTGTGGCCGCTGCCGCAATCAACGCTGATAACGCAGCGAAAAGTGTAAATATACCACCTGATTTTATCATATTCTTAATTGAGGCCGCAGATAGAGTGACCTGAACACCTTTTTTTTATCTGTGATAGCATCATTGAAGTGTTTAAACTGACGAGATGTCAGTGATAGTTTATTCTGACCACCAAACAACTGATTATGTTTCATCGATATCGTAGTTCCACATTTTTTAGCTGATTCCTATTGCAATTTTTAACGTAGCACTAACATGACTATATGACATCATATTTAATACGAGATTGATCTAATTTTCTACATGTTTTCCACTAGTGCATTAACTACTCTCATTCGTCCACCAACACCTTCGAGTAGCATTGATTTGTCACTGAGAATAACAAGAACTTATCTGTAATTAGTAGCAGCAGGAGGGTTTACACGAGCTCAGACGTGTATGTCAACGACGGACTGTCTTGTTAAATCCAGATGTTCCAATGAAAAGTAGTAGATGGGATATAGTTTTCTATAATTCAATTGTGATATTTGCAGACCGGTATCTACATTATTATCACGTCCCATCAATGTCAACAAACGATGATACGCGCGTGCTATTTGGTTTTGATCGTAATTAAGTAAAATTACCTCGGATGGTTCCTGTTGGCCGTTTATCGTCAACGAGACTTTATTAACACCCAATTGATCAAATATCATATGGCTGCATGTTTGGTTATTTAATCGCGCCCTATCCTATAACCCAATAAATATATGACGTGGCGCAGCAACACCTTGTTTTGATGCCATGTGCCAAGTAAATACACCATTAACATCCTCCTCCTTAATATCCGTTGTTGTTGTTAGCCATGATAGCAATGCTTTTCCTCCATGATCCATAAATGATAGTAATTTTCCTAAACGGTGACTGATGGGGTCAAGACTGGCATAATCAATGATAACTTTGATATATTTACTTTACGAGGAGCGACTGGACCTACAGCACCGGGAGCAGCAGCACCGTGCTAGATTGCATCATTATAACTACCCTTTCGCACGAGTACTACTGTATGCTTCGCACCATAGATAACGTTTGTAACATTTCTGCAAAATCCGAAAATATGATGCAGTGGAATCGTGCATGAAAATTGTCGACGCTGTCCCTGCAACATTGCTACGCGTATTGCAAATCCTAGGTTGTAATCATTATTAATACCCCTTATAACATCAAAGGCAGCAGCTGATCTAACTTGATGTTCAGTATCAACTGGTTGTGGATCAACTGCGGTATCGTGTGGTGTATTTAATTTAATATATTGAATGTGATCAGCGTGATCAGTAATATCTTTGGTGAACATCATATATGGACCTGCCGATCTTGTATAATCATCAGAGTATCTTGCTAACCCCACAAATGTTGTGGCAACATCAACATCATGTTCTATAGATCCAATCTCTCTTCCATCAATCATATATCTAGCACTCTCAAATAGCGCCATGATACCATTATTGACAAAACCAACTTGGACATTTAGGTCATATGGTGGATCATCATAGTCGGGATCATTCGTTACAATTTCTCCTTATACTTCAATAAACGTTTCAGCGGGTAGAAAGTATTTGCTGGTACCCTGGACTTGAAGTTTGATTCTTGATCGACTATTTGGTTGTATTGCATTATAGGAATAGAATTGATAATTGCGTACAGAATCATTCTTGGGTACGGGGGCATCTAAATCAAACGCTAGGTCAGTAGCCGATTTGAATATATTATTATATATTTCTTGATCTAAATCGCGATCTCGCTCGCGATTTCAAACCACTTCCCGCTATCATATTTGCAGTAATATTTTCTTGAGTGTCATATCCTTCATTTATCCGTGATGCTATATTCTCCTCCACCGCGTTGTTTATTATTTTACTAATACTTGCAGGCATAATTTCCGTAGATGGTACTGGTCCTATTGACTTCTTCACCATTGATGACTACGTCATTGCTGGTTTCTTTCTTCGCCGAACTAACGCTAGTAGTTTTTCTTTAGCGGCGGAAAATGCTTTCCCGGCAACATCACAAACAGCGCTAATACCCTTATCACGAATAACATCCATAACTGTTTTGCGATTGGTGCTAGTTTTGGAGCCATTCTTGCAAATAACCCTGCAATGGTATTGCCGAGACCGTCTCCATAGTACGCTCTATAAACTGGCAATCGTGAGTTTACTATGTAAGTCATGGCTGGTTTATTGTGGTTGTAGTGCATGATCATCTTATTTAAATGACATTTATCTAATCGTAAAAATCCTGAGGATTTTCAGTCACTGTGATAACCGTCCGCTAGCTCATCAATAAACTCTCGATATACACCAATATCCATGATACCACCCTCAAATGGTCGTCTGCAGATATCAGCGGATTCATTAATTATTTCCGATGAGTTATTTCAGGCTCGTTTCCCTCCTACGAGAATTTCTAATCCTGATATATCCCCGAGAATACTATTAGACAACGAACTAGACCACTACCTGACCCCCCCCCCCTTGGAGTTCCACTTTGAAAAAATCCATTACCTTTTTGTTTTAGTTGTACCAGTTGCACCCTGCAAAGAGGGATTTTGTATATCAAAAAGTTTCGATTGCTCTGGTAATCTAAGAAATCAAGCATCTGATTTCTTTGTTGTTGATGATTCAGCTTTTTTATTTCTTCCATAAAATCCTTATATGTTTTATCATCAGATGATACCTTACCTACATTTGTATACACACGATATAATTATACCACGATTGTTTACTCATGGCAAGATAATCATCGTGGATATATATTCTTCTGTGAGGAAAACTCCTAACGGCGAATTAAGCTGTCCCGTCAAAATCAAATCTCATATCTCTTATTTCATCTAATTTACCCGGAAGAAATTTATCATTGAATGCAACTCTTTTATCATCTTTTTCTTGTGGTTTTTCATCTTCCTCTTTTTCTTCAATAATATCACCCTGTTTTTGTTTTTCACTTTCTTTTTCTTTTTTTTCAAAAATATTACTTAGTCGTTGTTCAAGTCGTTCACGTTGTTCTTGTTCAAGTCGTTCTCGTTGCTCTTGTTCTCGTTGTTCTTGTTCTTATTGTTACCGAAGTCGTGCAGAGGCTATTATATCACCAGGAAGTGTTTTTAAAGATTCCTTTCTTTGCTTGGACCTTTTTGCTATTATTGCCGGTTTTTTCCCTCGCTGTTCCTCAGGGATATTTCCCCATATGGCTTTCTCAGTGGTCAATACGACCTTCCCGGTTGTTGTGGTAATGGGTTTGAATAATTGTTCAGTGCTCGTTGCGAAAGCAGTTTGAAATTCTTGTCTCGCTTGGAGCTTATTTCAAACGGAATCACGAACCGGAATAAATATCTTAATCGCTGATAATCTCTCGCGTGCTAATCTAGCTGTTAAGGCTTCACCAACCATTATAAATTAATATAAGATCTAAATCGTAAACGCAAATCCAAAGACGGCTACGCGTTTAACTTTTTTCATAAAAAATCGAGGGTGAAAACCCCAGGAATTAATTTAGAGAAAATCGATTTTCATGAAATTATGTCGACGGATTAGCCCAAAACAGTACAAAATCAACGAGAAAAGAATCGACGATTCGACGATCATGATGAAAAACACCACAATACTTGCTTCACATGATAGCAATTTCATCAAAATCGATTTTCTCTAAATGAATTTCTGGAGTTTTATCCTCAATTTTCATGAAATATTGTCGACGGATTGCATAAAAACACCACAAAAATGGCCAAAAAAAACCACAAAAATCAATGAAAAAAATTAAATCCTTGAAAATATTTCGGCAGTTAACAAATAAAAAATGAAATCCACCCATCCGAAATTCTTTTGAATTTCACTACAGTGTTTCATTACTTCTGCGTTGGTGCTAAAATCACCGCGCAAAAAAAGACCACAATACTTGGAAGGTATTATAGAGTTTTCGTTCCATCTGATTAAGCATACCTGTCTATAGAATTTCAACTCATACAATTTAACCCGGTGATTTAATCACTGTGGCTATAGAATGTGGATTACTCACCTGCAAACAGATATTTTGTACTGTGTGGGTATTGTATGTAGATTTACTGTGTTGAGGTATCCAAAGGGGAAAAGTTATTTTCACTCTGTCTGATGATATCTGTCTGATGATATCTTTCATTGTTGTAATTTTCGAGTTTATTGTGCGTTTAATTTCGTATTGTTTTCCCAATTCACTTCTGACTTTTTCGTCCGCAGTGAATAGCGGGATAAATTTGTTGATGTCGTTACAAAATGGGAGTGAGTCATTTACCCCCCGCTGAATTGGTTTGATCAACCCATACTGTTTGGCAAGTATATATCTATTATTCTGGGCGCTATCATCAAGATCATGAAATTCAGAGAGAATCTGAGTACAATCTAATTTATCTGATAATTGTATTCCATGATTTTTTCAAATTTGAAATCTCAATTATAATGTCATTCATATTTGCGAAATTCATTATATGATATATTACATATCTAATAAAACAAATTGTAGGTCAATTATGACCCGTTTTTGTACAATATGAACTCCATTCGCTCTAAGGTGTTATTCATATCTTATTGCGCCTAGAGATATATATGATATGAACCCCATTTGGTACCTCTGAGGTGTTATTCACATCTGAGAGGCCCAGAGGTACCACGAAGCATAGTCTCCGACAGGGGATCTAACTCGTCCAATAACGGTTTACAACCCCAAGAAGGTATGCTTGGTGAATGGACGTCACATTTACATATAGATATATACATATTTACAAGTATTTATATATTTACATTGATAAATGATATTTCCAATGATGCTATATAAATTAGGACGGCACATTCACTTAAGGGGATGTTCTACATTCAAACTGAAACCACCATACCCCCAACAAAATCACCTCCGGTTGAATGCAAAAACACGTTCACACCGTGTGACGGTGTGTGACATATGGTGGTTTCACGGTTGAATTTCGACTGGTTTAAAGCCCCAATTATATAGAAAAACCTTCCGATAGGTACCGTCGATAATAATGCCTGCCAAGAGATTCAAACGCTGGTCCCCAGGACGAGATGAAATACACTATAATTTTAAATATAATATAAGTGTATCACGTGAATGGTTACAATTGAAAACAATTACTTAAACATAATCAGATATCAAAACTATCTAGTGCACCTTCGATATCCAATCCAAGATATACATATAAAACTAATTACTTAAACGGCTGTGGTGGGTCAGGGAAGACGACTAGTGCGATTGAATTATTTCAAGGGAGATCAAACATGATTGTTCTAACACCAACGCACAGACTTGCAAGAGAGATGAAACAACGAGGACATAATGCTTGCACTAATCACGGTTTCTTTCGATGGAAAGGTGACGAATGGACTCCTGATCGAATGGCGAGAAATATATTTCTGAAATCCTCATTTGGGATGAGATATACACAGTGTCGTTAGATGTATTACAAACGTTTCTCGAAAAAAAACACCTTGGTATATGACACAATACTATAGGGAAGTCTGGTTATCAACAAAGCAAAAAACGCCGCAAAAATATTTGGTTAGATTGAAATGTGTCCTATAAATCTATTATTTTAAAAATATTTTATTATCCTGCTTGCGAAATTGGAGAACGTAGCTACATGTAATGATTCTTTCTTGAGCAGTTCTCACCATAATCTACCAAGTAATTTGTGTTCTGTATCCTGGGGTTACTACCTTATAAAATAGCTGCTACCATCGTTTTGACCGGCGATAATGATAACTTTGCACCCAAGACGTTGGTACTCGTAAAGAATCAACTCAGCTATTGGTATGTATATGGAAATATAAAACTATATCAGGAAATGAATTAGCACACTTGATTATAAACTACAAACAAATCGAATTACAAGAACTGTTATGTTGGAGGGTGGTGGTTTATGTGGGTGATGTGAATTAAAGAGCGTGCAAGGAGTTCTAAATTCAATGAACAGTGCTCCCATTAAAACAATTTATAGTAACTTGAAGATATAAATGTTCAATGTAAACACTGTTCAGACAGCTCTCCTAGGACGTTGCTAACAGAAAAACAAGAATAACCATACAGAAACTATGTTCCTATTTTCTTTCTGTATGCATCACAACTATAGTCTGTTCATGTTTTTTTAAAACTATTGAGGTCTCCTTTACGGTCTTGATATTGCTGTGGATGGCTTCATATCAGTCACACATGTATTATTTGCAAGCCAATATTGCCCGATTTGTGTTACATTTTTGTATTTTCTAGATGTGTGTACGTTATGCACAGGAATTCCACAATTAAAATTTTTGTATTTGTTAATGACCATTGAATGTCATTACAAGACTTTGACATACTATTTAGTGATATATATATATATATATATATATATATATATATATATATATATATATATATATATATATATACATAAGATGTCATCAATACACGTAAATGACAACATTTTGTTTTTCTAGTTCAGTTTAGAACAGGGGCGCAGAACCTTTGTCGGACAATTAGGGCCGCATGCACTGATTTCATTAATATAATTACTGTTCAAGGGTCAGATTTCTGTACTGTTTAAATTCGCTTTGAATTTCGGACAGAACACGTTTGCGTGCAGGATCGGCACTCTGGACGATTGGTTGTGCACCCCTGGACTATCATATACTAATGCGGCTCACATTTGAAACAATAGTGGTAATATGTTGGTGTCATTTGGAAATTGCTGTTAAGAACTGATAAGGAGTTTGTTATATTGATTGTAATGCTAAGAACAGTTTGTGTGGTCAAGTGTATTGGTGAGACAATCAGGCTCTACAAATAGGCATGGTTGCAAAGACAAAATATACAGCGACTGCTTTCCTTCCGAGATTCATGCCGAGTTTGCTACAAGTTGTACTTGCAAATTTCATGACACCAAATGTGCTTCGATCTTCCCATAAGTTGTTACATTCGTGACTTGTATGGTATCTAAGTTCTAGATTAATGTTGGGTCAGAGAAAGCTAGTACTGCATTTGCGAAAATGTGAGCTCGAAGCATTTCATTTTTTAAAACTAAAATAATAAGCTCGATGATAACGTGGAGCAGATCCTATCACAGATGTAGTTTTGTTTATAATGTTTGTGATAGTTGAAATAGTACTGCTGCACGTGATGCGAAGGACGTACGTTTAGAGATGCTATACACATCACACTGTCTTGGATCAATCTGTTGACTCATTGTGTGACCCGGGATTCCATTTCGTTCGGAATTGGGATAATACAAAACACAAGTTAAAAGAGCCTATGAAATTATATCCATATTAATATTTGTTCCTTTCACTGTATGGATGAAACTGTATATACTACATTAATATTATCATGAGATTTGAGCTAAACAATTAGCAAAATTGTCATGCCCTTATTATGCATCCTGTAACTGTATCCCAAGCAACATCGGTAAACCAAGTATATTTACAATTTCCTTTTCCTTTGTTAGTGTAGTATTGTTTTTGAATAATTATGCTTCATTGGTTGTTCTTGGCATTTAGGTTGTGGTAGCTCTACAAACACAAAGTGAAAACACCAAACAGTTATTCAAATGAAATGTTTATTATAATGAAGTACTCAAGTCTCTACGAATCCCTGCTATAAATATTAATGCAATGCTGAACTAAAAGAAAAAGAAATCAAACATGAATACTCCAGTAAAACTAAACATGTTTGCACAGTATTCACTGCCTTACACAACATGTATCAATACAAAATATTGAGTGGACGCTAATACGGATATTATACATAAAAGGTCAACGGAGGATATGATAATGTCGCTGCCAGATACAAATCATGTAGTTTTTTGTATTCAAAGCAGCGTCAATATATACAGTCAACATTCCAAAGTCACAAGTCAAACTTCACACGCATCGAACTAATTATAGATTTTGACCCCTTTGTGCTCTTTCCGATCACGCAACTATGTTTGTCAACAATATTTATCTTTCGCCTACAATGTCACCTTATTGGCAACAATACTGCTTTGTTTCCACCATTGTTCACTGTTGCATTAGTGCCAACTCTGAAGCTTCTGTCAGCTACACCCCTCTTCATTACCTATGTTGCCAGCTAAAACAAACTAAATTGGATAGCATAAAAAAAAAAAAAAATCATTTAGTTGATATTTTTTAGGTTAAAATAAGCAGCTCTTGGTAACCCTGTATGCGTCAATGAAATCCATTAGTATAATCATTCCTATACATACCCTAGTTATTTGCTTGTCTTGTCCTAATCCGTCATGGTGTCGTCGAGGCTTCCAAATGCGAATGCATGTTTACTTAGCATGTGCTTTCAGACATTACATTACCTAGAAAGCAGACTACACGCAAGTCATTTCTTTCTAATATAAACTAGAATCGCGAGTGGTCAGGACATACGATCTTCACTATTTATTTGTCACTTGCTTCTTTTAATTTCCGAAAATGTAAAATTTGCCCACTGAATTCCATTTACAAAAGTCCATCTGGCCTTACCGACTGTCTAGTTACATTGTGTCACAGTCAGCCGTGAAACTGGTTGGTATTTGACAGGCAGGCAAACGGCAAATTCGCACGCTGCAGCTATATTCCTTAATTTCACAAAATGAGCAACTAAATTTGATCTAATATTTTATTTCCTTTCATCCAGCTTGTATGCTTCGAAATTATTTGTGGTTCATATGTATGGCTAACGTTAATTCAGGAACTTAATGCCCCAAGGTAGATAAAACAGAAATAAATCAAGTTTATTGCGCTATTTTGTTACTTGTTAACATTAAATAGACACAGAATACAATTATAAATCACAAAACGTAATGGTAGATGACAACCTATGCCTAGGAGTACAGATATAATATTAAATGTATATCGTTGAAGTTGATCTATCATGCAATTTCATATCTATGGAAACGTTCTTCGCCCTTGTTGCGCGGGATACAACATAGTCATCTTCAGAATATGTTTCAGCCCCCAAACAACTACAAACAACTGCAAAGTTTCAAACTGTAGGTTAATATTAATTATATCGTTGTTTTGAAATAATAAGTATACACAGCTTGAGCTGTGTTTTTTCTAAACGCTGAGACGCATCATTAAAGCGGTAACTGAGTTTGTGTGGAGTGTTTGGAGCTATTATTCTGTAATTAACTACAAATTTAGAAACAAAACCAAACGTGACAATAGAAACAATCTTCGTTTAAAGTTTACTGAATTTTAATTTTGTAAAGTACATCACTGTCATGATCTCGACTTCGTCAACATGACCTTGGTAAAAATTATGATCACACATAATACAAATTATAACGATCACCTAGGCAAACAATGATTTGTTAAAAACAAAGGTGGAATTTATGACAATATTCTGAACAAAACGGGTTAAATAGAAACAGTCACAAGTGGCTAGACGATACTGTATTAGAACGATATTTGGAAATCATGCAAGAAGGTTGGCCGTTTAAATTAACCATTGGTACAATGTTTGTGCTGTGAAGGTATTGCTCCAATTAATAATAATAATAATAATAATAATAATAATAATAATAATAATAATAAATGATAATAATAATAATAACAAATAATAATAATAATAATAATAATAATAATAAATAAATAAATAAATAATAATAATAATAAATGATAATAATAATAATAATAACAAATAATAATAATAATAATAATAATAACAAATAATAATAATAATAAAAATAATAATAATAATAATAATAATAATATTAATGAGGACTTTGTATAACGCCTAAGCTTTAGAAGCTCTAAGCGCTTTACAACATCTATAATGATATGACTGCACTACAGAAAAACAAATAACAAAAACCATGAAATTGGAGAACATAAAAACATGCTGAAAGCATATAAGATACAAAACATTATTAGGTCTCTAAGTGTGTTCCTGCAGTCGATAAGGTGAGTTTTAAGAGCACTCTTAAAAGGGACCACTGTGTCTTTGTGTCTAATTTCAATGGGCAATTTGTTCCACATCGCCGGGCCTGATATCCAAATAAACGTTATCCATATGACAGCCGCATTAAATTATACTACGTCTAAAGCCTTTACCGGGCATAACAGTAATGGAATTTTTTACATAATGTCCAAATTCTTCATTAAGCAACTCTGTATTATCCGTTCGTTAGCAGACAAAAGTAAGCATGATTACACAATTAATGTTTAATCTGTATAACTGTTTTAAGTCATCATTTGCAAACGGAAGCTCATGCATATTAACCCGGCATCCTCGCACATTTACATACTTAGATTTGATTCACGTATCGTTCATTTTCACTACAGTCTGGTTCTTTATACACCATTAGAGGTATTATACAATTATTTCAACATGTCTAAGAAACATGATAAAAATTAAAAACAAATAATAAACACAACCAATTATTAATTGATTAACCTTGGTCGTTTGTATGATTGCCTATTGTTTTAGATTTAAGATTAGTTGACGAGGCACGGTAGTTCTGGCGTTTAATAGCCCCCCCCCCCAGCGGTGGTATTTTATAGACCTGGGTTAGTTGGTGAGATGCAAATTTAAGAGGTAAGTTAAAAACAACGTTATGTGACGTGGTCAATATTATGCAATGCATTCTCGTAATTTTGTGGCATATGACTGAAATATGCAAGGACACACTTTCATCCCTCCGCTACCTTTAATCAAGGGAAATATTCTAACATAAGAACTTTAAATATCGTGCAAACATCAACAGTACTGTTTTTTTTTTAAACACCTATTAACAATAACATAAGTCAGTAAATATCATTATTTGTGTGTGCATGATGCGATTATAGAATTTTAGTGGCATCTATACCAAATCATATGTATAAATTGTTTCAATTACAGACCACAAGTATGAAGAAGAAAACTTGGGAGGTAGGTTTGTAACTTCGTAAATTTTTTAGAGACCAAAACATGAATGTATTGCGCTTAAAAAATTAAATACATCACGTCTCTTTTGTAATTGCTCCCTTCAATTTTAGTTTAGAAACCTTATTAACGATGCCATGTGAAATGTTTTCGTCATTTATTTTTATAAGATTCTTTCCAGATGGCGCAATCAGCAGTGACATGTGAAAAGTAACCGTCTTATGTAATTTTGAAGATGCCTCTCGTGTACGGAAGGGGATACTATATTTAGAAATACCATCTGTTGGCATTTTATGGTTTTGAGATTGGCTGAAATACTAGCTAAAATAACATGTTCTGAACTAGAGATACGCTCTTCATTGTGTGACTTGGACATTTTAAATGATGTAGTCTAGTTTTAACAAAAAATGTCTGGACAGTGTACATTCATCAGAGCAACAAACAAATAATAGATCAAAGTCAAATCAGATTTTTATCTTAAAAGTACACTTTAAAGAAAGCGATATTTACTTGATGAGAAATTATATTTTCAAGTCGAAATATTCGCCTAATTGCGACTGATGTGGTTTTTTTAAAATACTTCAGGTGAGATAATTAGTTTGGTCTCAGAATGTCGGAACGTATTGCCAGAAATCAATAAATCGGGACCCCAATTTCTCGCAACAGAATCTCATTATATACCTATAATGTCATGAATTGGCCAATACGAAGATAAACTGTGAGAAATATTAAACGTCTTGTAAGGTAAGCTGGCTACAAACGGTACAAATATAATTTCGTAATGTTTGATGGCGAGTACCTAACAAGTATTCAGTTGTAACAGATATATCGAAACGATTCAGATATTTCTCCTCAACAGACGCTTTAAAATTCACAAAAAAGTAAATATTAAGTTTCTCAAATGATTTGAACACTGATGTACTCTCTCTCTCTCTCTCTCTCTCTCTCACACACACACACATACATTCATACTTACATACATACATACATACATACATACATACATACATATATATATATATATATATATATATATATATATATATATATATATATATATATATATATATATATATATATATATATATATATATATTCCTGTTTAGCACAACACAACCCCTTGCGGTGAGCAACAGCACTTACCAGTATCAGTGCCTTAAGCAACTCACAAAAGATCCATGTGATCTCTTTCACAAAAATAGATAACTAGGTCGATTGATAGGCCTCGAGGCCGAATATAACTGAAACGCTAGTAATGCCAAATTCAACACTCAGAGAATTGTAAATATAAAATCAAAAGTGCGTAATGTTGTACATTTTGACATTATATTCGAAGAGGTGGGTTACAGAAATCATTATGTTGTTCTAATAAACCTTTCCACCACTGAATTTTGAACTTCAGGCATAAATAAAATCTGTTAGCATCATGCATCTCGTCAAATATGGACAAAAAACATGCCATCAATTAGTTGCTGATTATTATTCTCCCCGGATATTCAAACACACGTCTTTACATTTACGTCATGTATAATCAGGTTTTAAAAAATTATACTATTGTCAAAGGTCTTTAACAAGCTAATAATTCTCGTAAAACGAATGTTACTGTTGTATCGTTGTTAAATTTCATAAAATTGTCTTTTGACCTTGATAATCACAAATATTTTACTTCAGAATGGATAACTTGATCAATATTTTGCTGTTCCAATTGATTTATATATCCTATTTAAAAAGTATATCTCACACTATTTGACTTCATGGCGTTTTACGTTGTCCATCCCTCGATATTGTTTATTAGCTGCAACTTTTAGAATTACGTTTCGTTACGGTTTGTATGAGTGAACTCCCCTTAGTAAATGCACAAACTCAAGTTAAGAATATTGATGAAGTTGTGAGTAAACTATATTCTGACATGTCACACACTCCAACACCACATTGAACATTTATTGCATTAAGTCTAAAGAAATCAAGATTTGTTGATTGGTATTATTCAAAGAAGAAAATAATACAATACAATCATTATGTATGACATGTTTAGATGTGCGACTTGTTAAAAATCTTTAGGAATTACAGTTTACGATATGCTAAAATGGGATAAACAAACAACTTAGTATGTACTGAAATTGTCTTCAAGTTTTTTAATTTGATATCCTTCAACATTTGCGGATATTATTTTATAATATCTTCAAGAATGCATTAAAATCCTGCACATTAATGTTTCTTGAACACTTTATGGAAAAAGATTCAACACATTTTAAAATTTTATTTCATATTTTGTATTGCACATAAAATAAATAAATTGACCTAAGAAACAATAATCATAGTCCAGATGACTCAGTTCGAAACAAAGATCCAATTGTTCTTTTGTTTCTGCAAAAATAAAATCAACAACAAAGATAATTATTGGCTGCACGAAGAAAAGTAATAGGCACGTTTGTGCTGATCATATATGATTTACTTTAATAATCTATTTCGATATATATATATATATATATATATATATATATATATATATATATATATATAGTTGCACTTCTCTGCTACAATGCATCACGATAACATCAACAAAGCAGACGATATTGGTGTATCACTTTGAAAATTGATTTTATCCAGCGCAAACGCCATGCACTATTGCAGTTGTCTTTTGTATTCAATGGATATGTTTCTCTTAAGCCGAAAAATGCTGAATAAAGTCCTGTTTCACAATGTATCATTGTTTCGCCGATTTTAGTTTTTACGTGACAAAAGCACACAATAACGAACATTTCACTCACTCTTTAAGGTATCCGGCGAGAAGAATTCTGGATGGCAACAGTTATTGTTTCCGTGTTGCTCGTCATTAATGGACTTATAATGTTAGTCACCATTTGGCGTAACAACACAACCAGAACAATAGGTATGAATTGGCGACACTCTTATCTCAAGTTAGTTTTCATTGTCAAAATTAGGATGTCATTTAATTTATGTGGTTGAATATATTTACCGTTTTGGCCCATGATATTCCATAAAAAAATGGTTACATATAAATGTGTTGTCATGTTGATTTACAAAATAATCCAAATATTTCATCTCCACATGTATGTTGAAATACTTTTCAAAACCTGATTTACAAATTTAAAATGGATGATAAATGGCAATCGGTAGAATGCTAATAATTTGAGCCAATTTTTTTTTATTTAAAAACTATTATAAATGCTGGGAAACACGTGTTAATAACGTGATGGCGTTCATTACGGTTTACATTTATGATGATGGACAACAATATTGTATCAATATCTCGAACAGTGAATATCTTTCTACCATGAAACAAAATATATTTCAAACCGTTTTAAATGTTACTGCAAATGTTGCGACTCTATTGTCACTAAATATCAGAAAGAAGCAAACCAAAATCTATTTGCAAAACGTAACCAATAATGTGAATATCTATGTCCTATGATAGGAAATAACATTATGAATTGCATCCAAACAATCTTGATCAAGGTGTATAAATAAATAAATGTACAACACGATGAAACGTTCCGTATCAATGTCAAAACAGCAAATATACGTTGTAAAGATGGCGTCGTAAAGAACTCGTTGGAATGATTCTGTTCGGTTCCAAAATACGTTATGTCTAAATAATGAGCTAGTTCTATTTTAATTAAACAGTTTAAAAACATGCTTGTTTTTTTACTTGCCTCGGAAATATTAGTACAACATAAATTACATATGCACACTTACGACAGGAACACATGAAATGTGGATGTCTCCAAAATAGAAATGAATCTGATTGCTCAGTTCTTTCTTATATGTAAATTATTTTGCGACCATATTTCATAATATACCATATATGTTAGTGTTAACACTGGTCGGCCTGGTCTCAGGGTAATGTGACTCGTTGTGACATCTATTACATGTCGGCGGCATGATGCCCATGTGTAAGACATCACTATAAGCTGACACACTGCAGACATCGTGCGAACATGGTTAAGCTACGTTAAAAATCCAAATCAAACACACACACACACACACACACACACACACACACACACACACACTATATCCACGTGACCGATCTTACTATTCATATGACCAAGCCCAACCAATGCAAAGTTTAAAAATTCTTTTAGAAGCGTCTAAACCCCATCAGCCAATGAAACACTAAGTCATCGATAAGACTCTCAGAACTTGGGAACACATACACAAATGTCTATTGATGGATCTATTTATTTGTACTAAGATCATGTGTGCTAACTAAATATATTCTGTAAATTTTACAAAGGTAAATAAAAATTAGACAAAAAATAATATATTCATCTACCATGAGTTACAGAAAATTTAGATATGCTGACAGCTTAAATATGCAAAATCCGCAAAATGAGAAAAGGCTTTCCTCCAAAGTTTGACATATAAATCACATTTTAAATAATGATAACTAATTTTAGTCAATGAGAAGCGTTTGTTCTCCTAACAATTTGTTATATATATATATATATATATATATATATATATATATATATATATATATATATATATATATATATATATATATATATATATATATATATATATATATATATATATCCGGTTCAATTGCTCCCGGAATAACTAATTGTATGTGACCACGAACATGGTGTATTTGCTAAACATCATCTCTTGGAATTGCATGTGTAAGGAAGCATCATAATTAAATATAATATAGTAAACGTAATTTGAAAACTTTTTTGTTTCGCTTGGATTTTTTATTAAAGTTGTGTTTGATTCAACACCGTTCATTACCGCGTGTTAGTCTACACATTACGGCCAGGATAATTAGCTGAAGAAGAACAGTGAAAAATCATTTGAAAAACAACCAGCTCACGCTTAGCTGCTGCACCCTGATCAACATAATCAGGTTGAAGGAGACAAAGACTAAATCTCACATGGACAGAGGTAAAAAAGCTGTGAGTGGTAAAGGTGACTAATAAACAGATGAGTCGCTAGTGAACGAAAGGAAATCAATATATTTTACATACATATGATGCAAAAACATATTACTCTTGTATAGAGTGCATTTAAAAATCTTTCAGATTCTAGAAAATTGTCTCAGACATGTGTACGAGAAACACACAGTGAAGCGTCTCAGACAGAACTAGAAAGGCATATACAACCCCTACATATTATATCTACGAAAGTGAGAGCATGCAACAGGAATGCTAGATTGGAGTGTCCTTGCGATTCACCAAAAGACAATTACAGACCAAATCCCCAAGAAGACAATTACAATGCTATTGATGAAGTAATACTTAACCATATCCCTCTCCCTATCTGTCCCTGTTTCTCTCTCTCCTTCTCTCTGAATTTTATAGTGACGTTAAATATGCTGTTAAGAATATAAGAAATGAGATTGAGCGCTCAGTTCATAACTAGTGTGGACATTAGCAAAACTTGTAAATTAGTCTAACAATTTCACTTTTTTGTATTGCGATTATCTCCCGTGATCATACCAAAATGAACTTTTTATATAAACTATGGAATTGTTGGTAGAACGTATATAATGCTTTATGGTGTTGTCATGTGCTTCTGTAATAAATAATCATGCATAATGTGAACAAAGGCTGAAGATCATTGTTGAATAAAATAGAGCGGCCATTATCAAAACATTATTTGATCTTACACCATATATACCCTTTTTTCACCGCAGTGATAGATATATATTTACTTGCCTGTTATTGTATTCGTTTGTTCAATATAATAAATTATTGAATCATTCATGTTCTTCTTCTTCAGGATAACCTGTCAGCCGAAGACCTCGGGATAGATATATTAGTTCCCGAACGTTCAGAGGAAACAGGAAGGAATACGGAGCAAGCGTTCTACGATTATGCTTATTCGATAGCAGCATGCTATGCTGAGACAGCCAATTTAAATAAAGCTGACGAAACCAATTTAACCATAAGCAGTGATTTTGCCCGTATGGTTGATACATTTCCGGATAAAGTAAATGACGAGCGTGGAACAGATCATGCATATCTAACTGTGATCGATGATCTTGTAAATTCTATTTAAGTATGTCAGGTTGAAGAAAACGTCAGTAGTGTTAATATTATAATTTAAATTAGTTTCTTTCCACGTGTATGATGACCATAATTCTTAGTCTGAAGAGAATTTTGAGGTATGAGACAGTGAGCCAGACCTCTATCACCAGGGTGAAAACTAATTTCCTTTGTGTTTCTTAATTTCCATTTGGACTGAACGAGATTAGTTATTCTGCTTCTACTTTACAAGTCTTTGACAACGCATAATTGTAATCAGAAATATACTATAGAAGAACATTTCCGAATTTTCACTTTAAAGAAGTTAATTGTTCGATAGCTTCAATGTTATACAGATAGTAAATCCAGAACCAAATTCGAACGGACGAAATCCTAATGATTCTTGAACTGATCTTCTAGCAACAAGTAACCGTAAATGAATACCTCCGTCCCAATCGTTTCCGGTATCAAAGCAATAAGACTTATTTATAGTTTTCAAAGGTTGATGAATTCTTTCTAAAGCCATTTGGCTTTTAGTGTACTAGACAGAAGATGTACGTTAGTGGATGCCTTTTTCATGCCTTACTTGCTGCAAACGTGCAGACATTGAGTTTTACTCCTGAACAGACTGGACAAATTTGGGATGACCAACTTTTGTAAAAGAAAATCTTTATCAAAGCTTTTAGTATGCTTTAGTTTTAATATTCCTTGACATGCATCTGGGAATCGTCTGTTCACACAAATTGTTGTGAATTATTAGTTGCATGACGTGTTCTTACGTAAGACCCTGACGCAGTTTACCATTTATTCTACTAAACGTCTTTTAAATGCAGGAATACGTTACAGATGAGCCTGGGGGTATATTCCAATTTGGCTTTGACACACCTTTAATGTTTGTAATATAAACGTTTCACGATCTTGGAATCAATCGTATTGCCCCAAACATGACTAGCCCGAATGGTATCAAGGGTGGGACTAAGAGGTCCATCTCTGTACAACCTACGTACAACAGTTTTATAACTCATTGGTCATAGGCAGGTACCTCATGTGGTCTCCATTGTCTCAAAAATAACCCATTTTGGTTAGAAATAACAAACAGGAACTTCTATGTAGTCCGTTTTGTTGATACCCTTTGTTAAGAAATTTAATAACTTGTATAACTCCTAGTACATGATATTGTCTAATTTTCATAAATTTTATTCATGGACATAAAATGCAAAGATTATATTTATTTATATTTTGCCTACGTGACAATGGTCTGTTTTAGGAATTTTAACAGCGTACAGTTATATAGGATATATAAGTAGATGCTTACTTATATACTGACACTTACTAAAATAACCTTAATGACGATTTAGCTTCTTGTGTTACTTGCATGACAGAGTTTGAGAGATTCTAGAAGAATTCAATAACATCCCATTGGATTCTCTATGTCACATGCGCCATTTCAAAGAATACTGATCAGTAAGCTCTCAAATATAGTCGTAATAGAAGGTTTATAAATGGCGAGAACTGAGGAATCAGATTAATTCTAATTTTGGAGTCATTATTTCTTTTCTTTCCCTTGCAAATGTGCTGACGTGTTTTATGATGGACTGAAATATTATTCAAATGTAAAAACATTGTTTTGGACTGTGTAGTGGAAATAGAAATCGCTGCGTAATTTGACTATATTATTATTCTGGAAATATAATTAATTATTCAAAGCAGGTTCTCACAACGCAATCTTGATATCATATTAAGTTTTGTCGGACTAGTACATTTCCTGTTTTGTAATTATATTGAACTTTGCTTTCTCTTTTGCTTCGATAGAACTTTCGCAGGACTATTTTAGGATTTACTTCATTATTTCCTAAGTTCCGCTCACACTCACATCAATATATTCGGCAAAAAACCATTTCCAAAACATTGTTAGTTTTCTTTCTTTTCCATAGTTTGTGACCAAATAGTCATTACGCCGTATGCAAAAAACAGGAGATTACCGTATCGTTTGTGTATTTAAATCGAGGATTTAATTTTAAATATGATCAATTTTCTGATCCGAAACATACCTGACAGTTACAGGTGTATTATATATAACCTTAGCTGGAACTAGATCACTTCCTTGTAATAAAAACCCCTCCATGGGTACATATAATACAAATCTGACTGTCACTGGTCCTGAGACTAAATCGGATGAAAATATTTCAAGAATGAGAGGGAAAAAAACTAATAAATTTTATTAAAATACGATTTCTTCGTAAAGGCCAAATAACATGACAAGTAAAGTGTCTGAAAAGCTGCTGCAATAGGGATTGGATTTACAGAATCAACAATATGTAATATGGAACCTTTCGACATCAATGGTTGATTATTCTCTGTAAAACAATCTTGGCTTTCTTTGACCGATCAAATGTATTGCAGAAATAAGGGCATTTGGAACAGATCTATCTTGACTCCTATGCTTAAATTTCAATTTGTAGCAATCACAAATAACATGCACATTCTTCTTGAAGAGGTGCAGGTAGGACCTTATACGGAATTCTGACTAGTTGTATCAGAAATCTGATTCCTATACCGTGTTACAGGTTGTAATTTGAAAGTGCATGTATGTACCTGAGTGTAATTATTACCAAGCACACTCCATAGTGTAAGACATGCTAACAGAAGAAACTCTGTGAGTCAAGGATTATACTTTTGTTGTGCTAGCAGCGTTTGTATAAAGCTTGACCTTGCTCATCAAGGTGTGTTTTAATGTAACTGAAGACACGATTCTTGAAATCATAAATTACTGAGTTGTTTGAAGACACCGTAATCTTGACCAACCTTCTTGACTTAGCACCATGTATGATATACTTGTTATTTAGGCATATTTGATCTCGATCTTTCCAATTTCTTTGTACAGTTTCCAGGCGGGTTTTGACATGCCTCTTCCTTTAATCTTAATTGGAGTTATCTGTCGTTATCTTGTTTTGTTTTGTATCTACATCTTTATTTGTTACTCTCTCTATTTGTCTCTTTCGTTTTCATGTTCATATAGTCTCGTTCTCTTTATCCCATCTTTTATTATTTCTGCATTTGTATTTGTCTTTCTTATCTGAGCAACATCTTTTGTCTCTCTCTCTCTCTCTCTCTGTTTCCTCTTTCTCTAATTGTAGCTATTGTTACACGCACAGGGGTATTCACTTGACCGAGCGGTGTCAAAACCCTGGCGCGAGTCACGCTGGAAGTCATATGTTTTCCCCAAATTTCCAAAGACTTCCATACAACTTGAGTTGTAAAATGGAAAGAAAGACGTGTCTGCTATAATTAATAATCTTTGCTCTAATCAATTGGCGACCCAGAGGAGACAACTTGCCCAAGAGTCCATTAACTGCACCTTTGCATGCTTTTTCTTCATTATCATCCTATTTCCGTACCGTAAGCCCGTCACGCCATAGAAATTCCACTAGTATTCCCTTACTAACTGGGAAATATTTAACTGCGCGACCCTAGGCCAGTCAATCCTCATAATTTCCGGCTTATCACGCTCATATACATACGCCCATTTTCCACTATGGACACATAAACGGTACCTACCAAGTTCCAACTTATTGATTCCATTTTATAATTTACTGATTTCTAACCATAAATACTGCCTTTTCAATCACAATACTTTTATACACCTCGGAATTTTAATATGGACTATGTTACGAAAAGGTACAGTCATTCGGCTTGTACTCAAATTCACTACTAACGACCGCAGCATGGTTCAAATTCACTCACACTCGGCTCTGTGATGTTTGCTCCTACTAACTGGCTAACTGTTTCGGGCTAGTAATGTATCCATGGCACGAAGACCAAATACTCGCACAAATTAAAAACGGGATGCTGTCAAATACACATACTCCAAATTTATTACACTATGTTTCGTTATCGCTTTTCTCTTTCTAAATTTGCATTTATCTACGTTCTTTCTGCATCTCGCAGTTTGAACAACAAAATTTGGGCTTAGCAAACAGGGTGGACAGACCAAGTCTTCAAACAAAAATAAAGCCTCTACTGAAACCGAAACTATTTCAGACAAACCGAAACTTTTTCAAACCGAAATTATTTCACACACAAATAAGGCTGCTACAAAGAAAGAGTCTCCAGAGAGAGTAAAAAGACTGAGTTTTCAAGCCATTACGGAGACATGCTGTTTCAGGTAAAATAAAACTGCTATGGTTTTAACCGAATATTTTACCAAGTCCGATACGATATCTTGATCTAGGGTCATGCAAATTTATCATTACAAATCCATGTGGGATTGACTAAGCGTGACTAAAGAAATTTCTAGTGTATGTTTGTCAACTCTATTAAATACAGCAAGAATATTACAGTTTTCCCTGATCACTTTTGGTATTTTTGTATACTTCTGAGTAACATATATCACACCAATATTTTTATGCCTACCTCTGGAAAATATTCTAGTAGGGTTTGCTTGTCTATCGAACATCACATAATCATATACGACTAAATTGTCAATACTTCTATCAAGAGAATCAACACTCGGTGCTTCTTCGATATCGGTTATAATTTCAATAATATCCTCATCGATTTCCAATTTTGCTTTCTCGTTAAAATCCTTTAACACCTCGTAACATTACTGATCGTCTACACTTGGGGCTACCAAATATAGTTTATCCCATTTCATCCATCTCGTTATCAATTTAAGTAACAACTGCATCTTGCCACTTCTAGATAGTAAAATGATAATCATGCGAATTGAATTTGGTAGCACTGCATGATGCATATTAGTTCACGTGTGAAATGTAGGACGCGTACTTGCAGAAACGGCTCGACAACAATTACAACAAGCAATAACAAATCAGCACTTGCTGGTAAGTGTGTACAATGTGGTACAAACAAATTTAGATTTGTTCATAAGGATTTAAAGAAAAGAACGAGGAGGTGATATTGCAGACAAACTAGCAAAACTTCCCGGGATTCCATGTCAAAATATTTAGGAGAAAAACATCTTCCAGGGTATAAATATTGTGGACCTGGAACCAGACTCAACATCCGACTCGATGATCAAAACCAACCCCGACCCGCTGAATATCCAATAAACGCTATTGATAAGGCGTGTCATGCTCATGATGCTGCTTATAAAAGCAGCAATCTGCAATACAGACATATCGCAGATGTGAAATTGATTCATGCGTTAAATTCTACCACTGACAAATCCTTCAAAGAAACATTAGCTTCATGGTTGATAAAATCGGCAATGAAAAGTAAATTAATACTGGGTGCTGGTAATTAATAACAACATGGAATCTATTTATTATTCCCCAAGAGGATAGTGGAGGGGTAAAATCAGCACTCGATAAACTCACTTTGCTGCAAAAGTGAAAAATACCACAGCGGCAGATTGGTAATCCAAACAGGCTATATGGAGATTTATCTAGCACCGCCTAAACAAATTAACTTCTCACATTTTGATGTCAGCGTCCCTAATGAAGTTCATCAAGCTGATATATTATTTATGCCATATGATACTGTTAATAAACAAACATACAAGTATGCGCTAACGGTAGTTGATGTTGCGAGTAGATACAATCAAGCAGAGCCGCTAAAGACAAAGTCATCAACTGAAGTAGCTTCTGCGTTTGAAAGGATTTATCGACGAGGTCCTCTGCAGTGGCCAAATCTATTTTGATCCTGGCAAGGAATTTCAGGGTGTAGTGTTATCAACAATGAAGCATCATAATGTCATCATCAGACGAGGACATAATGCACTACATTGCGATCAGGCAACTGTTGAACGATTTAATCGGACACATGCTGAGCGGTTATTTGGGTATCAATACGCGAAGAAATTTTTCCAGGATATACGATCTCGTGAATGGGTCAAGAGATTACCGGGTGTAATTACTGCTCTAAATAATGAAATTACTCGAATGATAAATTTGAAACCTATTAACGCCATCAAAAAAAGTATCTTCGTGAACTTAAACCACAAAATGATTTTTCAAAACAATGAATACTCGGCAATGTCACTGTGAGATATTTGTATGAACCAGGAGATCTTAAAGGCGGTACAAAAAGAGCTACTGATCCTATTTGGAGTTTCACTACACTTAAAATATCTAGCATAACAAGATCCACGGGTAGACCAGCAATCTATAGATTAGATTCGACTGCTTCTCAGCGCGGATTTACACGGGAACAGTTGCAAATGATAAACGAGAAAACTCAATTACCACCGCGTGGTCTTAACTAGCACCTCTGCGTCTGTTACACTCAAGACAAGTCAATATCACAGTATCTTTGGTATCACCAACACTGCTATATTTTCTGTCTGCGATAAATTGGCGAGGATCTTTATCCGACCAACACCAATGCATTACACAATTACAACTCGCGCAGTGATTATTCTGATGTTGTTTCAGTGAAATTATAAATTCAGCATCAATATCAAATTTCGGTTTATTTTTTTTATCTTGTTGTTTATGACCAGCGAGTTGTTTTCTGATTATATCACCGCTGACAATATAACTTATTTTGGTGTCATTAGCATCTAAAGCAACTCTTCGAAGTTGATTTATTCTTCGTACTCTGGACACTGCTAAGTAAACTAAATTTGACCACTCGATGCGATGATCTACGATCCAAACAATTGTATCGGATATAGTCAATCCTTGTGAAGAATGTATCGTCATTGCGTATCCTAGCGTCCATGGGGATTTATCAGCACGCAATGCATCTTCGACAACACTGATATCAACCAACGCAATATCTTTAACACGAGAATCTGATTCTCTGTCAGGCCTGGAATAAAAATTGCATTATTCTGTCTTCGTGTATCTGTAGGCGTATAACACAATGGCACTGGAAGTGTTGCGAATTTTTTTATGTGTTTTAAATAATTACATCTGATGTGCGTCTCTAACGATCTTTCTACTTGCCACTATCAAATCGTTTGGTCTCCACGCTTCCCAAAAATCATTTAATGGAGTTTCTGAAAATGTTTCACGCACTATTTCACACTGGATTTTACCCGGTTGTAATCTGATTAATTTCTTAAATTCACTTAATTTTTTATCAAGAGATCTATGATCAGTATTAATTTCTTCAGAATAATCTACAAAATTCTTCAGACAATCATGCGGAGATAAACCGACAAATGGTGGTGGTTGACTATGATTGCCACCCATTATCACAGTTGTATTCGCAAACAATAGCCAATCAAGAAACATTTTTAATATATCTAACAACACTGTGTATATCTCATCCCAAATAATACTTTCAGGAATATATGTCTCGCCCTTTTGATCAGGAGTCCATATGTCACCTTTCCATCGAAAGAAACTTTGGTTAGTGCAAGCATTAATTCCTCGCTGTTTCATCTCTCTTGCAAGTCTGTATGTTAGTGTTAGCACAATCATGTTTGATTTCCCTCGAAATAATTCGATCACACGAGTCGTCTTCCCTGAATAACCACAACCGTTTAAGTAACTGGTTTTATATCTACATATTGGACCGGAACACGAAGGCGCTCTAGATAGTTCTGATATCTGGTTTTTTTTCTTCAAGTAATTGTTTTCAATTGTAACATCTGCCGATTAAGAATAATCACGCATTATTTTCCTTTTAATTCTCGATGATCCCCAACACTGGTCGGAATTTGTAAATTCAGACACTGCTTCGCTGTGTTTTACATCTATGTAAAATGAATCAGTGGCGACTCTAACCACGGATTCAGGAAATCTATTTATCACCGAAAGTAAAATGATAGAAGCATAAGCCAGCATAGACGCTCTTAAATACGTATATTGGGGATTATCTCCATCTATGTAAGTAACAACTGTACCAAATTTTGTTCCATCAGACAATAAAGCGTCTTTACGATAGACATATATATATATATATATATATATATATATATATATATATATATATATATATATATATATATATATATATATATATATATATATATATATATTATAAAATCGTATTCAGCATCATCTTGAATTAATCGTGAAGAATATCGCTGGTGATTATTTTTACCATCCTGGGTGAATTTACCAATTATTCCTCTACCGAGATCTTTTGCGTATTTATTTTTAACTTCAAAGATCTCCCTTGACCATCCAACGACATATTCTTCGTCGAGCAAAAGGAATTGTTTTTTGTTTTCGCTGTTTATACTATCTAGACTATCGGGTTGTGGTAACCAAACTTCATTCTGCGCCCGATATGATATAATTGCTTCACTGACAACCAGCGATATCAGTATTTCAGAATCAATCATATACCGTAATAACACTATTGGCATCCAGTGTTTTTTCAGATATGTGTCTACCAAACCAAACATGACAGCACGGATGAAGTCCTTTAGCGAATTCAATTGATACCACACAAGCGAATCAGGTTAGATCAAAATCGGGTAGCGGCCCATTAATCGCAACACCGGTCATCTCATGTGTAGGACGCCCAAATCGTTTAAAATACTCTGAGCATTCTCCGTACGCGAGAGCACTCCCTGGATAACACGCAACCATATCAACCGAAGAAACATTTTTAGGATCATATTTGGTATTCCGTAATCCAACGTGGCAATATTTAGCACAGCATGATTGGACATCTCAGAGAAATTCAGTTCTTGTTGGTTTCCATAGATTTTTATTTTTCGCAAAAATGAGCTGCAACTGACGGGATTGTAAAACAGTTTGTTAGTAATTATTCGTCGTTATCCGTTGAAAAATTACGAGTTAGTTTTCTCATCTCGTCGTGAAGAGATACAGTACGGTATATTTCACCATTAGGTCTTACAAATTGATCAAATTTACACTCTTCGTGTTCAAAACTCTGAAATAACCACATTGACACAGGATCACTTTTACTTAAATCATAAATAAAATCAAACACATTTCCCGTGTAGTATTTTACAGTTTTATCCAGCGGAAATATTGTTACCGCGGAGGTCCAAGCGTGTGCATTATGGTCAATAATTTTTAATTGGAGATCCCCTCAGTTTATATTTTGAGTCATATAATACTTCTCCTGTTGTTGTCGTTACGGTTATTGGAAATTTTAATATCTTTATCTAAGCCAGCTACATTTTGAATTGTTACACCGCTCTCTCCTATTTTTACTTCCCATTCGTTTATTGTTTTGCGTCTTAGATCCGTCAATTTGTTTCTATGCAACACATTTGTTGAATGCTCTATAATTCGTTCACCTACACAATAAATCCTTTCTGACAAAGTCAGCGGTGACAATTTCAGGGGTTTTAATTTCTCAATACCCGGTTTGCCATTTAACGGATATATCCCATAAACAGCCGCCGTTACAGGATAAGATTTCTCGTAATACGGGATGTCAATTCCAGTCAGCTTTCCTGGTTCGGAATCCTGCCTCACAGTGACCTTTCTTTTTTATCTTTCAAGATGGGTTCAAATTTATCATGAATAATCCAATTTTCTGTTTCTGAAAGGATAATGAATTTCACTCTAAAAAATATTTTTTTCTGGTCAAGATGAGAGATTATCACTGCTGCTCTTTGGTCGTTCATGGTAGCATCAACACCACCATCGATTCGAAATGTTGACCAACAGTGAGATGCACCATCGCGCTTAAATTCGTTAAATCCCTCATGGATTTTATATATCATGCTTCTATCACTTATTAGACCCTCATTTGGTACATCTATGGATACTCTATCGAGTTTGAATTTAGCATTTTTCAAGGGTTTTATTTTCGATAATCTCTCGAACACCTCCATATTATAATTCAAACAAGTATTTAAATAAAGAATTTATATATAATGAATCACTGTAAATGGCTTATAATAGGATCATTAACTGTTTGCAACAAATCATACAGAAATGAATTATGTTGATCTCATTCAGAAAGTGTACGACGAGGAAGCTTGGGTCCTTTACCCTGCATAAGATATGGGGTGGGTGCTCGAGGAAAATCGCAGCTGTGTCTGAATTGTGGTGGTTAGCGATACAGGGAGCTTAAGCGCTATTATGATAAACGAATTAAAAGCTCTGACCCTGACTCTGTCAAGGGCAAAATCATAAGAACACCTCAGGACTACATTGATAGATTCTACATTAGTAATAATTAAACCAAACAATTAATTAGACAAATAATACTTATGTGTGTAAATGAACCAAGAATTTCAACCACATCCTGTGCTTAGCAATTATGAAACATCTCGTGATGGTGTTGTCAGACATGGCAGACTGATAAAACCATTAGGTGTTGTTAATATTCAGGGAATTTTTATGTATAATGGAGCGGGAAAAATCATTATTGTCATCGATTTGCGTTCGAATGTTTCAATTGATTGATCAAAGATGTGATTCACCACATTAATTGTATAAAATTAAAAATTCTTTATCGAATATACAAGCTCTCACTCAGAGTGAAAATACCAAACGCGGACTAACTGGAAATTACCCGAAAAATGCAAGACCTGTCAAGTCTATTAATACAGACACTAACGTAGAAAGAATATTTCAATAAATGACTGAAGCCGGCAAGTATTTTGATATTTGCGTGCCTTCGGTTCGACGCGTTGCAGAACGAATATATAATTCAGCTTTTCCAAACGATTTAAAAACAGAATAAAATTAACATGCATCTGAATTCACCAAAGGGATGATAACTCGTGTGGGCATATGTTTGTGTGATAGAGTAACTGCCCTTTGGATGGGATTTTTTGATAAATATAAATAGATATGACTCTGACTGAATTGTTCTATGTGCTTGTTTCACTAAAAAATTTATAATTTTCGTCCAAGATTTTGAACTACAGTGAAATCTCTACAGTATACACAATCACGCTTAATTCGTTAAATCCTTCACGTATTTTACACATCTTTAACTATATATTATATTCAAAAATATATACTTGTAGATTTCGACATTTAGCGTAATCCGTACGCGACAATGGATCTCGTCCCGAGGCCCAGCGTTCGAATCTCGTGGCAGGCAATATTGTCGACGGTACCGTTCTTGAGGGTTTTTCAATATTTTATTGGGGGCACCAGCCCAAAGAGTATTTCATGTACATCTCCCATCACGTCAAATACGTGATGGTGTGATTTTGCACCCCCGGGAATTTGATTCTTGGAGGGAGGTGTACAACGAATACAATTGTCCTCTGAAATAAATAGTAGGGTGGATGCAAACAGCTCTATGTCACATTAGGGTAACCCCATACAAGACGGTTTAGATCAAATAATGAATTTCGAAAATATAAATGACATAATAAATTAAAATTTTAGATTTGAAAAATCAAAAAATACAATTATCAGATAAATTAGATTGTAATCGGATTGTCTCATATTTTCAAGATCTCGATGATAGCGCTCAGAATAATAAGTACGTCTTGCCTTCTCAATATGCGTTAATCAAAAGGATTTACCAGGATAATCATGAATCCCTAGCATATAACAGTGATGTAAATTAATTCATTCAGTTATTTACAGCAGTCGAAAAAGTAAGTGCTAAACTCGGCCAACAATACCTGGTCAGGCGTATAATAAATGTGGAACTATGATATTGCTAGAAAACAATCAGATGTCTGGTGGTCAGAATAAACTATCATTGACAGCTCGTCAGATTAAGCATTTCAATGATGCTATCAAAGATAGAAAAGGTGCACAGGTTACTCTCTTTGCATCCGGGATCAAAGATATGATAAAATCAGATCGTTTATTTCCAATTTTAGCTGCGCTACCAGCGCTATTTGCAGCTGCGGCCCCAGCGGTAGCGAAAGCTGCAGCCCTCGGAGCCGTTGGTACCGCGGCAGGGATGGCACTAAAGAAAGCTAGCAGACAGAGATACAAAAAACGAAACGATCAGGAAAGGGTCCAAGACTACCAGGAACTCCGCATTCATGGTACAGCGGAAACGGCCTGAGACTAGGAACAGTTTATTACTCCAGCACCATTATCGCAAATATCGACGATGTCAAATTTTGATTAAATTGATGCTGCTAAAACATTAGCGATAAAAAAAACTTTAGAGGTGTTTTCATGCGAAATCAATTACCACAACAACCAAACAGTGCTGAAACCGGTATCATTATTATCGATAAAGCAGCGGACCTGGAACTCACTGGGTTTCATACGCGATTGATCCGCGTGCAATTGTTTATTTCGATTTATATGGGTTAGCGCCGACTAAAGAATTTATGCGTTATATACATCAATTAAAAATTCCTATCTGGTATTCCACTCTACCAAATGACCGATCCACCAATATGCGGCATAGAAGTATTAAATGTACTTGACGCATTATCATCATCAACTAAACCACCTCATAAAACCGTACATGAATATACTAGTAATCGCCTTTTAGACTGATCTTAAAATATAATGATTGATATTTGGGGTAGATCTCTCTCAAGCCTGAAAAACTCACCGAGGAAATGTCTGCAACCAAAGCTGTAACAAAAATAATCGAAGATGAAATATCCGAGATATTAAACCTCGCAAGTGTGGATCCAAATGAAATAGTAGTATTTCAAGACAAACAGGGTACATTGAAAACGAGTAATGTTTCCCTGAATGATATTCTTGTTAAAATTAATGGAGTAACCTAAAATTCCCTAGCAGTGTTCGATTCCACTGGTAATATTAAACCAGGAATTCTTTTACCAACTGTGATAGATAGTTTTAACAGTCGAGTAAAAAAATCCGGTGACACATTGACAGGAGTTCTCGACATGAATTCAAATAAAATAAAACTGCACATGGCGATCCAACATTGGATACTGATGCTGTGACAAAAAAAAATATGTAGATGTGATAGACAATAAAATAACGACAATATCTGGTGAGCATTAATCCACAGATGATGAACTTACAACGCTGCAAGCTGAGCTTAAAACCACAGATGATAAACTAACAACACGGCGAGCTGAATATTATGTTCATGTAGGTGCATTTGCAAACCTCCGTAGGAATTTTAGAAAATCGGATGAAACCATGTATAATTTCTTTGGTACTCCGATAACTGTCCCAATGAAACTTTCTGATATTAAAACAACTATTGATACGATTAAAAAACAAATGACGATATTGTGAGTGATTTTCCTGCTATCGCGACCCGACTTGATAAAATCAAAATACCGCGTAAACAAAATATTAATACAGTGTACTTGACACATCAAGAATCTTTCGACTGGACACTTCAAAATAATATCATTAATATTACCGCTCGACTCAGAGGTATCTATAGATTGACCTGATTTCAGGAGTACAGTTTTATGTGTCATCAGATACATCTACGGCAATTAATACTGCAAGTGCAATAATAGATAAGGATGTCATTGGAACATTCACAATAACCTCAGTCAGTAGTAATTTAGCTCGGGCATTAATGACATACTAAGTAGAATTTGTAATTGATTTAAGTAAATAGTATAATGAATGTCCAACAGTATCGATATGATCAAGTCCGTGAGTTTCAAACTAAACTAAAAACTCTTTTCGACGAGTATATAGTAAATAAAAAAAATACCATAGGCGAATTGCCAGCGTCGACATTATTGTGTATCCGGTTTCAAATGTAATTGCTGGAACTTGTATATTGTTATCAGCGATAACAGCACTGGCACCTGTAGTTGTCACAATTTGTGTGTCATCGGTGACAACAATTAAATGAATTCTCAGCATCATCACACAAAAAATATATCGACATACAGTCATAATAAACTACACGAGTATATAATTAAGTTACATATTGCATCAACCGCGTATTCACAATTATCGTCGCTGATATCATCCAGTCTCGATGACACAACAATATCAGATAACGAATTCTAAGCGATGATGAATATCTGTCACAGCGCAACATCAAAATTAGAAAAACAACACAATAATAATAACAACGACAACATCATCGAAAGAATTACTTCAGCAGATAGCCACAAACACAACGTCGGAAAAGACAACCATGATCTCAATAACCTCAACCAACCCTGAATTCAGTGTCAATTTCCCCACTGCGATTCCCGTTAAAGAGATAGCGCTGGCAAAATTACGAGTATACCACAGTTGGCCAAATATTCTATCAAAACCATTTGGTGGTCAGCAACCGAATAATTCTTTGGTGTTTGCGAGTAAGAATAAATCAGACGGGACTCCAGACTGGAATATAATTTCCTTACAATCTGGGTCTTACCAAATCGAACAGATCAATAATGAAATACAGCGCAGAATAAATCCATTATGGGAAGAGAATCAAAAATCGCTATAACAGTTCATGAACCAACACTATCATCCGCGATTGAGATAAACTCACCGGGGTATGCTGTAGATATCTATCAGAATTCTATAAGAACCGTGCTAGGATGGCCTGAAATCCCACTACCTAAATATCAAGTACCGCCAGAGTCAAAAAAGTCTATTATGTCACAGACATAAAATCATATGATGACAATTTCTATATACAAGTTTTCTATTTATATTCCACGGTTATTAAATCCAAAAGAAAATGATATTGGTTTTTCAAATGGGGATTGGTTATGGAAACATAGAATAGAAGACCACGGTGGGGTGGCTCTAGTAGGTGATGTTTTGAGGATTTTTGATGGTTTTAATAACAAACATAAGAAATATTTAGATAAATTACGGCAGAGCTATCAAGAACTAGATAAATTACGGCAGAGTTTTCAAGAACATATTATTGATTTATCATCAAAACTCTCAATTCTCAAATTCACGGAAATACTAAATCAAACTGTATACGATATGGAATTGATTAATCTACAACTTATTCAAGGATTATTAAATGCCAAATATGGGTATGATAGAGTAAATTTTTCAGAGAACTATAAAATACGTGTAGAGGCTATTCCAACATTTAAACTCCCATGGTATAATGCAGACCAGTTAAAAACATCAGTCAGTGATCTCCTCGATGAGTACTTCCCACAAATACTCGCTGCATGGAAAAAAATACCACAACCACAAACAACCATCTTCAAACATAATAATAACCCAGACGGGAGTGGGAGGCATATCGCTGCTGCTAATGTTAATATATCCTCGGTGATTGCAATAAATCTAGTATGTGACGCTATCGATGGAAGTTACCAAATAAATCTCGAAAGATCAAATCAAGACCAGCAGGGATATATTTTATATTCGTTTGCACAAACGGCTCCACCAGGATTTTTAATAATTGAAGATCCAACTAATCCGTCTATTTGCGATGTCACAATGATTCATTATGGAGAATTAATTTTAAACTCACTGACCAGTCCAATAATTTGATTGACTTAGGAGGAGAGATTTTACAAATTAGTCTGTATGTGAAATCCTAAAGACATTTACCAAAACAATTTTATCTTATCTGAAATAGTTTGTCTCGTAGAGGTTTCAAAACTCGGTCTATTTACTCTCTCTGGAGACTGTCTTTGTAGCAGCCTTTTTTGTGTGTGAAATAATATCGGTTTGAAATAGTTTCGGTTTCCGTAGAGGCTTTATTTTTGTTTGAAAACTTGGTCTGACCTACCTCTTTGCTGTTGGTTTTGTAGTTTGTTTCTAAGTTCTTTAGTATCTTTTCCATAGGTGTGACCTTGTAAATACGGTAATCCTTTCAATTGTTGTTTCTTTTCAACATAATAGCATCATTTTTATAAAATGCTGTACTTTTGCTCTCTTTTTTATAATAGATCTTTAAAATGTCATGCCATCTATTGGTATGGTAACGTTAAATTAAATTAATTAGTTAAATCAGCTTCACATATGCCCAAGAAGTAAAGAATGTGTAAAAGTAAAGTGCTTGATTTCCATTGCCCGTTTCACTTACAATACCTTTGTTTCAAAGCGAACCGCAGAATAGTCCGCAATATTGCACGCCATCATAAATCAGGGGACGTATCCTGTGAGTCCAAAACTAGTATTATTTTTCAATGATTTAGTTACAATTGCTCAATTGCTTTTCAAATGAAAGCATAGCAGTATGTTATTTTCGTCAATTGGTCGAATTCGGTATGTATGCGTGTTGCCCCAGTATAAAGAGAAAAGGAACAAGTATATTGTTATGCCACGGAAAAATATTGCAACTATAAGTATCAAGCAAAATATTGCGAAAAAAGCTATCAGTGAAACACTTTGAAATTTTTGATTATACAATATAGACCAAAATTATAATCCATTTGCGGTGGGTGATTCGCAGCTGTAATGGAAATATTTACAAATACCAACATTTAATAAAGTTCCCTACAGTTAGAACAGTTATCCAAACTAGCCACCAGTCACTAATGTTGACTTTGATAACGCAAATCGGTTTTTGAAAATTGCTTGTGATGATCTGAATTCTTTCAATATGCCATAACTGTTTACTTTTACTAGAAACAGAGCTACATCATAAAGGGTAATTCGGATCAGGATTTATGTATCTCACAGAGGTGTTGCAAATATTGCAAACACAATAAACATGTTTTCTGTGCTTAACAATCCTTAAACAGGCTCAAATTCGAAGTAAAGATGAACTGACCATAATTGGTCCAGACAATAAAAATGTGGGGTGTGCCGGATTATTTATGGGAGATAAGGCTGTCGTTTTTGTCCAGGTACATCTGAGATGTTTCTTACATTGACATTGCTTAAATTTGACCCACTATTCAGGATTTTTTAAAAGAGTCTTATCAATAATGTTCTTACTGCCACTTTATATGTTCATTTGCAGCTTCGATGTCAATCTTGCGAATTATACCATTCGGAACACTTCGGTTTTCAACAAGACTTGACCTAGACATTACATATGATCGATCAATTGTTTATTCGTAAACTCTCCGCCAATCATGCCGCAATACCATCGTACAAATAACCAAATAAATTTGGTTTCTTTTCTTGTGGTGACATTTGAAGTGAATAAAATTTATGATTTATTTTAAACATCTGCGCCGAAATACAACCGAATAATGTATGTCTCTCAAAAGTAGTCTAGGTCGTTCTGAACCGTTGCTTCAAAGGTCCGTGAGACTTATGGTGGCAATGGACAGGTTATACTCACAAATTCAGTGTTGCATAAGCCTATCTAATACAAAACGTCATTAAAAATCCAAACAACCAACACATTTTATATCTAACAGTATCTCATGCTCTTGATTAAATATGAAGTGTATGATCAAAACAATTTGCTATGTCCCGAGCATGTAATGATTTATTAAAAACATCATGTCTCCGGTACCAAAATTATTTGTATGTATGTTACCTGAATTTGAACGTTTTTGATACATATAATATAAAAAATATTTCAACGTACCTGATAGAAAGCCCATTACCTATGAAATACCTTTGGCAAAAAGCAAAAGGGAAGTGCAATTAAACTTGCATAACATTTACAACTCTTGTATTAGCGTGATGAGTAATTTCGAACTTTGAAGCACGTCTCCTTGGTTATCGTTATGCCGATCATTTTTTCCAAAGCATAGAGATTCTTTTTAATATGTACGTGTGAACAAAATGATACATTTATTTTTGCACAATTAATCCTTGCAATGAAACCAAATAGTTTTCTTTACAATGGTTAACTATTATCTTTCGCATTTCAGAACATGAGGCTCAACGATTATTTACAGACACAATTTAAAAACATATCGTTTTATGCTTTATATCAGATTATTAGATCCTATTCGGATAAAAATCATGACAGTCTTAATACATTACGTCTTTACTGAGAAATTATTACAGTCCTAGCAGGATACATGGGTACAGATGAGTTCAAACATAATACTGCATATTGTTACAACCAAAGCATGTTTTAATTAAAACTAAAATTCATTCAGTTGTATCGTGTTTCGAAAATTCAGGCATATAATGAAGGCATCAAAGTTGAAGTAGTTGTTCCGTTAAAACAATAAAGAAATGTACCTTTTTGGCGAAACTATTTTTTAAATAGTCTTAGACATTTATAGTTTCCATAAAGCTTACAACTGAATGTAATATTATAACTAGAAGAAAAATTACCTATTATCTACTAGTAAATAATCAAACTCAATTACAGACAGAAAAATAGCATTGTTAGATTAGTAGGAAAATATGTTCAAAATAAATAGCATGTCTACCATCTGAAGGAGAAACAACAGTTCAATTTATATTATCATAAATATTTTAACAAGATTTATTTCAATTTTCAGTGAATTTTCTGGGAATATCTTTCTTTGCAAGTGCACCATATTTCATTCACTTTTTTAATTTTTAGATAAGGATATAATTTATATGGCTGGTTGTAATATTTCCCTTACATGGATATTACCGATAACAAGAGAAGAACTCCTCGGATTCAACATTACCAGTTCGTTCGAGAGATCAGTCGCAACTGTATCAGCTGATCTCAATTGCTACGTATGGGACGATTCATCAATGCTTTGCAGCATAAACAGTAGTGGCGATCGGCTGGTCGTAGTACTGAATATATTCAACGTAACTTCAGAACAGAGTGGTAACTACAAAGTTTGGAAGAGAACTATATCATTGCTGCTCGAACAGTATTCAAACACTTCTAAAAAGCATGTTGTTATCGGTGAGTCGAAACAAAACGACAGCGAAGGAGTTTTAATAAATCTTTATCGAACAGTCATACTTGTATGTATATTTTAACCATTTCTTCAAGCAGTGTATGTATTATTATGTGGAAAATGTTGATACGTTTAGCCAATCTGATTACTAGTATTGTCATAATATATTAAGTATAAATTTTTGACTATTTCCTAATTTATATATCATCTGTTTGTATTTTCTTTAGAAACTCGGCAATTGCATCATATTTTGCCAATGGACAAGTAAGCTGAGTGTTTATGACATTCTGACTGATATAGGGGGCTTTTTCGATCTGTATATGGACATGCGATATATAATATCATTCACGTATTGACTCCACTTTCCTTGAGTGTAATCAGCGCGTCGCGAACAGTTGACAAATTCAATATAAACGTCAATATATCATTTAATTTCTGTTTTCTCCTTTATATGTATCTTATTACAGACATACACTAAGTATAAGCCTAAGAAATATTGTCTATTACGCAGGAAAGGCAACAATAACGGAAGTACGGAAACCCATTTTAGGCCTGCCATTTCAAATGACCTGCAACACTACCCATGAACAAGAACAATATTTATATAGGTGGATAATAAATGGTATAGAGAGAACAACTGTCTACAAAGGAAATTCATACACTATTTCCAGTCTTCGTATGAGCGACAATTTTAGAAACATTGCATGCTAAGTATGTTTGAATCAAAAGGCAAGCAACTTCTCGTATGTAACCTGCCAAAATGATGACTGTTCGATAGACAGTGATCCTTATTCAATACAAGTACTATGTAAGTATGTGTGAAGCTTCTTTTATTGATATAACGATATGGAGAGAGAGAGAGAGAGAGAGAGAGAGAGAGAGAGAGAGAGAGAGAGAGCGCGAAAGTGGATGAACAGTGACCGTCATAAATGTATGAAGACCTATAAGACAAGCTAAAAGACAGAACAGAACAAGAGCGTGCATGTTAATTCGACAACCAACTGTTCTTACTTACGAAATAAGTGTTAAAGGCTGCATATCACCAGTGACACTGTAATTTGAATGAGTAAACTGGGAACACCTGAGTTGTTAAATTAAATATATCTTCACTGTGACGTTGTTTGTATATTTTGACTCTGCCACATTCTACCTTGTAACGTCATTATGTGTAAGCTAAGCCTCTGCAAGTAAAAGAGAATCCTTACATTTTGCTGTTGCATATTAAATAAAATCTTCATGATTCTGCATTAAAGACATATTACAGAAAAAGTACAGAAAATGCTATCCAAATTGTATTTGTGTATTTTTCTGTAAGTGTCGAATTATCCCGATATCATTTGATCTCAGATGTTTTAGCACCGCGTACTAGTAATTATTATCCTTCAAAACGGCCATAATCCACAAGAAGACGAATAAAATCATGAATGAAAAGAGTGATCATTTTGGACTGAAGTGGTTATTATTACGTTATAATAACCTTATCGACATCCCACGATTACATGGCATGTCATCCCCAATAACACGATAAAGACTAGTTGGCGACTATGGAAACTTTAATCAACTTAGTCAAACATAGAATGCTATTATCAACGAATATGTTTCGCACTGAAGATGTGATTTTAGTATACCAAGCCGATATTCGTTTCCATAATCCTTACCGATTTTGAAAGTATCAGTACGATTAATTCAGTCTCTTTCAAACATATGAAGTTATTAAGCTTGGAACCGGATGTTCGGAATGAACATACTCGCGAATAGGCAGTGAGTAATGCATGCAATATTAAAAGTTCGAATGTAAATAACGACACTTTTCAACTGCACCCAGGTTTATTACTTTTAATACGTCATAATAACGAGATCACAATAACTAAATAAACTAGCTATTAGTAAAGCAAAGAAACCTCTAATTGTCGTTATAGATACCGACCGGTTTCTTCATAATTGAACAAGATTAAAACTAAAATGTGTAGGCAATGCATTGACTGTTGAAGCATAGCCTGTTGCTTTTTTCAACAGCTATCATTTAATCAGAATCCGCTCTTGCATGTATCCGGCAGTTTGTGGCAAAATGACACACTGAGAAAGTCGTTAGATTAAATAGCTGCACAACAATCAACAATGGACAGGATTTGCTAGAACCATTCATTGTGATCGTGCTTTTAAAACGCAGATTCTATGTTCTAAGATTTAGCTAACCCTAGGGTTAAAACGCTATGATGAGCACGTTGGGCACCTTTTCGATTCCAAAGTTGACTATCATGTTCGGTATGGCATACTCCTCATAGTTGGGTATCTTCTTTTGCAGTTTGGTTAACGCCATTGTCAAAAGATATTAACATCTTATAGAACCTTGCAGAAACCTTAATCTGATGCTTAAAACACTTCTGAAAAACGTTCCAAATAGTAATTGATAAATTGTATAAATTAGTGATTAACCTAGCACATCCAACGCTTTCATCTCTTTAAGTAAGCCATTGCTTCGGTTGTGGGCCTGTTTGTCGAAGAGTCTCGCAAGAGAGAGACAGCTGTTTAAGTAATTGTATTCGCTTTAATGACCAAAAAAACAGAGAGAGAGAGAGAGAGAGAGATACGGGAATATGTATTTACCAATAATAGATCACAGATTAGTTTCAAGACCAATACAATGTGTACAATATTTTGTTTCAGATGGACCAGACAATGTATCACTCAGTCGAGAAGAAAGACATTTTCTCCTCAAGAAGCATGATATTTTTGCAATCGATTGCTTTGCTAATTGTTACCCAATCTGCATATTTTGGTGGAAGGGTCGTGACACTATAAAATCCAGAACCTAAATTTCATCTTTGAGTCAAAAATGTCTGGACAGTACGCGCGTATCGCATATGTGTTCGTTCTAACTGACATATTCAGGGTAAACAAATAAAAACAAAACTTCTTTCACGATTCGTAAGATAATCAAGATTTAGCTATAGAAAACATGAATTTTATATTATATATAAAATCATACACAGTTTGCGACATTGAAAGATCAATTCAAACCCGTTATAAAACATGTTTGTATACAAATATTTTCATTCTAATCAGCTATTACCACTTCGTGCTAGTTCATCTGGCACTACCATGTACCCAGAAATACTGGGCAGAGATCTCCATTACATAAGCATACAAATGGTCTACAAAGTATATCACGTACAAACACACGCACGTACACAACTTAATTAAGTAAAAATGAGTATCCCCTTTATATAAACTGGTCACCGCTGGTAATCCCGTAATGCATAATACATTGGTAAGTGATACCAAAGGGAAAAGAGGAAGGAAATGACACGATCTTTCTTTTAATGAGTATGTGCTATTATACGTTACTATTTCTAAGGTGTTTAAATCCTGTTTGTGAAATCAAATAATGTAGCTTCTAGTTCTCATGAGTTCTTTCTTTGAAATGTACTCAACATCATCTGCTAATAAATAAAGAAAAGCGGTTAGCTTTTACTACTATTAATGTTGAAACAAGATGAATTTTGAAACATTAGAGCATATTTAAAGACAAATGTAATTATAGGAGACGCTGAGAATAGTACTATTCCTTCTTTGCTGTGCATATATATGTCTAGAATTGATTTGTTTCGATGTTGTAATATATGTTTTACTAATTATATATTTGCACTTATATGTTATATTACAAAAAATCGGATGATATTAGTTTATCTCTTCGATAATTGATTTTATGAAGACCTAAAGCCATATGCTGCTCCGACTGTCTTGTTTTACAATGAATATAGTTTTCTCTTAAAGACCAAAAAGGCTGAATAATGTTCTGTTTAGAATATATCATTGTCTTGACATTTTAAGTTTTACGTGACAAAAACAAAATAGAGCGTTTTTACTTACAATTTCATATTTCTAACGGGAAAACAACTGGCTAGGAACAGTCACTGTTTGCGTGCTCCTCCTTATTGTTGGACTTTTAATGGTAGTCACCGTTTGGCGTCGTACAAACACAACCAGAACAATAGGTATGAGTTTACAACACTCTTATCTTTAGCCTGTTCTATTGTTGTCAAATTAGGTAAATTAAGGTTATTTAATACACAGAATGTCATTCGAGCCCAAACAGATTAAGACTACATATATTATCAAAAAATGAGAACCGTTAAAAGTATTAAAACCTCCTCAATTTCCAATATTGCTTATAAAAAATACTATAGAAAAAGATCTTTCAAATATTTGGAACATGATTTATAAAGAGAACATTTCTGTGTTTTGTTTCAAACATGTTTCGTTGTATATACACAGTACTACTGTATCTCAATACAAATTTCGATAAGACTTTTAAGTTGTTTTCAGTTTTTAAACGGGTGGATTTTTATTTCATGTGGTTGAATATTAAGTATGTTACCGTTTTTATAAGTAAAATTTGTCTGGATATATTATTGGATTCTTTTATCTCCTCCAGAATAATTCAATAAAGATTTCATTATATTTTCCCCATCTTTACTTCACTTGTAGTGGGTATTTCGACGTACATTTCATGAATAAGAGTAAACTAATAACACTTATAAAAGATGAATATTGATATGGTGTAACGGATATACATATGGCACTTATTATGCTTCTGACTCTACTGGACGGTAGGAAATATGCATTAGTGTCAGCTGAATGAGTTCCCCAACACCTTCTCTAGTGAGAAAGTATTTTATTCTGGTTCCAATTACAAAAACTTTATTGCATATGTTCAAGTTTAGGAGCATCTATTTTATACCATTTAGTTCATTTTATGTTGTAAAATTTTCCCATCCCGAAAATTCCTGCACATAAAAAAGACCTTTATTATAAAGTCCGTTCTTTTGACTTATTTTATAAGTGTGTGTTCCACATGAATTTGTTTTAAAAGTGGTTCAATAGATTGATAAATACTTTAGATCTGTATTCCTCCATGTTTTCTTCAATCAGCGACATATATACAAATGCCTGATAGTAACAAAATATTAGCTTACAATAAGGTTTTAAAATATATATACAAATTTTGCAAATTTCATGTTAAGTGAAATAGTTCCACATTCTGATCTTAAACGTTCCAATAAACCATTCCAACACCGACATTCTTTATCTGACAAGGTTTAGAAGTATCTAATATATTCTAATTTGGTATAAATTCCATTCATTCATCCATTGCCTGGTTTCCTCTCTTTAACGGTCTTTTGACCTATGTTCATGTTTTGATTTTAAGTTCATAGACCGGGCATATTTAAGACAGTATAAATTACTGTCAATACATCTGTACATGAAATCGGAGATTTTATAACAGGTAAGGTTTGTTTTACAAACTGAATATAGGAATGTGTGTGGCTCACAATCCTTTGCTACAATTTTTCAAAAGGTTTTCAATATATCAGTACATGTAAATAAGTGTGCGCTGTTTAGTCAACGCTTTTTTTAAAATCAACGAACGCTAGACCTGTAGTCTTAAAATATGGGAAATATTAGTTCAATAGTTCTATAATTAATTTGAGATAACGTTATGACAGTGTTTCAGAGAATTTTACTAATAAAATGTAGAACTTTGGTCCATAAGTATTATTGAAATAACTCAGTACTATTGCTGCTCATGAATGTCTGAAACACAGATGTGCTAAGCGCGTAGCCTTTACCAATTCTGATTAGAGAAAAGTACGCTAGGCCAGTGGTTGTAAAACTGTAAACAGTGATATCAAAACTGCAAAAGCATCAAAACTTACTTTAAAAAATACACAGTATCATTGTTCTATATCGTTACAAAACATACACATGATTGTTATATAATTGTCAAAACTTGATTTTCAGATTTAAAATGAATGAGACATTGCTAACTGGGTAATACGAGTTCTTTGATGCATATAATTTATGTTATAATTAATACAAAAGTTGGAAACCACTGCTTAAAACGTTATCACATTAATTAAGTCCTACATTTATGACCAATGACAACAGTATTGTACAAATATCACAAAAGTGGACATCTTTATGTTATAAACACCACAATATATATATTCTGTACAATTTACAACCATGAATAAAACTTAGAAAAATACACTATTGTACCAGGAGTTACAGAAAATATAGTTATATATGTCACTTAAATGAGTAAAACCCTCAAAACGCAACAAAGGTTTCCTCCCACGTTTCAACAATAAATACCATTTCAAATAATGGCATCTAATTTCAATCAATCAGCGGCTTTCATTATCATAACACGTTTATTAAATCTCTACAATACATAGCTGGTTCGTATTCTCCTGGAATAAATGACTTCTTGTGACCATGTAAATTGTCTCTCATCTAAATACCACCTCTTGGCATTGCGTGTATAAGGAACGAACGTCATGTGCTCTAAGAGTTTAAACGTAATTTGGAAGATTTTTGGTTTTGTTGGACTTTTTAATAATGTTATTGTGGATTTAACGCCTTTAATTAAAGCGTGTTAGGCTATACATTAATGCCAATATAACAGGTCGAAGAAGAACAGTGGAAAATCATGCGAAGAATACAAGAAGCTGCAGCAAGCTTATTCATATACTCACACTAAATGAAACCAATTGTCTAATGCATGTTGACAGAGGTAAAATGGAACTGGTTGAGAAAGGGGACAGTTTCGGACCACATGGCAAACTGGCGCCGTATATTAATAAAGAGGTGAGGCACTAGTTACCAAAAGGAAAACAGTACACCATACATTCATATGATACAAAAATTGGTCTCTATTGTCTTTAGTAGTGCAATTAAAACATTTTCAGATTCTGGAAAATTGTCTCAGGCATGTGTAGAGACACAGACCGAAGCATCGCAGACATAACTAGAAAGGCATAACATACAACCACATATTCCATCTAAAAGAGGGAGGGAATTCAAACAGACTATGACATTGGAGTGTCCTAACAAGTATCCAGCAGACAATTTCAGACAAAACTTCCTAGAAGACCATTACAATACTATTGATGATGTAATACTGAACAATATTCCTCTTTTATGTGTCCTTTTTTCTCGCTCTCTATCAGTCTGGATTTTATAGTGAGGTGAACTATGCTGTTATGAATATAATGAAAGAGTTTTAGCGCTCAATTCATGACTATTATGCATCTAATCAGACGTGTAAAGTGTTCTAAAAATGTATGTGTCAAATAACTAGGTGACTGCATCGTTGTAAAATATTTCCCGTGATTATTACAATATGATAGTTTCCATAAACTGAGGAATTGTTGGTAGAGCATATATAATGTCTGATGTTGCTGTCTGGGTCCTTGGGTAGTAAATAATGTTTTGTAATATGAAAAAAAGATTCATCGTTGAAGACAAATAAGGCAGTCATTGCCAAAGCTATAGTTGATCTTGCCGATCGTATAACATGTATAACATATCCCCCCCCCCAGAGAAAGCTTCATTTTCATTATTCTTGTATTTTGTTCGTTTGTTAAATATAATATATTCTTTAATCATTCATGGTCTTCTCCTTCAGGATGCCTTGTTCGATGACGATCTCGGAATGGACTTGTTAATTCACAAAAATTCTCACGAAACAAGAAGGTATACTCAGCACATACACTACGATTATGCTCATTCGATAGGAATATGCCATATGTAGACAACTTCTACGCATGTAGCTGATAAAACCTCATTAACCCCAAGCAGTGATTTTGCCAGTCCGGTTAAACTATTTCAGGATCAAGAAAACGATGTGCATGATACAGATCACTCGTATCTAACTGTAATCAATGATTATGTACATTCTATGGAAGTGTGTCAGGTTGAAGAAACTGACGTGAATGACGAAGATAAAACTAATATAAGTCCGCTTAATGGGTGATATACATTATATGTGTTTTACTGAATATAAAACGATTATATACAACATAAGTACAGCAGATTAGTTTAAACAATAAATAATTGTTCCCCATTTGTGTACAACTTTGGGACATATAAAGGCATTTTGGAAATAACTTGTTTATCTTAAAGAATTTAAAACATAAATGAAATGGAATAAATAGGATTCAACATGTTACAAATATGACGGATATCCTCCAATTATTCTCACAAAAAATTATTTATTGAAACTAGTAATATAAAACATAAGGTATTTACTAGTTATCATATTATCGTTGATATTTTGTAGTTTGTAATTCAGAATGGTTATCTGCTTATGAACTGTATTACACGGAGTCTTACGTACTCTATCATATTTTAATATGGTATAACCGAAATTGAATACTTAAAATAATTGATATATTTTAGGAGACACGTAGCGCCTAAAAATTTCACATTCTATGACTGCCTCAAATAATTCAAAACATATGCATACATTCAAATAGTCATACAATCCTACATATAATATTCCAGTATTTGAATCTGAGTCCAGAATCCTGACAGTTTCTCAAGACCATTCACATCATGGATATCATGGATATTCATACATTCTGTAAAACCGATATACGATTTCCGCAAGATCTATTACATGCTCTGTCACGAAGCTATCTTAAGAATATACTGACCAATATGTAGCTTATTATCTATTTTTGGAACAATCACACTAATTGCATTGGGTACTGGAACGAAGAGAGACGATTCACTTGAGAACGAAAGTTATTTTCATTATTAATCCTTTCGTAAAGACGTATTTTAAATATGCAAAATGTTTTAGATTGAATTCCTGATTATGAAAGAATGATGTTTGAGAATAATCCCGCACACGCACGCACGGACGCACACATACACACACACATATATATATATATATATATATATATATATATATATATATATATATATATATATATATATATATATATATATATATATATATATATATATATATATCTTGTCTCTTGGCATCCGTCCGTCTACGTAAGACGATAGCGTAGCTCCAGAGTCAGCTGTTCCTTCTTTCTGGCTCTCTTTTCAGCGTGCTTTATATTCATGTCATCTTTAGCTTTGCTAACCCGCTGACTGACAGTTAGGCACTAGGTCTGACGGTCCTTAGCAAAGCTCTCCCAGGTGTTAACATCGATGTTGGCCGTCTTCTTGTCCATCTTGCAAACATCTTTGTAGCGGAGGCGTTGACGTCCAGTCGGTCGTGCACCTTCTGCTAACATCCCATATAACATGTCCTTGGGAATGCCGCCTGGGTCAATTCTCTTGACATGGCCGAGCCAATGAAGAATGGAGAACATGCTGAGAATGGAGAACATGCTGTTGATGTTAGCGCGTTCTAGAACCATATATATAGAAAACAGTGTTATTAATATTTTTATTATGCATAATTCACATTTCTACTAAAATATTATATTCTACTGTTATATGTAATTGATGAATGTGATGGTGTTCGTAATACATATAATCGTGAAATAAATAAGTATTTTATACATAATTAATCATAATGAAACTATTTTCAAGATGTCCCTACAATTGTTAAGAATAAGTAATCTTTTTTCTATGATATATATATATATATATAATTATATATATATATATATATATATATATATATATATATATATATATATATATATATGTATCATTGACTTCCGGAAAGATGGCCGCCATCACTAAACTGCTAGGGAAACGCTCTTCCGAATTTGTTCTAGTTTCATGATATTTAATCTTTTTGTGTTTCATCATGCATTGGCTATTCCGATCGTATGTGTTAATTCGTCTCCTTGTTTTGGAAATGAGAACAAATATATTTTTTCTCAGCTGTTTTGTTCCACTGTTAAGACGTCATTTGTTTTTTAATAAACCTCCGTCACGTGATCGCCTGTCAACTCGCTTACAACATGACGGACCCTCATTAATTGCATTAAATGACCACACCTTGGCTCTATATAGTACATTGTGCTAAAGACTCAACGAACTGGGACTACATTCATCATTACTTAAATGTAAACGGAAGCGAAAAAAGAAACGCTGTTTCAAAGCTGGCCGGCGTAGAACAGGAAGAAGAATGCCAGTTATCTCCCTTCCGTCCGTAACAAATAAACAATTTAAAAATTCTGCCGTTAATGTTAATAACCTGGTTCAAATTCCTCTTAAATCGTCAACCGTTGTGTCAACTGTCACAGGGATACCACTACGTATTGCATTATTCAACGCTCAGTCAGTAGGATCACTGGAAAAGCACACATAAAAAGTTAATTTTATCAACGACCAGAATATCTACGTCTTCTTCCTGATAAAAACATGGTTACGATCGTCAGGCGATGATCCTAAGTGTGTGGATATAACACCCAGCGATTACTCCATCAAGTCGTGGAATTGCTGTAATTACGAAGAATTCCATGATCAAATGCCTTAAGTACAACACAACCTTCATTTTCCGCCACACATCGTTTGAACTAGTCCAAGCAACACTAACACTGGAACATAGGTCAATCCATTTTTGCTGTCTCTACCGCCCTCCTCCAAGTAGAAACAACAAGATAACTGAATCTCTCTTTTTGGAGCAGTTTCCAAATCTTGTGGAGTATGGAAATTCATAGGTGGTAGCCTAATTATTCTTGAAGATTTCAACTTTCACTTTGACTGTCCTGGAAAACCATACACATCAAAACTCCTAGATTCCATTCATGTATTCAATCTTAAACGGTCAGTTAACCAACCCACCCATAAACTTGGTCACATTTTAGACTGGTTTCTTTATAGACCTGATGATAATATTCTGCAATCCACCCTTTTATCCCACGAACTTGCATCGGATCACCTCTGCATTATATGCCATCTCGACGTATCAGCCCTTAACCCTACACCTCTGTTTGCTACTAAGAGAAACCTCCGTATGATAAATAGAACCAAATTCATGCATGACATCCAAGAAAACCTAACAACTTTCTTACATCCAACAGCGGAACAAGTTGATAACTGCCTGCGTTTATTGCTTGAAAAAATTCGCCAGCCACCAAATGCAGAGTATCAATAACAAATTGTTCTCCATGGTATAGAAGTGTTATGGACCAGCTTAGTACTGCTAAAAGACATCGCCGAATAGCAGAGGAGCCTTGGTTTTCCACCAGACTTACTATTCATAAACAAATATATGAAGCCGCTAAGAAGAACGTCACAAACATAGTGCATTTAGCCAACTTATTCCACTTCAGTACTAAGATCACGGAGAGTACCAGCTGCAAAGAGCTCTTACAGATCACCTAAAAAACTAATGTCAAGGAACAAATGTACACCACTTCCATCATTCTTCTCTCCAGTTGACCTTCCGGACAAATTTGCAAATTTCTTCCGTGACAAAGTCCAAACCATTAGAGATTCGCTTAACAACACAATTTCAAATGACTCGTCACCAAACAGTTATGATGCAGAATTTCAGCGACAACCATTAGGAGCATTTAAACCTGTTTATATTGATTTAGTACGGGCAATCGTGATCAAATGTACACCAAAGTCTTGCGAACGTGATCCAATTAATACATCACTGCTGCTTGAGTGCTTATATCTAATATTGCCTTCACTAACTGATGTTATTATTATATCTCTATCATCGGGGGAATTCCCATCATTTTTCAAAACTGGCATCGTAAAGCCCTTGCTGAAGAAACCAACACTTGACCATAACGATTTAAAGAACTACCGCCCAGTTTCTAATCTCACATTCATATAAGAAATCTTAGAAAAGGTTGTTCTAATCCAACTTGTATCTCGTTTGAATTCAAACAGTCTTTTTAGCAATGTACAGTCTGAATATCGCCCTTTCCACAGTACGGAAACTACTCTTCTGAAAGTATTTAATGACATTCTCTCTGCTTTGGATAGTGGAAAGATTTCAGTCCTCAGTCTACTGGATTTAACTGCAGCATTTGACACAATAGACCATGATATATTACTTCACCGTGTTCAGCATGTATTTGGCATTAAAAATATAACATTACAGTGGTTCAAGTCCTACTTAGTCAACATGACACAAATTATATATGCAAATGGAATACTTTCCAGCCCAGTAGACGTATTTTGTGATGTTCCACACGGGTCAGTTCTTGAACCTGTTCACTTTATTCTATACTCTCAACCGCTCTCAACTGTCATAGATCATCACCAAGTGTAGCACCAATTGTATGCTGATGACACCCAAATATAGAAGTCTAGCCACCCAACCGAAGTTGATTTTACCATCCATGGTGTAGAGACTTGAATGTCTGATGTAAAATCATGGATGACATGTAACAAGCTGCAGATGAATGATAATAAAAGTGAGGCTATTCTGATCACAACACAAAGACTTTCTCATTCACATCCTTTACCTCAGACAATAAATATCAGCAACACCAACATTAAATTCTCACAGTCAGTACAAAATCTAGGCACTACTCTAGACAGTACTCTCACATTGCACCAACATGTCATGAACATATGCAAGGGTGCATATCTTGAACGGAGACGCATCAGTTCCATTCGTAAATATCTTTCAGTTGATGCCACTAAAACACTTGTGTATTCATTAGTACTTTCAAGACTGGACCATTGTAACTCAATTATGTTTGGTTCGTCACAATGTTTACTCCAGAAACTTCAAAAAGTTCAAAACACAGCTGCACGGATCATTTTTAGAGTACCTCGATCAGAGCACATCTCACCACTGCTCTGTACCCTACACTGGCTATCACTTCGATACAGAATCAAACACAAAAATGTGTTCTCTGTGATATGTTTCAATGACAGACTCCAATACAACATACCTATCCAGCCTCACCCATGTGTATACACCAGCTAGATACTTACGCTCTTCTTCTGACAATCGTATACTCATTGTTCCCACGGTGAAAACAAAGTCATATGGACAACGTTTGTTTGCATACCAGGGCCCGGCGACGTGGAACGAATTGCCCATTGAAATTAGACACAAAGATACAGTGGTCCCTTTCAAGAGTGCTCTCACCTGTTTCGACTGCAAGGACAAACTTAGAGACCTAATCATGTTTTGTATCTTAAATGTTTAAAGCATATTTTTATGTTTTCCAATTTCATTGTTTTTGTGATTTGTTTTTCTGTAGTGTAGTCATATTATTGATGGTGTGAAGCGCTTAGAGCTTCGAAAGAATAGGCGCTATACAAAGTCACCATTATTATTATAATTTATATATATATATATATATATATATATATATATATATATATATATATATATATATATATATATATATATATATATATATATATATATATATATATTGGTTTATACTTTCACTGCTTCTGTGAATTATAATAATATAAAGACATTTTTCTAAACGGGACAATTTTAAAGAAAAGGATTCATGATGGACGTATACAGGTTTGGAAGTTAGATCTTTTTAAAATACCGTATTAAAACTGAATTCAATAGGTTTCATTTAGTGCGTCTGTGTGTCTGTATGTGTGTGTGTTTGATTTGGATTTTTAACGCAGCGTTTACACTTGTCAGTCATTTCGCTATAATTTCTGCAGTGTAGCAGTTTATATTGATGACTAGGATTGGGGCATCATTCCTCAGACGTGTAGCATGATGCCCCACCCAGTCACATTATCTTGATACCTTTTCGACCAGTCATAACACTAACTGTTAAGGTTGCGCTACAAGCGAGGCAGCTGTTTGTACCATTTTTATAAGTCTTTGGTATGACTTAGTCTGGGATCCTTGCAACCTTGCAAGTAACGGGAACTGTTGCTAAAATGTGTGGAAAAATAGGATGAAAATGATTGGTCCATCAACAAATATTTGTCTGATATATGCTGGTTGATACGTTTAGGTATTTGTTGACTTGTCCAATGTATTAGATACCACATTTTGTGCATGATATGAAATAAATAACATCTGATGTTGCACAATTAGTATCACAACACATATTAAAAGTTTCTTTCTTATTATTACTATTGAAAAAAAGTATTTTCATTAATAAAGATCTAGGTCAATTTTATTTAGTTGATGATTGCTTTTAATACGATCTTTTCTTCTAGATTTTAATTAATTAGAAAATATTTTAAACGTTTAGACCATTGAAAAGCAAGTGTGGGTTATCTTTTGTGTAACAACTTAACACCTGCTTTTCATGATAATTTTAATAAATCCCAATATGTATTGATAATCTTAACTATATTAGGCAAACGTGATTATATTAAATAACACAAGAAATGATTTTGATTTTATATTGTTAATCTTCAAGTTGTGTACTAGAAAATAACTTTTGGAAAGGAGTTATAATAATGTCAGTAGGTACTTGATATTGACAAAATGCTGACCTAAATCAATAAAGATGATTAAAACAGTATCATCCGAAATAATTCGTCTATATCTATTTGCTTGACTATCCAGGTTTCACATGATAAGTGATGACATCAAGAATATTAACCATTCTGATGAATATTCGTGTTTTAAAAGTACATACAGTTATCATCAAAGAGATATACATCTTTAAGATGTATTGTATGTATTATAACATCATCTTTTAGGGGCAATGAATTACCGAGTGGTCTAAAGCGCACTCCGTAACGGATCACTGCCATCTCACCTCTGTCTGCGTGAGTTCTAGTCTGAGATTCGGTTAATGTAGTTATATGAAAGAGCTTGCCAGTAGGTTCTCGTAGGTTGGTTGTTCTTTCTGTAGTTTTTCCCGGGTTCTTCCGCCACCAATAATACTGTCCGCCAGGTATAGCCTATTGTGTGATGAAAAATGGCGTTAAACACCAACGGCATCTTAACTCTACTGTATTAGCTTTTCCATGTCAACTATTCGTTAAAGAATAAGTTAATTACGTTAAGCTAAAAATATAAACTATGAAGTTTTCTTGTTAATGTCACGTTTTTTTTATATAATTGATCATTTAGAAACATCATATGTTCAAATACGTAAGCAATGATATTTAATTCAGCTTGAATCGAGTCAGATGGAGCAATAAAGTGTAACCGATCAGACATTCTACGTGTTGGCGTGTTCTATTTTAGATATATATCCTACCTATACATATTACCCTAAGGATCATACAGACAAGGAAAACCCATCGTAACCTTGTCATATCCGCTTCCCTACATTAATCATAAGGGCCATACACTGTGCACTACATATGAATATTTCCCTTTGAATATAAAGGGTTGTTCGCATACTCTTGAATAGCTTGGGTGGCAGAGGGCCCGTATAGAGTTAGGTAGGTCTCACGTTCGAGCCCAAATATTTTATCCTGTAGGATTTGACATTCAAATATCAAAAGGACACATATACATGGCCGGATCGTGGACTAACTCCTTTCTCTGCATTCTATCAGCGCTGGATCATTGTCTCTTGATACTTTGGAATTTTTTCAGGGACGACACATCTATTTTGTTTTGTTCTAAACTTGTTAAACAACTTCATTGTCTATATTCACATTTAATTATTTTTTCCTTTGGGTGTTTGGACATTCGAGCAGTCTTTTATAATTTACGTAGTAGTCATTCATTATGACCTTCATAAATCTGGTATACCTGTTTCAGGTATTATATTTCTATTTGAAATGTATGGCATTCGCATGTTTCTGCGTTGTCTGTTGCATACATTGAATGATGAAAGATTAATACTTTGCTTATCGCTTTTGATAAATTCCTGGATGTTATACTATGCCATAACTTGGAAAGACCCTGACCACCGCAGTTCTTTTTATTTAGTTTTTAAACAAGGATTTAATGTGAAATGACCACAGACTACCCAGCACAACATATTAATAGAATGGAGATAGTTATTAATTTGTGAACACATTTAGTGTCAGGTTAACCATATTGTTCTCTTGAATTAACTCAAGATCTCACACTGAATACAGCAATGAAATGGATTGCGAAATAGTGATATTAACAAGACGAGATCTCGATGTAATGTTCGTTATTTATATATATATAATGTAATAAAGTTATAGCATACGCATTGGTTAGCGCCCGTTTTAAGGAATTCTTTGATTATGGCATTATTTGTGTGATTGGTGGAATTCGGTGCAATGGAAAATTCCTTAGCCCGAAGTAAAAATCCAATTAGTAGTTGCAAAGGTCACGCAGTAAAGTGTTAATGATAGTCCAAGATTCAGTTGCTGACTAGTAGTGAAGTCAGACTAAAATCTAATGAATATCCCAACATAACGTAGTCCATATTAAAATCTAGTAGTGTACATCTGTGGTGCATTTGCAGTGGCAGTATTTACGGTAGGAAACCGGTAAATTACGCAAAGTAATAAATAATTTTTTTCCCAGGTACCGTTTATATCGCAATGTGATGCATTTAAATTGGCGAAATGTGCATGTAAAGCATACATTGACTGGCCTTGACCTAATACAGTTCTCTGTATAGGGGAACATTGTGTCATTTCTGTGGCGTGAACTGCTAGGTACGGAAAGTTGATGAAGAGAAACCATGCAGATGTGTGTTTTATAGATATTTGGAAGGCTCGAGAGCTGTCGTCTTGCATTTATTAGAGTAATATTAATGTATTGAACGGACACGTTGAGCTTTTAAATTCACAACTTAAGTTGTATGGAAGTCTTTGGAGTTTCCAAGTAAATGTAAAGACGGACATATCCATTATCCCTTATTGGCCGAATGGCCTATGGCTCTCTCCGTTACGGATCAATGCCATCTCACCTCTGACTGCGTGGGTTCGAGTCTGAGATTCGGCTAATGTAGTTATGTGAAAGAGCTTGCCAGTAGCTTCTCGTAGGTCGATGGTTCTTTCCGGTGGTTTTCCCGGGTTCTTCCTCTACCAATAATACTGGCCGCCATGTATAGCCTATCGTGTGCTGAAAAATGGCGTTAAACCCTACAACATTAACAACAACATTATTTTATGTTTTTTCTTGGTCGTGGCGTAAACGTAGCAAAGGGTGTCGGATGTAAACTGTTATATCTTGAATTAACACGTTACGTTCATTCAATTAACAATATTTAAAGTTCTTCCGAATATTTAGAATTAACAGGAGAAAATCGCTAGATAAGATATTTGATTAATCGTTAATGACAAATTAACACTCTCGAGATGACCATGTTTCTCAGTCAAATAACTCTCCATTACAAATACGATCTCAAATTCATACTCGCCTGTTTTGCCAGAGATGAAGGGATGAGTTAAATGATACAAATATGCAATTACTATATGAAATGCTAATACAATCTAAGACACCTATATACATACATTCCGGTAAAAATAACTATGAACTGGAGTCGCGACTGTATCAGCTTTATGTGACTGATTTGAAGATAACTGAACTTTTCGAGGTAATTTATGTAAGTGTTTCGGCAGGCAACATTTGTTAGGCAGCTTTACCGTTTACAGCGTTTAAACGGTGATGCCGAACAGAAACTGTATTTTAGAACGCTCTCACGGATTTAATTCTTAAGAAATAGATCCTTGAAATAAGAAATGTCAGAGTGTTATTAATTTCTACTAACAGTTTCAGATTGCACTTGATGTTTTCCAGTTAATTAAATCAGGCCTCTGTTATGGGCTAAAATGCTTGACCCAGTTTTATTAAGTGCACGTGATGAAAATCCTGCAGACACTTTGATCAATATCTCGTCAAATCACTATATAAATAATATTGACATGGTTTTACTGCCTGTTGGAGCAACCATGGAGACTTTAAATATGCCATCTTTTGACTAAATAAGCTCTGTGTGGCTTAGTAACAAGTGGTGTACATTTTGCCATATTTAGCTATGTATTACAACCTGACACTTCAGAAGCATTTGTGTTCCTCTAAGGAGGAAACCAAATAAATGTTTCTGAAATGTATTATTATAAGTATGCATAAATGTATTCTAAGCCACAATTTGGCGTGTGCCTATGATCTCTTTTAGGATATTCCCTTGTATGGCTTTTAGAAACCTAATTGAAGATGACTGTATGATTAACCATAAGTTGTTCATCATAATCACAGTCTCTTTCTACAATGTTCATGTATGCTTATCCAAGATGTGGCTAGTGTCTGCGATGCTCTTTAGCATATCCAGCAGGTACAACTATTAGAGATCCAAAATCGGTCCGACTCTGAAGAAAACACAAATTAGGCTGAACATATCATTAATCAAATTTGGCCAGCTAAGTTAATGTCCATTTTCATATCATACATAAATAATAGGGTGAACTGTAGATAAACATCCTTGACGCAATATATAACAAGCTCCTAAACTGAAGTTTTTTTTTCTGATAGCTCTGACCGAAATCTAATTTTCATTCACAATGTTTAACAGCTATAATACTGATGGATACAAAACCTTAAGAAAAGCAAACAATCTAAAACAAATGTTTAAATTGACTAAATATTTATTTCCGAAACCTAATTTAAAGTTGCAGTTTGTTCATGAAAATGAAACTGATAAAAGCATAATACATAGGAAAAGTACCATGGGATACAGTGGAAAAGGTATTGACACAATAACTAAGAGCTCATTTTGCAAGAACACAAACGATAACTAACATAAAGAGATTGTTAAAATATGACATGTTTGTAGCGTGTCACAATTATAGTAGTATGTGCATACATTATATACAAGTAAGATAAAGGTCTTAGTCGTGTGATTGGCATGTCAGATAAAGACAAATGTCCATGATTACAAAAGTGTGTATAATATACTTGAATGATGTTCCTACATGCTCTTGGTAATTTGTTTTATTTTGTGAAGTTCAAGTATTACCTCTGAGGTCACAACCTATGAAACCTGAATAATTTAGTGAAACACTCTCATCCACGAGATATAGGACATAATTCTGAAACGTATATTGTCTTTGTCAGAGTGTTCTCCTCGACATCCACATTTTGCATAGTGGGTTGTGTACATCTGAAAAATAGTGGTTTATATTCGAACATCAATGCAGTTTTCTTATTAAGTAAATTTAGCATGTCTAATGAATTATAGTGTTTGTTGTGGTGCTGAATGTTGCATAGTTACATGGAAAGAAATACATATTTACACTCACAGTTTTCAAATTGTATTGCATACAATTTATGTTAATTACCGACCTTGGCCATACAAATGCGACAATGATTGCGACAACCAGCAATTAAGTGATGATACAATTTTATTCAAACATTTTAAGATGACTGAATGTAATAATACATCCATACTGGATTTATCTCAAATGCAGAATAGATCAAATAATGCATTAAACTGACTAATGACCTTCAAGCAATACAGACTATGGTATACACACATACTTACGTTCAATACAGAATAAGTCTTCCAAGATTCATACTTTTGTTTTTCAAACCACTTTAAATTTAAACACATTATTCATAATCCTGGCCATCAAAATGGTATATTATAGACGTTCTGATAATTATACAATGTATACAAAGTCCTTCCATTGCTCTCAAATGGCGCTTTAGTTCAAATCAAATCATGACTCAGTCATATTCTTCTGCGCATGTTTTCTGTATATTATTCTAATCAATGATCAACTGATACGCACAAACGTACCAATTAATTTAACAGTTCTTGAATAACTCATTTGCAGATTGCATTAATTTCAGCTCATATAATTGATTGCCACACACATTCGAGTTTCCAAAAACACACATTGAAAAGTCTTATTACAAGTCTGTATTGCATACAATTTGCCACTAAACTGATGTAACATGGTGAGCTTGTGTCCATATACACTTGTGACAAAGCTTTTCCTGGATCATGTATTTATCCACTGCAACCACTATTAACTATTATTTACTATTATGCTTCCAACTAATATATCAATATCAAACAATAACACTTAAACAATAACCATTTTGGGTTACACTAACATTAACATCACAGTGGAGACATGCGATTAGTTCACCCCATGAAGAGGGATGCGCAGCCTAACAATTCTCATCTAAAAAGTATACTTATCATGATTTTTTTAGTTTGACGTCAGTATCAGATCAGTCCACATTTTAAATAAAACATATAGTTTGTAAGGAATATGAACAAAAGAGAATTTAATATGCTTTTGGTATTTACCTTTATTCATGTTTCATCGCTACTAAGTCCACATTCTGCAACTGATCACAACTTGTAATTTGTATATGTATCTAACAGAAAAGATATAATAGCATCTTCAATTCTAAACTTATATATACACTATTAAAACATGCTTTTGTTAAATGACCCTTTTTTCTTGATCTCTTTCATACGTATATTTCATCTGACACAATCCTGAGATTGAATTTTAAAAATTGAATATTGACAATACAGCAAAGTTCAATTAAAATGGACTAAGATTGTGATTGACCTGTGCATACTGTTCATATTTTTATGTTTGTCAAAATGCTTCTTTGACAGATCTGAATTCATAATTCCTTGTGATGTATAGTCATGTTTGAGATGACAAATCTGAATATAATTTATTAGATGGATGTGAATGACAGATTAAAATTTTGGACAAACACATAATTTGGGCTACTGGTAATCTATCATATGATATTGAATTCTTGTTATATTAAATTAGTTTTGATTAATGTTTCTATCTATGTATCAGAACTTAATTATCTTCACAATGTAAACTTCACAGGCCATCAGTTTTACAATATTTAGATGATGTTTGTGACTATCAATAATAGATCTCACCAGCTTCCTCTAAGACGGATACTTTTGGACTCTTTTAGAACCGTACCTAGTCACGGTAAACATGTTAATTGCACGTTGATTCTTTAGTAAACAGTGATGCAATTAATGTCAAAGATAGGCGTCTCACTCAAGATATGTGCTAACTTCTGCTTATGAATGAATTTGCATGCTTAAATTATCTGGCTCACAAATTAGCATATTAATGTAAAAATGTATGATATATGTGATTTGTATTAAACTTAATAATATGGCGTGAATCTGTTTTCAGCAGAGATTAGAACTGTTGCATATGTAACTGGTAAAAATCAGATTAAGTGTAATTATGTAATTGCTGCATTTGAGGATACACATTGTCATTTTGAAAATTTCTGCCTAAGAAAAATGTAATAATAATTCCAAATAATTTCCACTTTTAACGGCATTATATATCTATAGAAAAGCGTATTTGTTTCAGAACATTCATTAACAATATTTTGCCATTTCCCTTACTAAAATCTGGAAAATGCACCTGGTGGTAACATCGTCTGGCAAAAGATAGAAATGTACTTACATTTCACTTTTACATAGGTAGCTATATATATGCCATCCAGATTTATGCAAATCTTTTCTTGTCCACAGAGTCACAGACCATGTGCTGAAGGAGAGTAGATCCCTTGTGTAGCTATAACAACTATCAAACCCTACGAAATAATATATTGTATGTGTATATTAAATAAAAGTGTTAGGACTGTTTCCTTCTCTTTACAGCAGAATTATCATGATTATTACTATTTTTATTAAGACGAAGAAGTCGTAATGGTGAATAAAACATACTTAATACATAAACCAGTCATTTCCGTGTAAAAAAATGCCAAATTGACTTACATATTGTGGATCTTATTTCAATTAGAAATGTGTTATGGAGATGAAACGATTCGCTACAGTGCAAACTATTTTGACTGTTGTTTGATTATTGCACTGTGTCATTGTGTATCTATTCTGCAGTACTAATTCTCATTTGCAAAAACTTAAACCGTTCACTGAAATTTTAAAATGAAAGATCATATATTCTCCAATTCACACAAACACACACACACACACACACACACACACACACATATATATATATATATATATATATATATATATATATATATATATATATATATATATATATATATATATATATATATATGACATATGCAAAACAAAATCTTAATTTTAAAATTGTTTCAGGTCAAAATATTGAAATTAGTTTTGTACGAAATCGCAAATAATCAGGGATTGTGGGTTATAAATCCACGTGTAAATAGACGTGCGGGGTTTGAGTGGCATCATCGAACACATGAGTCTGCCATGTTGTTCCTGTTTGGGTAAGACTTGCACTTGCGATTTCATTTTTTAAAAAATGACCAAATTAGTATGACTGGGGTCAGATACGATCCCGTCGTCTTCTCTGGAATGCCTTCCACAATGAAATCACCTTGACTTTCTGGCAGGAGGCAGTATTCCGATTGCCACTCTTTGTAACACCACACGATGTGTTGAAGTGAACGATCGATTAAATGATGTTTATGTTCGAACAAACGTTTGACAAATTCGGTTTTGCCTTAACCGCTAGGGAAGTAACATGTTAAAATGATGACGAAGATACAATCCCTCCCAACTAGCACGATCTAAGTGTTCGTCGATGACTTTGAATGTCAATAAGGAAGGAGTAGAAATAGCAGAGGTAGCCATATTAGTGTACGATATGACATTTTTCACACAAAACAGACAAGACAAGAGGTTTGTATACTTTTTCAGAACATGTTTATTTCAACTTCTGTTTAAACTTCAACAACACGAAAGACAAAAATTCATAAAAGCCAAATGGATAAGTAGAGGAATAAAATACACATTGTAACGATCAAAGTGGCATATAAACAAGTCTCTATACAACATCTTTATGGTAACCAATGTGCCCTAGAGGTAAAGTGTAATGGTTTTAGAGTCTCTACATTGGGTACAGTCTCACATTTGGCCTCTCGGAAAGGTCTTTTGGGAAGGTCCATAACAGTCCTGTCCAGAAAGGAATGATTGTCCATGGTGACAGATTCGTCTTCTGGCACTGTCACTAACACAGGTTTAAAAGTGGCTTTGTTCTTACACGATTATGGATTTTACGATCACAACGCTTGAGCATAATGTGATACTTCTTTTGCCCAGACCTCAAAACCCCAACTTTTCCAGGCACGTAAATCTGTTCAATGAAAGTGTAAATCACACTTCTTTAGTACCTAAACGTTGATGAATATTTTTTACCTGATGTCAGGGAATCAATTGTTATGGTTCGGCCGATCGTTGTAGATGCAACTGCCCATGTACAAATACAACATACGATCTTCTGACAGTTCTAAAACTTCGTACAGTTGTAAGCGAGTATGATTTGTCACATAAATTCATGACATTTTCAAATGTGTCTGCTTCTACAAATGGCATCACTGTAATCGCAATGTATAGCATCGCACTACACTTGATAATCCCGATATTTGAATGATATCTGTTTAAAAGCGGTCATCTTTCTCACTTGGTCGTTGTAGTTACAATGAAATATCGATCTTTGACGGTGTTCCCTTTAATATGCTGCCCAATATCGACATGAGCGTACGGTAAAGTGAAGAGATTGGTAAGCCGCACTCTCTTCTGGTACACGATTTGATAGACGTTTTCCAAAGGTCGGCCGACCATTTGGTGATTGGGTAAACGGACAATCGTGTGCTGTTCGTGGGTGGTCACTTTAAACGTTTCATCCTGACCAGACTGTAAGGCTTCTTGTAGCACGTCAAAGTTCACAACTCGACTGGTGATATAATTGAGAGTCAATCCTGTCACTTTCCGTTCGGTGTGCATTTCTCCTTGTTTGTCTCGATATTCGTAGCCGTAATTGCTAGGACCGCCACTTGCAAAACGTAGAATCTTGCCGTCGGGATGTTCATCTGTCCAGGCTCCTAAACGGTCTCCTTCGATGTCAGGTAATCGATTGTTATGGTTCGGCCGATCGTTGTACATGCAACAGTCCATGTCAGTATCCAACACACGATCTTCTGACAGTTCTAAAGCTTCGTACAATTGTAAGTGAATATGATCTGTCACATAAGCCGCAATCATGACACTTCTAACTTTATCTGCTTCTACAAAGTAAAGTTCTTCTTCATAATTAACTAAGATCAAGTCCTCGCAAACGACCTTCACGTGTTTCATGTATTTGGTTTTGTCGTGAATCATCTGAAAGTAGGGAAAAGGTTCTGACAAATACTATTTCTTTGTGTCGTTGTGCCATTTTAACCAAAAAGCAATTGAACATTGCTTTGGCAAACGATCGCCTTCCTTCGTTGTTCTCGATGTGGTATAAAGTGATGCCTTCCTGCTTCCAATATTTTTTGTTGAATTTCGTTTGGTCTCCGGGCGTGTGGCACCTCAAAGGATAGCCACTGGCGTCTTGTTTTCAGTTTCAAAAATGCATCCGCGTAGACTGCACAAATACCTTTCTTGGTCTTGTTGCCAATGTGGTATTGTTGTATCTTAGGAAAGTGGTAAATTCTAAGAATTGGTATCCCAGGTCCACAGTTTTAAACAATCCCGGGGGTTCAGTGGGTCAACTAACTTGTAACTTTCCGCGATGCGATTAAACTCGGAATCCGTTTTCAAACGATGATCGTACTCGTGTTCCCACATTTCCACCACATGGTATCGTTGCTATTATAACTTTAAACGCCGCTGACAAGTAGCTTGGTACAAATCTTGCATGGTCCATTGTAAAAACTGATATTTGGTGTAATGTTGAGGGAAGCACATGATAAATCCGTGAAATAAGCATCCTTTAAACTCGTACACTATTTGAGGGTTTTCTAAGTCCAAGCCATCCACCGAATACGTTCTTGGTCTTTTCGCCTCCTCAAAGCGTGTTGGTTCTATTTGAGTTGGTTGTCGCACAAGTAATGTAGCCAGCATAGAGCCTTGACCGAGTATTGACGTTTAACAAAGTTCGTCGTTTGAGGACTGATGACAGCTAGGATAATTTCGGGCATGAATCGTTTTAGGTACATTAAGGAACATGCTTTGGTGATGATACAAGCTGCTTTCAATAGATCGATCCCTGTGTGTTCCAGGAACAATCTCGAAATTTTCCACAGCAACGTCGTAACATGTTCATGTCAGATCGACAATACTTGAACATCTCTTCTTGAAAGTCGAAGGGGTCTGAGGCGTGAGTTTGGTACCAATCGTAGAAAGCTTCTCGTTGTCCTCAGGCAAATGGGATAGCACGGCATGTACATTGGCTTAGGTATTGAAAAAGTGTGGAAAATAACCTTTGGCCATTTCTCTCATTCCAAACGTTCTAGGCATGCGACTCAAAGGCATGGCCAAGTAACTCATCGAATCATCAATCTGTACTTGTCCTACATGCATATAACTGATTTTAGTAGTAGACTAGCACTTTCTGCTGTGAACCTTGCTTATTCTAATGTTGTTGATAACAGGTAGGACGGAAGAAAGTGCGCTGACAAACAGGCTAATGCACTCTTTCTTGTCCTTTATCCAGACAGGGTTGAGTGGCCACATCCCTCACATTTCGATCCACAATGCTTGTATTCTTCTCGATTGTTATAACAATAGTCAAATGACTAACAGTAGTAAATGAATTCCAGAAATGCAGTGATGCTGGTAATGGTATCACAATGCTCATCGTGTTAATAGAGGTGAAAGTATTTTCCGTCTTTGAAATTGTTGCCTTGAAACAAAAGAGGTCCACGCACTTCTTGAGGGTGCACTTTATAGACGTAACGTGGAGCCAAGACGTCTTGCAATTTTTGCATTTTGGAATGCCGCATGGGGTGTCTTTGGATATCCCCGCTTGCCGTAACAGGAGTTCTGCTTCACTTCGTTGTTAGGATTGGTCCGATTGTTGAATAGTTATTTCCAGGTTCTTTGCATTCTGCCGTGTCATTATTGTTGACATACGTTCGTCGCACGAGCTACATACATCTGATTTTGAGAATTATTTACTCGGACGAGGCTTTTTTTGGTACTGTGAAGGTTGACCAATGACACTTTTTTTACTTTGTCCGGAACCTTGGGGAAGAGACACGTGGGTCATGTAAAGTTTCGTTTTCCAACGGTGATGTGAAACTTGTCGTTGGATTGTTGCACGTGTTGAATCTTGTCGGTGACTTTGGAAGGTGTCAATTCGGAAGGACTGCTGAGCTAGATCCAAATGGGAGACTTCAAATTATCGTGATGAATAGAAAGTCTCAAGCAATCGTTTTCTTTGGATTGACTTTGCTGTTTCAGTGCATTTAACACAGAATTCCATACCACGGTAATGAACCCCTCTGTATTCTCCAAAGGTACGTTGGACTTTAAACTTTACTGCGTTCGTGTAAGCCGTACTTATAAAATTTCGAGAGGAACATTTTTCCGCCTCCCGAATGTTATAGTCCTTATCAGGGTTTACTAAGAGTTGTGAACTTTGCTTGTACGTCGATTGTCTTGATTTGGATTCGGGCTCACACATGTCATCGTCAAAATCACTATCATGAATTTGAGCCATGACTTCAACTACTGTGCGTGGCGATACATTAAGTTTCTGTCTCTTATTGTCTTTTACTTTCCCTACAAAATGATGTGACCGTTTCATCGTTTCATCTTGTCTGCAAAAAGTCGACTGGCTCCATTTTATAGACCATGACCTCTATATATTCATGTCAGATCAGGGTATATATAAAGGGTCAGTGTCTAACCTTCCTGTATTCATTTCATTCAACATTGATTCTGAGCGATGGAAGAGCCTACACAAGTTACACATCTCATCAGAGCTTTGCGTGGTGTCATGCTAAAGTTTTCTTTAGACAAACCGACAGACTATTCCCCCTTTTTTGATATTATAGTCAAGATACTTGTTATATCTGTAATAAGAAAAGATAGTGGGCTACAGAATGTTCAGACCGTGAAAATAACAACAGGTGTCAGAAGAAACAAAGTCAAGATACATGTTATAATTGTAACGAGAAAGAAAACTGGTCTCCAAACTGTCCTAAGAAACAACAGGAACAAGAGGATCAGAAGAGGAATTCTGAACAGGTGGAGGAAGAGGTACCCTGCCCAAAGGAATAACCCCGACACGTTGACAAAGACAAGACAAAAACAAAAACAAAAACAAAACGAAACAAAAGTAAGAAAGAAGAAAAAGAAACATGTGTGACAGTGATGCTTTTGCACAAAAAACATAAAGAGTGAACATCGGAAGACAATGAACTTTTTAATGTTGTATTGTGTTATGTTGTGTTGTTATATTGAATTGTAACATTTGTACCAGAATACACCAGACAGAAAAAACGTAAGTGTCTGTTGGTTTTGATTTTATACAATAATAACGTACATTCACACAGTCATTCGCTACACGTACATCATGGGTAAAAAACGGACTTTTGAGTTTTCATTGAATTAGGGATTTGAAATAGTCTTTCTTTTCCAAAGATTTGAGTGGCCCTGAAAAAACCGTTGGATATTTGTTTAAGAAAACAAAAACAACATAAATGACACGAAGCCATCTTTAATTGTCTTAAGCCTTTGCCACGGCGAAGACCTACTTCTGGATTGGTTCCCGTCAATGATTTGGTAAAAATCACTGAAGGTGGTATGCCAGACGCAGTCAGTTAGGTTGAGTTGTTTACCTCGGGAAGGTAGTTTTCTCTTGGGTCGTAATAAAGAAGTCTGATACATTGTTTCAGACTCCTTAATTCTGCTGAAAAGTCTATAAATTACCGTGACCGTTTGATTGTCACTATTTTCGTTCTGTCCTTGGTCTTGTTTCTTATCTGCTGCTGTTTCTTCCTGATGTTTCCATCTTGACTATTCTTCCTGCTGTTGAAGGAGAATAGCTTTTTCTGCTTATTTTTATTGTTGTAAAAATCGCTTCAATTCTTCTTTCTGTCTCTGTTTAAAATCATCGACGTGGAAAAAAAGAAGAGGAAGGCGATGAAGGTTCTGGTACAAATTCTTGTGAAGTTAGAAAATCCACAATATCCAGTTAAAATCAACTTCTTCTGTAAGTAGGTTTGTGTTTTAATCCAACTTGTATCTCATCTGAGTTCAAACAGTCTCTTTTAGCAATGTACAGTCTGCATATCGCCATTGCCACTGTACTGTAACTACTCTAAAGAGTTTACAACAAACGTGCTGCTCCAAAAAGCAGACGTTTTCATCCCCGACGTGAGGGAATCTTTGTTACAGACAGTAAAGTGACAATGTCAAGCCAAAAAGACGATCGTCTTATACTTTCCAATGTTCAAACGTTTCTAGTCACCCGTCTTGATTAAGTTCAGCAACCAGACAGAGCTGACACCTGCCGTCACCCAAAAGACCCCGAAAATCATCGTTCAAAATAACAAAGACCAAGGCAAAAACTCTGTATTTAAGTCGGGGGTCCGTCATTGGGCAAACCTATGCCGACAATAATGACACCGCAGAATGGAAATGACATTGAGAGAGCGTTGCAAACTTGGAGAAAGAACAACCACTCAGAAGAGTAGAACTCCGGTTAGAGTAAGAAGACATATCTCTACATGATACTGAAAAGTACTCAATGGGGAGCGGGCCAAAATAAAGTTCTGAACAAATCAGATAAAAATACAATGATGGTTGTCATGCATATACATCAGCATGTCGCTATACATTAAAGAAAATTGATATCTTGTAGTACTAAGATTCAATTATATTTTTCGATGCACCTCTGGGGAGGAAGGTCAAGTATTATTGGAGGACCCACCAGTGCAATTAAGAAGAGAACTTCTCCTAAGATACGTCGCCAGAATATAATTACATGATAGATATCAGTCCTTGAGGCATAATATTGAGAGATGCAAGAATCCGTTTACCAGGAAATGTGTACCTAATGCGTCTGGATGGAAGAAGATTCACGAACTTTCAACATATCTTGAGATAGGAAGGATTCATACAGAACCAGTAAAGTTCTTCAACCCAACTCCATGAATGTCCATGAGCTCAACAGTTAACCTACTCACACTCGAATAGGGAAACAAGCTGCTAGATATTCCCAGCAAATGAAAAGTCGAAAAGGCAGCATAAATCCAGACTGAATAAAGTCCACTTCAACGTGAATAAAACGCACATGTATTAAATAGTAAATGTAGACACGTAAAACGTACAAATGGGATATGGAATTGCATTCCTGGGAGAAGTTTATTGTACTAAATTAAACACCGCATTAGTAGAAATGTTCAGGATCACAATCGAGATTACCCAATGGAATTAAAATCAGAATCAAAACAGGATTTACGTTGTTAGCTGCCAGCTTCGGAAAGTACCTAACACAATGTAATATAGATTTCCAACTGCCCTTAATGCCCAGTGCCTGAGAGTCTATACAGTACGTCTTTAATATATACCTACTCTACTAGGTGCTAGGAAATAAATTGGGAGCATCGCTAAGAGCAATATAATACCGAACACATATTCAGAGTTCATAAAACAAAATGTACAGCAATATCGATGCGATGTTCAAGAATATCATTATTTTCATCTCACAGATTAGAAAAGCAGGGAAATTATAAGAACCCCTTCGTCATCGCATCATATACACAGGCATTCATCCTTACCTTAATATACCTACATATATAGTAACATAAACAAACACAGCACGAAACAGAACCGTGACCTAGGTGCGATACAAGGAAAACCAATCGACTGAGTGACGGAACGACTGAGATTTACGTTACTAGGACATTGCAAAGCCTAACATTAGGCGAGAAACAGTAAATTGCTTTCCTTAATCTTTTCAGTGACTAATTTACATCGAAGCCGAGCAGATAGAGTACCCATACCAGGCCCTTTGGAAGTGTAAAAAGCACAAAATCAATTAACCTTGAGGCCACTATGTATGGAAATAAAGCAGATCAACCTTTGGAAATTAGAACATATATATATATATATATATATATATATATATATATATATATATATATATATATATATATATTTTATATATATATATATATATTTATATATATATATATATATATATATATATATATATATATATATATATATATATTTATATATATATATATATATATATATATATATATATATATATATATATATATATATATATATATATATATATATATATATATATATATATATATATATATATATATTACACTCCACACGGGATACGTTGCATTTGCTGCAACACCCATAAAGTTAACCAGGTTCATATAAATAACTTAATGCCTCTTACTGCACAAAACTGGTAATTATAGCTGATTTGGTGGTTTTGTATGTTTTCTCGCAATTGTATCGATAGGTTTAATGTCAATTAAACTCAAGACCTTTTTGTTTAATGTGGTCCCCAAATGAATTAATCTTGCATCAATTCATAAGATCTGTCTTTTAACGTGCAGCAATTCTTGTCATATCGATATCAAAGAGTTGCAGTGCAAGTGTTGATTAAATCGTTGAATAATTGCCTGATCGCGATGTGTCCACGTCTGATCTTAGAGTGTTTTTGTTGCATAATCGTTACTAAATGCAGAAATTATTTGCTAGGATCAGCCTGTATTAATTGTGATCAATGCAGGGATCCTCGCGCACACATTTGTTAAAGTGTTGCTCACAACACCGTGACAATTTTGAACGATAACGGTTCAACGACTTTGCATCTATTTGCATCGTCTGTGACAGTCAACGCTCAACTGTGTACGGTATGTGGTAAACTAAAATATCTGCCTGATGAACGTCTTTTGGTTTGTCGATATCAAACGGTCCATGTTGATTAATTCTGGAGCGTGGAAGATACATTTGACATATGGCATGCTGTGACAACCAATCTGTGGTTCCACCACATGTGACAACTGCTGCATCGGCGAGATTTTGCCTCTCGAATATCCTCTTGTACTATAATTAATCGACACCATTATGTAATTCTTAACGTAAAATTGCCCCCTCCCAATATATTTTTAAATTTTCATCGCTTATCTTATCAACCACTCCCCGATTGATACTCGTATGGCTTATTAATTATCGACTTCAGCGTGTAAATTAACTTGATATCCAGGACATATCGTTGTTGTCAATTTGGAATTGTATGCGTGACACCATAAACATGGCAAGTTTTTATCACTCGCATTTATTGGAAATGTGCCTGGTGTTTCAGTTATTTCCCCAGTGCCTTAGCAATATCATCGCCACATGTTTTGCAATATGAATACTCACAAACGTATGTTTTGTGTGTCACATTTTACACATTTACCGGTTACGGGTATCAATAACTTTCGTGCATCAAACACAATATAAACGCATGATTATAAAGGATATAATTAATGTATAATGTGAACGTGATTAACACTGCAGCGATATCTGGGCATGTACCTGTCAAGTATCGTCTGGTGTTAACAAATTACATACCAGCTTTATAGTTGGTCCATCTGCATCTGTAAGAATTTCGTTGTGGTTCAACCTGATAATGAGATTGCTCAAATGAAACAAACATTTGTTTTGTAGCGCCATTTGTGTATGATCAACGATACGATAATGTGTTTAAGGAATTTAACGAATTTCCTGATAAAATCGTTCATTAATGCAATGCATTTGTTCTATAACTAACCAGGAAAATATTATCGAGATTAGCATTACCATCGACAAATTTCAGCTAGATAGTATTGCGGTATAAGTCAAGCTTGAAAATATCAATGAAAATTATTTTATAGATGATACAGCAGTGATATGAAGACCGTACATATACACGAGACGCAGGCTATATATTTATCAAATTACTTCAACTCGAAATGGAATTGTCATTTGGTAGATTTACACTAATAACATGAAGTACCACCACCTGTTTGATATTTGCTATGTCGCAGGATATCTGGAGGGCATTGTAACTTCTCCCATGCAATTACTCTTCATTGTATTGGTATCCAACTCGGGTGGTGTGAACGTAGGAAAATGGCCTTCAGTGATCTTGCAATGAGCAACAAATAACCTTTAATAATTGTGTTCAAGACAGGCTATTCCGATAATGATGATTCGTAACTAATATTACGGTTAAGATGTAATATTGCACTAATAATTGGTTAAGATAATCATTCAGAAATTCAAACATAAACTGCTCATAGACCGCTCGTAGATTATACTGTATATTTTCCTGTTCTCTCGCAAACACACCTTCCACTTTGTTCTACTTTAGAGATTGATGTTCTACTATACAGAATTTACAAAGCAAGAAAGATTGTGTACTCTGGTTTCCTCACAAAACTAAATCCATTCGGTGAATAATTCGATCACTTGTTTGTGGTGGTTCAATAAAAATCAATGCTGAAAGAGGCCATCCCAGCAATGTCCTGATCGATGACTTGTATATATCCACGGCGTAATTGGATGGCGTAGAATACCTCGTAGATATTTAATCGACGCTCGTCATCGTTTGCTCGTGCATCTTAGTAATAGCGATAATTATCTATCATGCGGAAACTAAATGTGGCGCTTGCAAACTTGGTCCTGTTGTGTTTGCATTCTTGTGATGGCGATATATATAAATATCCCTAATTGAAACATTCGTCGCCTGATATTGCTAACTTTTAGTAAAACTCAGCTGCCAGTATCAATGATATATTTATACAGGCATATGTATCAGCGTAAGTCATTTATGTGTGCTCCTGTGATATTTTGCTGTACATGTAGAGACTATATCTGCGATAATATTGAGCAATATCGACAACGACAGCAATTCCAACTATAGGCGGTATCTTATGTGAATCAATCAATGTCACTGTGACCTTTGCAAGCAACACATCTACCGTGTTTAAAACGACTGCTATGTAACCTAGTGTGTCGCGATAACAAAATGTTCACAGCAGACACAGTTATATATAAAAAAAACTGGATAAAGCTACTACTTGTGTATTCGTGCATGACATTATGAGGCTGCAGACCACCGTAGGTGGTTCATGATGGTCTAGACATGCCGTCAAGTACTGCTAGCAATGCTTGACTGCATATTGGTGGATCCGTTATTAAATGTGTTGATAATATTGAATACCAGATTGGTATGTAACTGGCTAAATCATATAAATCAAATATTATTAAAAATAATATATAAAGTTGTGCTATGAATGAAACAAAATATGCACAAATTAAAGCAATATAGTAGATTAAGCGACGGAGAAGTGCATGTAAAATCAGATTATATTTTGCTTTGATGTGTCTAATGTCAATGTTTTGTTCCTACAACATAAATCGTCCCCTTGGCCGTTTATTTTGTTAATGAAAATAAGAGAGCTTATTAAGGTATATAAAGGTATATCTCCTTCATAAATCCGTTTTCCATTTGTTCGTCTGCCCGATAAATCGGAAGGAAATCTCATTATATTAAACGATCTTAAACCAGGTATACACTGATGACTAATACTTATATACTTAAGTGTGTTTTTGTTAGTTTTAGTTTCTTTAAACCTCAATAACGACGTTAAAGACTTAAAGCAATGACATAATAAATTTTAATACGTCGAAAAAGAGATAAGTAATAGTTAACGTCTAGCACCTGTTCGAAATATAGTCGGAGAAGTGCTGCCTTTTACACATCTGCAATTCATCTTAAAACCTTACGTAAATTAGAGTATCTGCTTTTTTTACCATTGGGAATATTTCGTCTATTTCAACAAGTTTGAACCTACATATGATCGATCAATTGTTTATTCATAAACTCTCTGCCACTCCTGCTGGAAATACCAACCCATACAATTTGGTTTCTTTTCTTGTGGGTAAATTTCAGGCGAATAAATGTATGATTTGTTCGTAAATACCAACGCCGAAATACAGTCGAATCATATTTGTATCAAATAAAATAGTCTAAGTCGTTCTGAACCCCTGCTGCAAAGGTCCGTGAGACATAAGGGGAAAAGATACATTTTTTTATGCACAAATGTTGCATACACCTGTCTATTATGAAACGTCATAAAATATATTTCAAACTGCTCCATACCTTAGGATATCTATAATAAAGCCAAAAATAAGAATATCATTCACATTATCTTACAAGTCAGTGCAAATTCATCAACAAAATGTTGATTCGCCCACTTCCAAATGTATGCATACTTATTTATCTCCGACGGCCATTTTTGAGAACACGTGATGTTTACAGAGCAAACAAAATTCATTTGTGTGATAAATTTGAAAAACATTATGTATATATTTAATATCTTATGCAATTCCAGCTAATTTTTCCGATATTCTACTTGCCTTGAACCAATGGGTCTACTGATATAAGTAATCAGTTTTGCTTCCTAGCCGACTATCGGCATTTAACTGGATACATAATGTGCAGTGAACAACATAAGGTGAACATGCCACGCATCAGTTTCAAGGAAGCAAAAGTGGAAAGACCAAAGTCACACATATATCTGTGTCCCTAAATATTACACAATAACAGCTTAAACAGTCACATCATAACCTTAAGTTAAAAAATATGCTAGGAGCCAATATAGGAAACTGTCGGCTGCCACCTAAGCAGTGCAATTACTCATGTCTAGATTTTACGGATTATAAAATGTTAAACGATTTAACGCGATTCAGTTGAATGTCATATTTAGTACTCTATAAATGATACAACACGCCTCACGCACATCAATACATTGACACAAAATGTCTTTTTCACCGCTTGTTGCATTTCTTCGTCGTCTGTCCATATTCACGCCTTAAACGAAATTGTGAAGTTCACAATTAAAGCAAATACTTGCCAGAGTGTGTGATTAGGATTTTTAACGTAGCTTTAACAATGTTTCAGTCATATCGCTACGATGTCTGCAGTGAGGCAGATATGGTGAAGTCTACCAGTTAGGCATCATGCCGCGGAAATGTAGCATGATGTCCAACCCAGTCACATTATTCTGACATCAGGCCGACCAGTCCTAAAACTAATCTCTTAATGCTGACCGCCAAGGGAGTCAGCTGTTAATACCAATTTTGTAAATCTTTGGTATGAATCGGCAGCAGATCAAACCTACGAGATCCCACCTCCGCGCGGAAGCTCTAAAATTACAATATAAATACTTGTCAAATAATTAAACATGATGTCATCATATCACAAAACAATTGCTGACTTTCGACCTCACGTTTTATTAGGTGTTCACAAACCCAGACATAGTGATCTTCGCATCTGTTGTACTTTGTTTTCCTGAGGATAATATAGCATTGTAGCAACCTCATTAGAAGTCAAATATTTCAAACAGATCTGCATTTAATGAGACATTACAAATAATGAGACACTACAAATAACATATTGTTGTAATTAAATGCCGAAAGATTTATTTGTGAAGGTTTCAAACACAGATGCATCATTTTATATAATGATAGCGTCATAACCAGGGCACACATACGCTTATGAGATACTTTTCATCATGCGGTGTATATCAAAAAAAGTTCGCAAATTCACCTCCCGGAAATATGAAGATATGGTCATTGTGACTAAATGATGACGCGAGTCTCTCAAACCAATTGAATGTGTGAGACGGATGTGCAGAGGATGAAGCGTTGATTTGTTCAGAGAAGAATAAACTTCACGCACACAGTGTACATCTGGATAATGTTACTGACAAGATGGATTTCATATATTTTGCAGTGTTAATATTTGTTTTGTTTAATGCAAAGAAAAGTCATGAATGTGATAGTAAGTACAAACGTTTATCTTCTTCCTGTGATAAATCGATACCCTATTACTGTTCTTATTTTAGTTGTTGTTGTCGTGCAAATACTAGGAGGATCTCATATATTAGTACATGGCAGATGGTTTTGTTAAACTGCAAAATAAAGTATTGATGATGCAAAGCGAAAAGAAAAAAAAAAGAGTTAAATGAGTACATTCACATTTAGTGCATGCTTCTTCAGGAACAAAATAAATTTGACAAACGGGTAATGTTATATATATATATATATATATATATATATATATATATATATATATATATATATATATATATATATGTATATATATATATATATATATATATATATACGTCATTTATATAAGTTAAACGTTGTTCAATGACATACATTATCATAACAATTTAATGCATAATTGGTCAGAAATTTACATGAATCTGTAACGAAAACCAAATTATAGAGACAACATAGAGACCGGCATCCATACATAGACGGCATTGAATGGATAATGAGAATACCGTGACCAAATTCGTGTGGCACAGAATATCCAAGCTTGCGAGATTATTCTCGCTAACTAGAGCACTGGTAACATATATCTCAATATTTATTCATATTTATTTTTAACTTACTTTTATCTAAGCATATTGTTAATTCCGCTTGATTGTAAGACTCGAATCCATATATTTATGTCCATTTCCAGTGCCTGTTTTTCTGTTTAAATGTGCCATATTTCATTCTTATTATTTGATTTTTAGATGAGGATATAGTTGCTATGGCTGGTAGTAATATTTCCCTTACATGGATATTACCGATTACAGAAAAAGAACTCCTAGAATTCACCATTGGCAGATTGTACGAGAGACCAGTCGCAACTGTATCAGCTGATCTGAATTGCAGCGTACGGGACAATTCGGCAATGCTTTGCAGCATAAATAGTAGTGACGATGGGCTGAACGTAGTCCTGAATATATTCAACGTAACTGCAGGACATAGTGGTAACTACACACTTCGGAAGAAAAGTCTATTGCCGGAACAGTTTTCAAACACTTCTATAAAGCTTGTTGTCATCGGTGAGTCGAATCATTAGCACGACAGCCAATAACCTTTTATAGCAAAAAATTATCGAACAGTCAGAAGTTTTTTTTATTCCTTTCTTTTTTCCACATATTTTCAAACGTATCATGTATCATTTTGAAAATGCTGATACATTTTACCATTATGATTGCCAGTATTTCAAAATATTGTAGGTATACAATTTTGAATTACCATTTTCTTTTTTAAATACCTGTCGTCTTTTTTTTAAAAATAAAAACAAACAGAAGCTAAAATGAACGAATCACATTCTATACTGAGAACAATATGTATCCATCTCTCATGTGGACCTTGGTGTTCACGTGGATGATAGGCATGGGACGAATGGGACGATTCAGTAAAAAAAGAGTATGGAAATACATCCTTCTTTGTTACGGTATCCAATGAAAGCACGTCAGGTTGTAATACATATTGTTACGTATGCATGGGTTTACAAACAAGTTAACACCGTAACCATTTTAGCACATCCGAAACCCGAGTTTCAATCAAGTTCAAAGATTAAAACACTGTTGCCTTAGTGCGTCCAGGTGATCCAAACATTAAATACTGTCTTTAAGAATGTCATATGTCTTTCAATGCCTGATCATTATATTGTGTTTTCATTTCGAATATAAGCACACACGCTGTGGCTTGAAGAGATATACATTTTGAAAGGTAATAGCACGTTCAAAAACGTCGATAAAAACTCTGAAGTTATTATAATCACAGTAAATTCTAGAATAGTTTATTGTCAAGGAAGGCTTACGTTTTAGTTAGTGAGCAAAGTAACGGCATCGGATAGAACATATGCTAACAGAAAGGTGATGGATTATTCCAAAATATTGACTTGCTTTCGAGAGCGACCAAAGTACAAATTATTTATGTGTTTTATCGCAATTGGATAAAATAGACAACACAGTTTATGAACGATTAGGGAAATGTTAACATAGATAGTCAAACGCGGTAATATGATTGTGTTGCCAATGTTCAGCATAGCTGAGTGTTGATAACCGTTTGGCTGCGAATCTGTAAATGGCTATAAATAGCGTATAATATAATCAAAGTATCGACTTTACTTTCCCGATTGTTATAAGCACGTCATCAAAAGATGACAAATTCAATACAAATGTAAAGTATCATTGAAGTGCTGGATTATATGCATTTTATTACAGTCATATACTAAGCATCGTCGCAAAACATTTTCTTTCGCACAGGAAAGCCGACAATAATGGAAGTACGGAAACCCATTTTAGGCCTACCATTTCAAATGACCTGCAACACTACCTATGAACAAAAACATTATTTATATAGGTGGAGAATAAATGAGATAAAGAGTACAGCCGTCTACAACGGAAATTCACATACTATTTCCAGTCTTGGAATGAGTTACAATTTTACCAACGTTACATGCCAAGTATGTTTTAATGAAACAGCAAGAAACCTCTCGAGTGTAACCTGTGAATATGATGGCTGTTTCATAGACAGTGATCCTTACACAATACAAGTACTATGTAAGTAAATGTGACGTTTTTGTTGATAGAAAGAGATAAATACACACAGGCACACACACATGCACACACACACATATATAAACACACAGACACACACACACACACAGACACACAGACATATCATGATTAATCTCTGTCTCTGCAAGTAAACAAAAATCCGTACATTTGCTGCTTTCTTATTAAATAAAATCTTCACGATTCTGCATTAAAGACATATTACAGAAAGAAGTACAGAAGATGCTAATTGTATATGTTCATTTATATCTAAGTGACGATTTATCAAGAAATCATTTGATATTTAAAGTTATTGCATAATGTAAGATTTATTCTTCTTCCAAATTGATATACTTAACTTTGAGGCAAACTAAATCCTGAATGTAAATATTGTTCATTTGAAACTGAAGTAGTTTAGTTACGTTATAATATATTTATCAATGTCCCAACGATTCAATGGCCTGTTGTCACCTATAAAAAAGTAAAGACTAGTCTTTGATGCTATGGAAACTTGCATCAATTTCTGCAATCGTGGAATGTTATTTTCAAGCATATGTTTCGTAATGAAAATGTAATCTTAATATACCAAGACCATATTCCTAACAGTGCGAATAACTTAGAGTAACCCTCGACGAATTGGAACTCGGGTATTCTGATTAAACATGCTCGGGAATTGAAACATCCTAGCATTGCTCAACCCAATCTAGATAAAAGGTTCGGATGTATGTAATGACGATTTTGCAAATGCCCTTAGGTCTGAAGTCACAATAACCAAAAGATCGGTAAAGCGTATTCCTCATAGTGCGTTATCTTCTTTTACAGCTTGGTTAACGTCAGTCATCAGTTATTAATCTTAATTTGTGCACCCTTTTTCTCGAGGTTCACTGTTTCCTTTTTGGAACCACTGGAAGTATTGAAACTTTCAAACTATTTAAACTATATAGATGACAAACTATTTCTTTTAGATTATTCCGTTAGCAGAGTAATTCTGAATAAATTTTAGACATGACTATAATTATTGATTGAGGCTTCATAATTTAGACATAATCATTGTGCTCCATTTTATAATCTGTGCGATTCTCCAATGATTTAGTAAATCACATGATAATCTTTTGAGGTTCTAATGGCTAATTAATTGATAAATCTGAGAATAGTACACAAAATAGACTACCACAGTAGGCATGACACTGGGTAACACGTCGAATTCACTTCCAAGTAAATTTTGTTTCAGATGGACCAAACAATGTATCGCTCAGTCGAGAAGAAAGACATTTTTACCTCAAGGAGTATGATATTTTCGCAATCGATTGCTTAGCTAATTGCTATCCAAACTGTATATTTTGGTGGAAGGGTAATGTCACTATAGAAAGCCAGAACCTAAACATCATCTTTGAGTCAAGAATGGCTGGACAGTACGCGTGTCATGTTATTAATCAACAAACAAATATTACATTAATATCAGAGCCCATTACCTTGCATCTCGCTAAGGAAGGTAAGTTGAATAACTCAATATTTATATCGCATATGCGTCCGTTCTTACCTACATATTCAGGGTAGAATAACAATAAAATTAGTGTTATGATTCCCAACACAATCAAGATTTAGCTATATCAACTATAAATTTTATTTTATAGATAAAATCATACAAAGGTTGCGACATAGAAATATTAATGCATATCCGTTACAACAGAAGTCTTTCTACAAATATTGTCATTATGATTATCACTTTGTTCTAGTTCCTCTAACACTACCATGTACCCTGAAATACTGGAAACTATTAGTATAACTGTCTGTCACTCATCATTTACAAAAGGAAGAGTATACAATAGATCTCAGCACCACATTTATACAATTAGGTGTAGTTTATATAGAGCTAATTTACATTGTAGCCTTTGGGTTTACTATGAGACGGGTGCGATTA
>JARLTB010000113.1:28245000-28522500 GCA_030141615.1 Unio pictorum | reverse complement strand
ATGTTGACTTATCAAAAATCAAAACAAATAGAGCATAAAGTAAAGCACATACTTCGACATCCCCCCTCTCTGTATGTATGTCTGTGTCTGCCTCTCTCTCTCTCTCTCTCTCTCTCTCTCTCTCTCTCTCTCTCTCACACACACACACACACACAGCTGATTTCATTATCTAGGTATTACAGTGTCAAGAGTATTACATGACATGGTCTAGCTCAAATATGAAAGTAAAATTAGAGACGTTCAATCTTTACGTTTCCAGTGGTCAAAACATAACTTATTCCACTTGGAAAAATTGTAGTTGCGAAAAGTTGACCTTATCTATAATTACTCACGATGTTCAAACCCATGTAATGCCAAGCTTCGAGTGCTAGATCTACATTTCCATAATTTATGGATGGTGGTAAAAATAAAGTCAAATGAAGGATATATATAATTATTATTTATAGGAGGATTTAAAATGATAGATATAAACATGCTCTTACGTGTATTTAAACTCACTTGAGTGAAAGGATTTATAACCGCTAAACCTAACTGTAATGTCATTGTAAGAAACAACTTCCATGCCAAATATAGAAATGTTTTTCAGTTTTCGTATAGATTTTATGACGAACGTGAAAAATACTTTGAATGCATTCTGGACTGACGCATTTGCAGCATATAACAAATTACATAAAACGTTTTATGCAGAGACTTCCGTCATTATTTCCGTCGTTCTGGTAAAGTTTCACATTAAGAGTTTTCATAAAGTGCCACAAAGTTGAAATTCTTTTGACAGCCATATAATGTTAGATCTAACACGTATTTTAGTTAATTTACTACTAATTAATGTATTGCCTATGTATTTATTACAAATAGATTCCCAAGTACTGACTGAATTAGTCGTTAATCTTCAAACACTCACAAATGGAGACATATCACAAGCGATTTCCAGGATACAGAATAGACCCTTACCTGACACACATGAAATGTCAAGCAGACGACGTTACAGTCCACGATATCTAAATCAAAACAGACGTTCTAGGAGTTTACACAACCTAATGGACTCAACACAAGACTCGTTTAACCCATTACGGGATGGCTTATCTTTGCAAGGATTGTACTCATCTTCAAATACATTAGACAGGAGCCTTAGGAATGGCACACACGCCAATGGTCCAATAAAACGTAGACTCTTGTCCAACTGTCCAGAAAATCAGCTAGACGATATGAGCTGGCTCGAAAATGGAAACAACTTAGAATCTCTGAATGCAAAGGTTCGAAAAGACAAGAAAACCATCAAAGATGAACATACTGAATCAGAAACACTAAACAATCCTCAACAAGTGACTTTCGAGGAGGAGCCACAGGAAAACCTGTACAGTACAATAGATTAGGTAGATTTTAACGATTCCTTCTCTCTTTGTCTGTCTGTCTTTCTCTGTTTTTGTATGTCTGTCTCTATCACATAAAAGAGGAACATGAACGCAAACAACAATCAAACTTGTATATGATCTCATTTAGTTAGACTCTACAGGTTATACTGGCATACAAGTACGAGTAACAGGAAATAACTTGTGTTTTATTCATTACAATTTGCATTGCAATTTAACTTTCACCATCTATTTCTTAGATAAAAAGCACATTCTAATGCAGGGTAATGTTGTCAATACAATGTCCCGTGTAGAATAATTTAGGTTACCTGACCTGTGTGCCTATAGGGTTAATCGGTTTTCATTAGATCATTTTTTCGACTAACCAAAATATACTGTACAAATGAATTACTTGATTTGATATGTGTTTATCAATATTGACTTCTATTTACATTACACTCTTTTTTTATTTGTTTGTGCAAAATGGTAGAATCTAGACGATTTAATACAATCTTTCTTTCTTCGACAGGATGCTTTTTCCTCTACGATGACGCAAGAGACAATATCACCAACGAGAATGCAAATGAAGCGCAAATATATAACAGACACGGAGAATCCGATAATAACTATGCAGATTTGCTTTGTTTTATGCACAATAATTAGCCACTGATTTGAGCAACAAACAAGAAAAAGAAAAATACAAACCCCATTGATTTTGAGCCAACAAATCTTGTTTGTTAATGCAATCGATAATGTTCCAATCTCAAAGGCTCTCAATGAACAGTGCTACGTCTCAAATATTAATATCACCATATATTACAATACAGAATATTTTTAGCTGAAGGCAAAGTCTTTGCAAAAGATACATGTCGTTAGAAGTTTCAAAGGGAAACACAAAACGTATATGTTTGACCTTTAAAGTACATATTTACGTATTTTATTGAATGTTGACACTAAATCGAAATTGACATAGATTTGTATATTTGATATACAGTTTGTGATTTGTGTTAATGTAATCCATCATTCTAAAGAATGTATGATATTAGAAGTGTCAGATACTCATGACCAGAGGTATGAATGATTGTTTCCTCTTTGCGTCGTCGATGAAATACAAACACTATGATTACGTTTCGTGGCAACAAACAACATTTGTGTTTACTTCTTATCATAAATATATAATCAATGCCCTTACTTGGAAGAAAAAAACAATTATATTGATATTGAACCACATATGTATAAATCATATGTATTATGCATATTTTCGTATTGGTCGTAAAAATAGCGTGCATATCGCGTGCATTTTACAGATTTAAGCTAATTATACTCAATTCTGCACATGCTGCATATTAACAATTTTTTCTTTTTAGTTTCACATTCTTTTTCACACTCTCTGCTCATACGCATACAACATCAATTACATTCAATACAGGTCTTGACAAATTACAAACTGAATGTTAAATTTATATTAAAAATTAGTAATTTTGTTCTTCTAATTAATAACAAATCTTTACCATTATGTATCTTTTAAATGTATAATCAAACATAGAGATCACAACAGTATCAGACCTCTTTCCCCATCAAACATTTTATGATAAAGTTCTTTTTAAAAAAGTAGGTAAACATTTCCTTAAACAATCAATACGTTGTGCCCGTTGTGTTAGGACAACAGTCTTTAATTCTCAGTGGCAATCAGAATATTATTCAAATGACAAATGTTATTCGGATTTCACGCGTACTGCATAATGTATTCGAATTGTGCCAACGTCAGATGAAACAAAAGTCTAGAACATTTTAGTTTTATATACCTGTATCAAAACAAAATATCACTGGAAACAATTCCTGATCAAATATTTACAAGAAAGGTAAATAAACTAGGAAAATGTTATATTGACGAAATAGAATATAAATTATTCGTGAAATATTATATATATATATATATATATATATATATATATATATATATATATATATATATATATATATATATATACGCAAAATGGACAATTATCAACAAACAATTAAAGAAATAGTTATACCTTCATATTTCCTGTATTTCAAGCAAAGTATGAAATCTACTTTTGCCGATGACTTTAAAAAGGATTTGTCCTGCATTGACTTGTTGATCAAGGTAATCTCTTGAAATATTCTGTAGATCTTTCGTACGTTAAAAGGAATTTCTGTAAATAATTGAAATATATTTATATTATAAAATAACGTCTTATAATTGTTGATACTGCATCTGTTTTATCCCATAAGTCATATGAATGGTATTTGAATACTAAGTTCGGTTGGGAGTATTCAAATTTAATTGACTATTTGCAATGATTTTATATGTTTATCATTTCGTAATGGTTTTACATGTTTCCAATACATTTCCATAATTCACATCATGTGGCATTTAAGATGAGATTATTAGGGGGTGTTTTAAAGCTTTGGATCTCCTACCATGTAGTTGTACATCGCATCAAGATGATAATTTATAATTTATAACTAAAAACAAATTTTAAACAATATTAGAATTTCATTGCAGAAGTACACTTGGATATTAACTCATATTTGACGTGTGGAAGGAAATTGTTGACTAACAAAACGCTAACAAACAAGAGAACTAAAGAACAAAGCAAAGTTAGATAAATAGCGTCTTATAATTTTCCCTAACAATAACGCAAACTATTTCGTCATTGTTTTCCACATGCCTATACAATGAACCTTTAACTTAATCAGTATATAGTTCAGTGAGGATATAATTTTCTCCATAAACCAATCGATTTCATTCAGTTCTGGTTTCAGTAAGGAAGTAATTGTTTTCACGTAAGAATGGATTAGATATTTATATCTCACTTCTTATTTTGTCGTTAGGTAAAATTGTTCTCATTATTTTGTATTACATTTTGTTCATAATGTATAATAAATATGTTTTCTGTTTATACATTCAACTGCAGTATAATATCCACATGTATATCTACTCCTGTATTGGTCTTAAATCTATTCGTCTGCTTCACTGTGGATTGCGTTAGATTTCATGTTATGGATAGATTTTATCACATCTTGATCAAACTCAAACATATTGAGAAATAAATCAATTAAAGAAAAAATATGAATACACATTACAAAGGCCGTATAACCGATATTGGAGGCACTGGCACAATTTCAAACGACGACCTCTCTCTCTCACTAACACGACGGAAAAAACCTGCAATAAAACATTTATATACGTTGTGAGGGATTCATATAACATCCATTTTTGTCAGTCCCAAACGCCTACAGTCTTTCCTCATAAGCGTTTTCACATTTCTTTGGACTCACCTCAATTTTTCCTCGGTTGAGACATAAGGTATACATATCTCTATGTGTTTGCTTGCATGCGTGCGCGTGTGTGTGTATGTGTGTGTGTGTGTGTGTGTGTGCGTGCCTTTTCGTTTTGACAGTATTTAAGTGAGCTCTAACATAATAGTATGTGATATATATTAACTACTTTTTGACGCATAAACAAATAACAGATTTCGTTTTCCAACTTCGAAGTTTCGGATTTCATATTAATTTAATACACTGAAAAAATTGTTGACACATTTAGACGTTTCAGTGAACGAAAATCGAAAACAATGTTGAATATAGTAAATCAAAAAAATACCTTTTTCAAGCCACCTAAATTGGGTTCGTGAATCAGCTAATACAAATTTAATCTGTAGATGAATCGTATCACTGTCCGATGAATGTTATTACGCTAAAAACAATTTTTGTTTCTCATTTTCTTATTTCTAGCATTATCTTTACATTTAAAGTTTTCTCTGCAGATACCTCACGTAGAAATTTAAGTATTTTTCTCGCTTATTTGTGCCAATTAAATGTTGTCTGGGGATGTGTTTGTGTCATCTTTTGATTCACTACCCAATATGAGCGCTCCTCGTCTCTGTAATGTCATGTTTATGTTGTGTATGTTGTCATCAATTGTTTAATAATTCAAAGGTTTACAAATATTATGTTATTTTAAGTCACAAAGATTATAGTTTTATATCGCTTGTAATAAAATGAAGTTCAATTTCATCCTTCACACTTACAAAAGAGGCACAGATAGACAGATATACAGAACAAATTATTTATTCTGATGAGGATAGTTATCAAACCATATGTAATTCATGTAATCGGGGTATCGTCAATGCAAGCACTGGCAACAGAGGCATGGGAGGAGCCAGGAATATCTTTGGGGTAATAGGATGCGGAGAAAGAGCGTAAATACTTAAGCAATGAGCCTGTGGGATGGATCCACAGAACGTTACAGCAGTTCAAACGTAACCACGTGGCTGTGAAGAAAACTTATTCTAGGAAACATGCGAGTGAATGAATATGTTACAGAACATTTATAATTTAAAAAATACATACCAGATTCAAAAGTGAAATAGGACTTTGCTGTTAGTGGTGACATTTACTATTTTTCTTTTCTCAGTGACAAAGACATGCAATTCGGTTGCATTGTCGGATTTATATTAAATTAGTAACCAATTTAAACTTGAAGTAAACATTATAATCAATGCATGGGTGAAGAACGAACAGTGTTCCAAGGATTGCAAAAGTATCTGTGACAGTACGAAAAGAGATTGACAAGAAACAAAACGGTGGGCAAACGTTACTTTGAGATGTATTTTATCAGGTCTGCAAGAGCTATCTTGCTTCCAGCATACGTTGTCAACTACTTAAAGGCAGAGCCCTAGCGCTGACCGCAGACTCAAACACTGTCTGGCAATGAAATGTAGAAATCATCATTTATTTTGGTCTAATAGATGCAAGACATGTTAAAGTTTGTTTTCAAATATAAGTTACATTCTCTTTCAATGAAATAGCTTGTTGTTGTGCAAACAACTGACCTGAACAAAACATTTCTAACACTACTACAAAATAGCACACGGCTTGGTATTTAAAGCTCAGATTATTCTATCTTCAATACATCCATCTCTTAATTCATAAGCCATTTTTTTAATAGTGGAATTTAAGGTGTAGAAGTACGTGAGAATATTAAATTATATTTTAAGTGTGGAATTAAAATACTTACTCTAAAACAGTAGTAAACTGGAGAACAAAAATGTAACAAAACGCACGCACACACACGCACACACACACAAGTATTTTGTGATTATTTTCGAATGATGCAATTGCGAAACAAATTGTTTCATTGTGAAAATGTGTGTTTTGCACTTAACAATGGAGTTCACTTTTGATTTGACTCATTGTTGATTTCGACAAGTAATTGTTTTTCACAAAACAGTGGAATACATATTTATATTTGATTCATCATTGTCGTCATTTAAAATGTATATATATATATATATATATATATATATATATATATATATATATATATATATATATATATATATATATATATATATATATATATATATATATATATATATATATATATATGTATATATATATATATGTGTGTGTGTGTGTGTGTGTGTGTGTGTTTATCGTGTGTATGTGTATATTAACGTGCAAAATGTGATCACTCCTTTTGTATAGTTTTAAGTGTAAACAACATAATTAATTTCCGACAAAAATGTCAAATTTTGTTTGCGAATTACAAATATCATATTTAATTAATTTGACTTTACGAAAGACGGGAAAGTAAATTAATGTAGCGAAACAATTATCGAGTTTTTTTTAATTATCTCTACCTTGAAAGATTTTTTTGGGGCATTATCTTCCCTTTGAAATTTACCTTTTATTATCCTCACAGAGAATACTAATTAGTTTGTTTATTATAGTTTCGCTAATTTATATCAAGTAAATATTGTCTAAGAATTTGTTTTGTCACCATCTGATTCAGTGTCTAAGGTGACATTTGTAATTCATGATGGCTGATATAGTCATCAAAATGTACAATAATCAATCTTTGACTCATAAGGAATATAGTAGATATAAGCACTAGAAGGAAACAGGTGCTGATCAAGTAATATCGATAGTGACGGAAATGGTAGGTGGATAGTTAACGAGGAGGCAATGTTTCTGTGATCGGAACCACGGAAGCTCCATCATTGCAAGCTATTCCAGAAAAAAATGTCAGCAGTCGCGCAGTGCAGATAATTTACTCAACGAAACATTTAAAAATTTCTTATGTTCAGATCTGCGCGGGGATGTTATGAGGAGCCGTGGCTACTATCATCTTCTACAGCATCACCACAGATACTTCAAGGGGGAAAAAGGAAATAGTCCTATATGATCAGTATGTTTCTCAGAATAACATGTAACTTAACAAGACGGTGTTGGGAGAAGCTATGCTGCTTTTGACAAAGCTCCTAATAATCTTAAATATAACTAGAAACAACGTGCTGAAAACAATATAAGAATAGAAAATAATTACGTATGTGTTTTCGTCCGAGTAGTGGAAATAATGAGATTGATACTGAGTTGGAATATGTTCGGGCTCTTTTCCTAACTCACGACCACAATATTTATGTGGCTTTGTATTTATTACATATTCTGTTTTATTCACACAAAGGTTTTAATTTTGCAATGTATAACAAATTAAGAAAAACGAAGAATTATGATTTTATATTAATGGGATTTGTTTTGCCTTAAAGTGTTAATTTTACTGAGAAAAAACATTGTTTTAGAAAAGAAAAGTGAATTTGATTGAACTCATGCTCCTTCTAGATCTACAATATATAATGCATCAAACTCTGCCCACCCCTTATTAAGGCCACTCAATATGCAACAACACAAAACCCACGGCTTATAAGAATTGTTTATCATTTCGTAATGGTTTTTAATTTTTTTCAATACATTTCCATAATTCACATCATGTGGCATTAAGATGAAGTTATTAGGAGGTGTTTTAAAGCTTTGGATCTCCTAACATGTAAAAGTACATCGCATCAAGATGATAATTTATAATTTATAGCTAAAAACAAATTTTAAACAATATTAGAATTTCATTGCAGAACTACACTTGGATATTATGAGAATTATGATTTTATATTAATGGGATTTGTTTTCCTTTAAAGTGTTTTTTTACTGAGGAAAAAAACATTATTTTATGATTTTATATTAATGGGATTTGTTTTCCTTTAAAGTGTTTTTTTTACTGAGGAAAAAACATTATTTTAGAAAATAGAAGCGGATTTTATTGAACTCATGCTCCTTCTAGATCTGCAATATATAATGCATCAAAATCTGCACACCCTTTATTAAGGCTACTCAATATGCAGCAACACAAAACCTACGGCTTATAAGAATTGTTGCCATTTTAGAGGGTGAATCAAATATATGTGTATTCTTTTCATATGAAATTAAAAAGTCACAATTAATTTTGAAGCATTTAATTTTTCATTTAAAACCTCTCATGCATGTTATGGAATTAATTTGTCACAAACTGTCATTAGAATGAAATATTATGAATAATCACCAATATGTGTTTACAGATGTGTTAAAATTGGTGATTTGTCTAGAATCATTAGACCTGTACGTGTTCTGATCTAGCTACGAAGTGCAAAAACAATTAGAATCTCGTGTCTTTTAATTTGGGATACAACCATCAACTGGTTTCCACAATCTTATTTCTTCCGCTTGATTCTATTTTCCACGTTGTGCAAAAAAAAATCCTTTTCCTTTTACGATAATGGCCTAAATGATTAGAGAGTCCGCCTCGAAAACGGGAGGTCGCAGGTTCGAACCCATACCGAAAGATATAGCAATATTACCAGAAGATGTCTCGCTTGCTCGGCAGCTAAATATAGCGTTGGCAACAAATTAATATTATGCTGAACTCTTATCAGAATATATACTTAAAAATTGAAAATCGCCCTCGTAAAAAATATCAGATAATTAATTCACTGTCACAAATCCTGGAGAGACAAACTTGAATAAATCATTTCGAATAATCCTTTAAATCAAACGTTTAATTAATACGTGACACCTGTATTTTAAAATGTTTTCTGGCATAAAGGAAAAACGTTGCTCCGTTTATTCAGCGTGAGCAATGGTAGGAGTTAAATAACATCCCACTGAAGAAGATTCAGAAAATGTAACAACAATTTTTGCAATGAACGGAAAAAGTTTAGAAAAACATATGCCCCGAAAACGAACATTTAGATTCATAAGCTGTAGAATTCGTTCGAATAAAGTATAGCTGTAGCTTTATACTTTGGTCAGATGTTGAGATATTAAGCTGATGAAAACTAATTACATATTGAACAACTTTAGACCTAACTATATTATTGGACTAAGGTTATAAAGAATTCCTAAAACGTCCCCAGCTAACATTGCAATGTCCGCGGTATATATATATATATATATATATATATATATATATATATATATATATATATATATATATATATATATATATATATATATATATATATATATATACATATATATATATATATATATATATATATATATATATATATATATATATATATATATATATACATATACATATATATATATATATATATATATATATATATATATATATATATATATATATATATATATATATATATATATATAATGCCCTGTTTTAATGGTGGTAGTAGACGGTTCATTCATGCATTTTGTTTGACTAATGACTAACTTTATTTTATATTATATATCACCATAAAACTTTTCACAGATGTACATATATTCTAATTATGGAATTAAATGTGTTCCAGCGTGAAAGGTTAAGGCCATAATAGGTTCGGATATTTATTACTATTGTAATGCTTCGGGAGTTTGAGATTTTATGCAAGACTTCACTCTTGTTCTGTTTTACATTCGTGAGCATTGTGTGACTAATGGTCAGTTTTCCATGTTTATTAAATGTCTTTATGAAACTCATTTTCATTCATCACAAATAGTCAGCCTTCAGTGTTTTTAGCTATCTTCATGACACACATGACTGATGATTGGCTGTTAGTAGATAGGTTATTGACACGTTCCTCATATATCCATCTCTTCCAGCTTAGTTTGTCCCTGCATACAAGAATAAGGTCACCGCCGGTTCATGTAATGCTTCAACATTTTCAAATTGTATGTTCCACTGTTCGTATAATTTAAATTAAAATGAAAGTATTCCCTTCAAAATATAAGAGTGACAATATCAAGCCTGTCAAAAAAGACTCATTGCAAAACCATTTTTTTTCAAACAAGTATCGTTATGTATACTTAACTTGTACTATGTTACTGACCTCTGTCCATAACTGAGGAGGGTACGAGTCTAGGCCTTCATGACTAACATAATTTACCCGGCTATTGGCATGCCAGCATAGTCAAAATTGGAATTCATTTAAAACTCTAATGGAATTCATTTTACCTTATTATACTGTTGTGTGTGACCACCATCAGAATGCGACCAATCACCATCGATCTATCTATCTATCTATCTATCTATCTATATATCTATCTATCTATCTATCTATCTATCTATCTATCTATCTATCTATCTATCTATCTATCTATCTATCTATCTATCTATCTATCCTTTAGTCTTGCCGACCGTTGGAGCACCACTGATGACCTGACAACCAGCTTCCTCCATTCAATCTGTTCTCTGATAATCTCACTGTGTCACTCAGCTTCAGTCCTGTCCATTCTGAGATGTTATCCTCCCATCTTTTCCTCTGTCTTCCTCTCCTTCATCTTCCCTGCACAGTACCTTGCATGATTGTCTTAGCAAGCCCTGTTGATCGTGTGGCATGTCCATACCATTTCATCATCATTTTACCATCATGATTAGGTAAAAAAAGGCAGTGAACAACCATGCCTAAAACAGAGATAAACACCACTGACCTTGATTTGTCCTTTGTAATCACGACGGATTGAAAGGGACTGCAGTTGTATATATTTCTAATTAAGCCTACTATTAACACATATGTCACATATGTCTCAAAACAGAAGAAGAAAAAAAGCAGTGTTGAATTAAATTATTTGTAAACATGACGTTAGAAGGGTGGCTGTTATGTTGGTTGGCTACTTGTCTTCTGAAATCTGAAATCTACTCGTCATTCAGGTGCATCAAAATCTGCAGACCGTAAACCAGACTAAAGTTCATGCCACAAACCACATTTTGTGTAGTGCCAAGTAGAGTAAATCTCAACTACTATTGAACATTCCTTCTTCAAATGGTGCATTCAAAAACATACATGATCAATTGAATGCTACGTATTGTTTATTTTTCTGTGGCGACAACAGCGCAACGCCATTAAATACATAACAAGAAAGGTTATTGCTGTTAGTCCTTTGAGTTCAAATACGACCATGATATCACTAACTGGTTTGGTCTATGTGCGTAGTTGAATGACTGATCAAGCCACTATCTGCTCTGAAGTATCTGTGACACACCTGATTGGGGATGTCGCTTTGGATGTACGTAATGAATGGAGGACATGATGTAGTTCTTACATTGACACTGCTCGCACTTTTGCAGTTACTATAATTCTCCTCCATTCAAGGTCTGTATCTCCAGAATGGACTAGAGTGCACCAGGTACAAAGATTCTGTGCAGTATCTTACCAAGATTGTCGGTCGATGTTAAATGCGTTTTAATTATGAGTTTATGGAATCATTAAAGTATTTGTTCTGACTACCTTGAAATGCTTTCCATCTCTTCGTGTTCTTTGGTAGTCGCCCTTCTGATATCCTGATGATATGGAGCTGCCCATCTCAAATTCAGATTTCATCAGCAGAGTGTGGATTCTTGGATTCCCCTTCCGTATGAAAATCTCAGTGTCTGGCACTCTGTCCTGCCATCTTATCCTCATCAGTTCCGGCAAAACATGTGAAAATGGTTCAACTTCTTGGTATGGCGTCTGCTTAAAGTCAATATCTCGCAATCATATATCATGGTCGGTAACATAATTACTTTCATAAATTGTTGGATTTTCTATACTGATAATATGCACTCCCCTACAGTTGTGAATAGTGTGACATGGTTTTTTTATTCCGTATGTCTTGGGAGACAATTCTTAAAGCTTGCAATGAGGATCTTTTTCTTTCTCTCTAATACGTCAGAGATTGAAAAATGTTTCTTGTTGATCACTGCATGTTTACGTTAGAGTTATCAAACTTACACACCAAGCAGTCATTAGTTCACCTCTGCGCAGCCTTTGATGCCATTTGTTTATCAAGTTTATCTCGGTGAATAACTCCTTTTTCTTCTGTCTATCAGTAGGTTTAATTGTTGTCTTATGACGATGTTATTGGATCGTTTTCCTTCGTTAAGAAGGTCCTTATATAGCCGTATTTTAACACAACTTGGTCAAAACCCATTCAGTACAATTCTGATACAGGGTGAATAATTGTGACAATTAAAACTTTGCACTTAATATATTACATTAAGTTTGCAATATTTCTGAAATTAATGTATGTATAAAGCTGATATATGTACATCATGGTCTGTTATCTTAATTAAAAATGAAAAATTAGAAATGGTGTTTCATTGTCCACGTTCTGAATATTCGTCTTGTTACTATTTACATTAATATTTAAATTGATATTTTGATGAAACTTGATCTTTTGAATTTTTAATTTTGTTTTTTTATTTTACCGTTTTTTTTACCAAGTCATCTTCGCTCGTATATTGAACTCACAGAATATTATTAGTCAACAGGATATTTCTCGTCTTTAATCGTTATGGTCTATCCTGCAATACAACGTCTTCATTTCTGTCCACATCTGCGAGACTAAAAAAGTCAACAAGTTCATTTTTGAGAAACATATTTAGATAAATCGCCCTGCTGAGTTGTACTCAGGAGAGAAGATCTTCCATAGATATCCACCATTGTGTATTAACTAAGACCTGTTTGAACTGTTGTACTATTTGGAATGCTTGTGCATGAATTTATGAGATTATGTTAGGGACTTTGACACAGCGACGAGTACAGCATTTACTTCACGGCTACATATTGGCGGATCGGTTATAACAGACGGGAGTTTGAAACCCGACGATATATTTGTAAACTTTCTTCGGTGGCACCAATCCATTCGAAGCGAAATAAACTATTTGACGTGGATCAGTCGCGTACGCAACCAAATGAGTACATTTTCCAGAATTATTTTATTGATATTAATGATAGCAGTTTCCTGCATATTTGGTTGTTTTGGTAATTATTCACGCATACAAACACCTCTGAAATTATTTTAAATATTTAATCGCTTAGCAGCATTGAGTAAATAAACACTGGACATGGGAGACATAAACGAAGTATCACGGGAAGTCTTATACCTTTTCGGTACCACGAATGTGGAATTCCTGGCAGTCTCAGGCCCTTCCCTTTTTTGGAAGATTTTATTTCGTGACCTGTTGCTTTCTTTAACGCTATCCCAGCAGCAGCACCAACAGCACCAGGTGTAGCTGATTATGCAATAACTGCAGCTGCAGAGGCTATTAATGCTTATAAATTTAGAAAAAATACTTCTAAACATTATTGATGTTTATTTATCCTCAAAGCAACTTCACTAACCCCAAGCGTGTCAAACACGATCAAATTTTGTTCTTGCAAATCTTTTCTGACATTTTCCTGAAACGAGATGGATATATATCATGGTAATCACACATATTGCTGTGATGTTATCTGCCCGGCGGCATTACTTGTAATACTGTCTGTGGTAATTGTTAACCATAATAATGTTGAGGTATAACCTTGTTCAGTGAAGGAAAGCAACCATTGTTCTTCAGCGAGCGATGGAGTCATTACTTGCATTCACGTCAAACGTTTGGTAATATTACTTTAACTGCATCAACTGTCTTGTGTCGCCAGATTGCATCATTGTCGTTGGTTTTTCTTACAAGTGTGTTTAGCGCCAAATATAACTGTCCCAACATTTCTACAGAATTCAAATATATGTGATAGTGGAATCACACATAAAAAAAAACGTTCTTCTCTGCTTAATATTGATCTATATGCGAAAACTCCTAAGTTGAAAATTGTCATTCAGCTCACGTCCAGTTTCTCCGGGTAATCCACTGCAAACAACACTGACGGACCAACTGACCTCGTGTAATCATCGGAATATCTTGCCAGACCCAGTACCATTGTAGCAACATCAACATTTTCGAGACACGACACAATATTGTGTCCGTCAATCCTGTATGTTTGCTGATGACTAACACCTTAGCACGATTGTTAACAAAACCAAGTCGATCTAAAATTCCGTCCATACGATGTATCATCTACCTTCTAAAGTCTGTCTTCGATCTCAATGAATGCCTCATCGGGCAGGAAATCTATACTTGAATCCTAAACTTGCAACTCAATTCTTCTTCGTGCGTAAGGTACACGTGCGTCATAAGAATAATATTGATTCCCGCGCATAGATTCATCTTTGAGAACTCGAGAATCCACGTCAAATGCTGAATCAGGTACAAATTTGAACATTTTATTATACTTGTTATCGTCTTGCACGAAGTTACAGCTATCAGACTAGCAGTTGTATTGTTTTCTTTTTCTGACAGGGGTACACCAGCCAACTCTGTTTGCTAGTTTCTTATTTGCAGCTTGAATTATTATTTTGCTAACATTTGCATGCATAATTTCAGTGTTGGGTAATTTTACTGGCTGAGGTTTTCGTCGTATTAATCGTGCAATTCTGTCTTTGATTGCCGAGAATGCTTTACTTGCAACAACGCCAACCGTACCAATACCTTATCACGAACAGCGTCCATAGCTTTCATCCCAGATGATTCACAATCGGTATTGCTTTTGGAGCTATCCTTCTAAATAGACCCTGAACAAAAATACTGATTCCATTACCGTATATTGCTTTATACGTAGGTAATCACGGATTTATCACCCTCACCATTACATGTCTACGTTGAGCATTATGTATATGTGAAGTTTCCCTTTATTTAGGTTGGGGTGTGATGCTTCCAATATTATTTAAATTATTACAGAAGACCCACCCTGGATCGTTTTTGTCAAAAAATGAAGCAGTGATAGAAAGATACAAAGCTCCGAGCCCCCAGTCAGCGGTGCCGACAGTTAAATTAATGAATACACAAAATGTGAAATTCATGTAGACAACAATTGAATATCATTCAATAACATTCATCTCTCCAAATAAAATGCAAATTAAAACCCTATCACTCATCTTTCACTCGACCAAGTGACGGCCTATTTCATCATCTGACTAAGTGTGATAGATTTTCCTCCTGTCCTGTGTTCCTACTCATCTGAATTATCTTTCTCTGGACTGTAATCCAGTTCTCTCCAGTCCTTCTAACTCCTGCTTCCTTTCTTCCTTTTTCTTTGTCTCCAAGATACTCGGACCAACTGCACTTTCCCTCTGTCTCCTACAGTTCCTCTGGTCCCTAAAGGCTTCCTGTATTAGCACACAAGTACATTAGCATATCATATTCCCCTAGCTATCTAAACTCACACTAATTAAACAACAATATCATCAGATCTTTGGTCACGCATTCGTGCACATCGAAATACCCATTCTTTCTGAAATGTGTACACGATATCCTTAGATTATCAATTTTATTATACAGAACAATATCATATAATCAGACGCATTTATGTACATTGCACCTCTGCAAAATGTACACAGACATCCAAATTTCTATGCACTGATATATCCTTACACGTGATACACGAATAGTCAAATCACTATTAACTAATGTTTCATACTGCAACCATTATACAACGTTATAATTCAACATTTGCAAATCTAGAATGTTAAAATAATAAATTCACGAGGTTACTACGACTTACCCGGTAACCAATTACATTATGAATTCTTTACATACACATTACTCACATCTCAAAATACGCAAGTAGATCCAACACTACAAATGAATCAAACCCTACAAACGGTAATTCTGCGTACTAAAGTATACATACTGCAATAATTAAAGTTCAATTACTCTGCCCATATATATTACAACGATCACGCATATAGTCACTGACCTGTACGGAAGCTCCTTGTAATTCCCAGAATAACAAGTTTCTCGCCAATTTCGAATCACGTCGGAATAGCTTATCGTCCCTTATAATTATCGCAAGCTGGGGTTAGCGACTATTGAGTTGAGTTCTCAAGATAATACATTTAAGCTTTCGATTCTAATGTTGGCCACGCCTTGCTTAATTCCGAGTGGATGCTGATTCACATAATTATCAGACACTACCCTTCCCCACAGTCTGTTAAAGGTGGATTTTATGACCACCACTTGATGTTACTTTGATTCGTACACTGGATTTCATCACGTACCTGTGAACCGTGTTTTGTCATTATTATGTAACTAAGGCGTCAGTAACCAGTTCCTATGGCTATTTCAATTAACTGGCTTGACTTGAGACCTCATTGTTCGCAGAATTGAACTTCATACATTTTTACGGCACGGAACTATTAGCCTCAGGGTGTAGCATATACCTGTTGCAATCTGGTTATTCCCTACAGTATAATCATCTTATATATTGTCACTGATCTAATTGTATACAATCAGTCACTGTCCTAATCGTCAACGATTTCATCGATTTCATCGATCCAATAAACATTAATGTCCATGATACCGCCTGTAACTAATATCTGACAAATAGCAGCTGCATAATTAATGATTTATGGGGAAATATCATCAAATGTACTCTTACAATGACATGTACTTCTGGAGGTCTCGTTTGTTGTTAATTAAAATGACTATTCTTTCGTTTTATGTTAATTAAAATGACTATTCTTTCAACATGGGCAAGGATGCTATTGGGACATGGAGTGGCAATCTCATTTCTATTGGCAGTGGGGCTAGACAATATTTATTTTCTTTCTCACATAACCCTCATTGCATCTTCCATTGCTTCTAATTCTTCTTCTTCCTCAGTACGAGTTGATTGAATGACGATTTAACTGGCGATAATATATCTCCAAGCTTGAGCGCTCGTTTAGCTTCTTTAACTTGTTTCTAAACTTCTTTAAATTTATTCTTATATTCACCAGTAATTCTATCTATATTAGGATGCATTCGAAATACGAAAGGAACACAGTTTTTTTTTCGAAAACACTGGCGGTGTTTGGTCCTTATAATCTATCGCCATATAGATATCCTGTTACAGATTTTTTTCTCGAAGTATCACAAAACCTTCTTTGGTAAATTGGGTTGGTGGTTTGGAGTTTGGTTAGGGTTTTGGCGTAGCAAGATCCCTTACATCGCCGACCTCATCATGGACATAGCCAATACTCTCAAGTACTTGTTGTATAGCTTTTTGTAATTAAGGTTGAACATCAGCTAATTCAGCTAGAAGTTCCAGTATAATCATTTTATTTTTTTCGTAGTTCTTTCTGTTGTCTATCTAGCTGCTTTAGTGCTTTGCTCTAACGTGAGAAGGAAACCTTCGATAGCCTTTGGAACTTCTTTAGAAGCCTTTGTAACTTCTTCAGAAGCCTTAGTAACCGGTTCAAATAATTGTTCTGCACCTTCTGTACATTAAACCTGATACCCCTGGCGCTCTTGTAATTTTTTTTTGACAGAATCAAGAATGGGTATATATTTCTTAATTACTCTAGTCGCTGTCGAGCTAATTTAGCTGTATCAGATTCCATTATTGATATGATGGCTTAATTACACCAAATTACAGAAGCAGGGAGGATGCACGAACAAATATTGAATGTCGGGTGGTAAACGAACACGTATAAAAATTTGTAAACGCAAACATAAAAAAATAAATAATAAAATGTGCTAACCCAATTATAGGCTTCAGTTTGGCGTTATTAACCATGTATTTATATTTTTCGTAAATGGACTCTTCTAAAAATAGTCTCATCACTGCTTAATTTGTAAATTTTGACAAATATCACTTTGCTCACAGATATAAATATAATCGCTATATTTATAACTATATTTTTATATTAAAAAGGCCTGCAGTACGCATATAAAAAATCAGAATTAGGAAATGAAAGCATTTAAATGTTGGATCAAATGAGGTATGAATTATGTCATATAAATGCCAATCTATCTATAAGTCTTAAGAAGATTTTATATGGAGACACAACATGAAGTAATAAATTGCTACCACGTTTTTTGTGTGTGCTGCAATTGTTGTTGTGGTGGTGGTAGTTTTTGTTGTTGTTGTTGTTGTTGATGTTGATGATTATGATGATGACGATGATGACGACGATAATGATGATGATGATGACGACGATGATGATGATGAACATGACGACGATGATGATGATCACGACGAAGACGATGATGGTGCTATTTTGACTTATTGCGAAAAGCAAGAAGAAGAAATACATTGTAAATTTAAAAGTAATGTGAAACGAAAACATAATAAATCTACAATGTTGTCGTCAGTATGAATTAAGTTATATATTCACTTGCCATTCAGATAATTAGTAGAAGACTTTCTGTCAGGTTTACCTTTGAATTTGAACTAATTGCAGTTGATCCTATGTAAGTTTTTCAGAACATTTTTAATTTCATTTAGGCAAATCAATAAGCATGTAAAAGGTATATTCTTAAATGTTAAATTATAATGTTTAAATACGATGAAATTGCCAACATCAGTAACAAGCTCCCAAAAGTTGTTCTATATCAATAATTGGTCAAAAATAATATAATATATAATAAAGATAATATTTTTAACTTTAATCAGTAGTGTGGTCATAGACAATTACTACAACAGCAAACGTAATTTTAATAATAATAATAATAATAATAATAATAATAATAATAATAATGATAATAATAACAATAATAATAATAGTACATATAATAATACTACTAATAATAATAATAACAATATTAATAATAAATAGTACATATAATAATAATATAAATAATAATATCAAAAATAATAATAATAATTATATATCAAATATAATAATAATAATAATAACAACAATATTGATAAATAGTACATGTAATAATGATAATATCAATAATAAATACTGATGATAATATCAATAATAATAATAATAATAATAATAATAATGATAATAATAATAATAATAAATAGTAATAATGATAATATCAATAATAATAATAATGATTTATCAATAATAATTATAGTAATAAATAATAGTAATATCAATAATAAATAATAATGATGATATCAATATCAGTAATAATAATAATAATAATAATAATAATAATAATAATAATAATAATAATTAATAATACGGAATAATATCATACGTACGGGACTCAATATTGCTTCGACGCGCACCATATGTATAGCCATTAGATCGAAACGCAGATCGGACAGAACCTTACTCTCATAAGAATTAAGATGGACAAATACCTTTTTATGTGAAGCCAGTGCAATATTATTTCTTTTGCGGTTTTTTCTTTTGGCAAGAACTATGCAGCTACTTAGAAAGAACGGCATAACTTGGTGCCGAAATTTCTCAGTGAGTGCGCCAATTCGTGCCATTCCAAAACCAAAAAGGGCTAGTCTTACTCCCTTCGACAAACGTCTTACTGTTACAGGAAAACACGTGAATGAACAATTAAAGGTGGTAGCAAGGAAATGCAGAAAAAGGTTGCGTTGCATGGTAATGAATAATACCATTTGTTTTTGTTTTTAGATTGAAAAGATCTGTTCCAATTGCCAGTTATCTAGAAAATGACTTAGAGGAGTTGTTTCCCTTCTCCACATTGGAATATTAAAAAGTAAAATTATATATACTGTATATATTTTGCACACTCAAACCGCATACTATATAGTAAACGTCAACCGGCCATGTATGTGTTCAACACCGATTATATTAGTACAGGGTGTCATTTATTATAATTTTATATTACATACCATAAATGACAATTATTCACTTTATTTTAAGTCTCCTTTATATTTCCTTGGCAAGGTCATTATTTACACATCAAAAGAAGTACACACAGCAATATCAATCATAAAGCATGTGGACATTTTTGGACAAGATCAATCTTAAGTGTTGTCGAACTATTCCAGAACAATCCAGATTGAATGTCATGAGCTGTGATGTTTCAATCAGGGTTCCCGCGGGTCATGGAATCCTGGAAAAGTTTTGGAATTTAAAAAATAAATTTCAAGGGCCTTGAAAAGTAATGGGATTTGTCAAAACCTTGCAAAGGTTTGGAAAAGTCATGGAATTTCTGACAAGGGAGTTAAAAAAAAATTGATTGCTTTAAATTTCTTAGAGCACAGAGCACCAGTTAAATAAAACACGATAAAGAAAGATACGATAGATAAATGGTTTCATTTCATTTAACAAGAGTAAGTTCCCCTAACAGTAGGTATCACGTGGTTTCCGGTGTAGTTCGATTGGAAAATTTAAATGGTCAACCGCGCCACTTTGAGTAATTACCACTTGACAATCTGTCAAAACCAAGTGCACAGGTGGCTAGAGAACATCACAGTTGTAGCGAAAGTCCTGTCCCTCCTTCCATATCTAGCAACATATATTGATTCACTTAAAAAGCATCCAAAATTAAAATCATTTGAGAGTCTCAGTGAAGTGGTTAAGTCTCGTCTCTTCTTTCCTCAAGCACAGTTCTTCCTTCCAGTGGCTAGAGATGGAGCCATTTTTACAGGAATTTCAAGGAGACACTCCATTGCTGCCTTTCCTTTCAGAAGATATTTTCAAAATGATCACCCCTCCCTCCCCAGCGGTGGTATTTTATAGACCTGGACTTGCTGAGATGCAAATTTAAGAGGTAAGTTAAAAACAACGTTATGTGACGTGGTCAATATTATGCAATGCGTTCTCGTAATTTTGTGGCATATGACTGAAATATGCAAGAACACTCTTTCATCCCTCCGCTACCTTTAATCAAGGGAAATATTCCAGCATAAGAACTTTAAATATCGTGCAAACATCTGAGAACTGTACCGTTTTTATAACCACTTAGTAAAAATAGCATAAGTCAGTTAGTAAAATTTAATTTTGTTTTGTGTGCATGATGTGATTATAGAATTTTAGAGCCAACTATACCAAATGATATGTATAAATTGTTTCAATTACAGACCACAAGTATGAAGACGAAAACGTGGGAGGTAGGTTTGTGACTTCTTAAATTTCTTAGAGACCAAAACATTAATGTCTTGCGCTTAAAAATTAAATACATCAAGTCTCTTTTGTAATTGCTCCCTTCAATTTTAGTTTAGAAACCTTATTAACGATGCCATGTGAAATGTATTCGTCATTTATTTTTATAAGATTTTTTCCAGATGGCGCAATTAGCAGTGACATGTGAAAAGTAACCGTCTTGTGAACTTTTGAAGATGTCTCTCGTGTACGTAAGGGGATACTATATTTAGAAATACCATCTGTTGGCATTTAATGGTTTTGAGATTGGCTAAACGACAGCTAAAATAACATTTTCTGAACTAGAGATACGCTCTTAATTGTGTGACCTGGACATTTTAAATGGTGTAGTCTAGTTTTAACTCAAAAATGTCAGGACAGTGTACATTCATCAGAGCAACAAACAAATAATACATCGAAGTCAAATCAGATTTTATCTGAAAAGTACATTCTAAAGAAAGCAATTTTACTTGATGAGAAATGATATTTTCAAGTCGATCCATTCGCCTGATTGCGACTGATGTGCTTTTTTTAAAATACTTCCGGTGAGATACTTAGTTTGGTCTCAGAATGTCGGAACGTATTGCAAGAAATCAATAAATCGGGACCCCAATTTCTCGCATCATAGTCTCATTATATACCTATAATGTCATGAATTGCCCAATACGAAGATAAAGTGTGAGAAATATTAAACGTATTGTAAGGTAAGCTGGCAACAAACGGTAAAAATATAATTTCGTAATGTTTGATGGTGAGTACCTAACAAGTATTCATTTGTTACAGATATATCGAAACGATTCAGATATTTTTCCTTAACAGACACTTTGAAATTCACAAAAAGGTAAATATTAAGTTTCTCAAATGATTTGAACACTGATGTACTCTTTCTTTCTCTCTCACACACACACACAAACACACAGACACATACACACATAAATATATATATATATATATATATATATATATATATATATATATATATATATATATATATATATATCTTCCTGTTTAGCACAACACAACCCCTTGCGGTGAGTAACAACACTTACCAGTACCAGTGCCTTAAGCAATTCACAAAAGATCCATGTGATCTCTTTCACAATAATAGATAACTAGGTCGATTGATAGGCCTCGAGGCCGAATATAACTGAAGCGCTAGTAATGCCAAATTCAACACTCTGCGAAGTGTAAACATAAAATCAAAAGTGCGTAATGTTGTACATTTTGACATTATATTCGAAGAGGTGGGTTACATAAATCATTATGTTGTTCTAAGAAACCTTTCCACCACTGAATTTTGAACTTCAGGCAAAATTAAAATCTGTTAGCATCATGCATCTCTTCAAAAATGGGCAAAAAACATACCATCAATTAGTTGCTGATTATTATTCTCCCCGGATATTCCAATACACGTCTTTACATTTACGTCATGTATAATCAGGTTTTAAAAAATTCTACTATTGTCAAAGGTCTTTAACAAGCTACTAATTCTCGTAAAACGAATGTTACTGTTGTATCGTTGTTAAATTTCAAAAAATTGCCTTTTGACCTTGATAATCACAAATACTTTACTTCAGAATGGATAACTTGATCATTATTTGGCTGTTTCAATTAATTTATATATCCTATTTAAAAAGTATATCTCACATTATTTGTCTTCATGGCGTTTTACGTTGTCCATCCCTCGATATTGTTTATTAATTGCAACTTTTAGAATTACGTTTTGTTACGCTTTGTACGAGTGAACTCCCTTTGGTAAATGTACAAACTCAAGTTATGAACATTGATGAAGTTGTGAGTAAACTATAGTCTGACGTATCACACACTCCAAAACCACATTGAACACATATTGCATTAAGTCTAAGAAATCAAGGTTTGGTGATTGTTGATTTGTTATTCAAAGAAGAAAATAATACAATACAATCATTATGTATGACATGTTTGGATGTGCGACTTATTAAAAATCTTTAGGAATTACAGTTTACGATATACTATAATGGGATAAACAAACAACTCAGTATGTACTGAAATTGTCTTTTTATTTTTTAATTTGAAATCCTTCAACATTTGCGGATATTATTCATAATATCTTCAAGTATGCATTAAAATCCTGCACATTAATGTTTCTTGAACTCTTTATGGAAAAAGATTCAACAATATTTTAAAATGTTAGTTCCCTATATTGTATTGCACATAATTCGAGTTCTGTATCTGGGCCATAATAAATTGGTTCAAATAGTCGATTTTACGATACTGTAGGATATTCCTATTATAAATTATTATTATTATTATTATTATTATTATTATTATTATTATTATTATTATTATTAATATCGATTTCATTAATACCTCTCAACTGTTTTTTGTTGAACTCTGTTCAGTGTCGAAGTAGTCTTATTCCAAGTATACTTGTCATGCGTACAAGATAGAAATTGACCTGAAAAACAATAATCATAGTCCAGATGACTCAGTTCGAAACAAAGATCCAATTGTTATTTTGTTTCTGTTAAAAAAACAATCAACGACAAAGATAGTTATCGGCTGCACGAAGAAAAGTAATACGCATGTTTGTGCTGAGCATTATTGATTTACTTTATTGATCTATTTCGATATTGTGGGATATTTCGTATTATATATATATATATATATATATATATATATATATATATATATATATATATATATATATATATATAGTTGCACTTCTCTGCTACAATAAATCACGATAACATCAACAAATCAGACGATATTGGTCTATCACTTTGAAAATTGATTTTATGCAGCGCAAAAGCCATTATTACTGCAATTGTCTTTTTTATACAATGGATATGTTTCTCTTAAGCCGAAAAATGCCGAATAATGTCTTGTTTCACAATGCATCATTGTTTCGCCGATTTTAGTTTTTAAGTGACAAAAAAACACAATAACGAACATTTTATTCACTCTTTAAGGCATCCGGCGAGAAGAATTCTGGATGGCAAAAACATTCATTGTTTCTGTGTTACTCCTCATTAATGGACTTATAATGTTAGTCACCATTTGGCGTAAAACCACAACCAGAACAATAGATATGAGTTGGCAACACTCTTTTCTCAAGTTAGTTTTCATTTTCAAAATTGGGATGTCATTTAATTTATGTGGTTGAATATTAAGAATATATTTACTGTTTTCATATATAATTTTTGTCTGGATGAATTCTTGGATTCTTTTATCTCCCCCATGAAATTACCATCGATTTTACAGGATATTTGTATGATCTTCACGTCGGTTTTATCGATTATTTCGACTTATATTTCGTAAATAGGATTACGTTGATAATACATATAAAGTTAACTATTTGTATTTTGTAACCTATTTACATATGAAAACTGGTACGTTTCTGTCTATACTGGACGGTAGAAATAGGCTTCAATGTCTACGTTAGGACTTCCTCAACATCTAATGATACAACAATTCCTTATTGGTCCCAACAACTAAAATCATTATCATATCTGTTCTATTTTACAAGTACATGTTTTTTTTTACCATTTAGTTCATTCTATGTTATGAACGTTTCCCATCATTTATGACTTTGTCGTGCACCTAAAACTTCTACTCATAATGGACTTTAAATTCTAAACTCCTGTCTTTCTCGCCAATTTAATAAGTGTGTGTTCCAAATGAAATCGTTTTAAGTGGCTAAGTATTTTAATCATTACCTAAGGTATATAATCCCCTTGCATGCTTCAACCAGCGACATGTACACTGATGTATGTTAGGACTAATTTGAGCCGACAATAAGGTATTTAAACATATCTACTAATTGTTAATTTTTATTCAAAAAGTTCCCCATTCTGATCTTAACAGATTCAATAAACCTTTCCACCACTAGTATTCTTTGACTGAGGAGGAGGAGAAGTTTCGAATATATTATACTTCGGTATATATTCCCTTCCTTCATCTTAATGTATTTTGTCTGGTTTCCGTACCGTAAAGATCTCCCGACACAATGTTCATTTCTCGGTTTTAAATTTCATTGACCAGGGATATTTTAAGAAAGTATATATATATCACTCAATATATATGTGCTTCAGACTGGTAACTGAAGAATAGTGAAGATTTCTGTTAGAAAAGATTCAATGTAGGGATGTGTGTAGCTCATGGTTATTGCATCATTTGTCCTTAAGAATATTTGGAAAACATATGTTTTCCATGTAGCATTCAACATGTCTGAAACGAGAACGTACGCTAGACCAGTTGGTGTAAAACAGCATCCAAAGACGTTATGATAGTGGTATCACACATACATAAAAGGCACCAAAAAAATACGTTTTAATAACGAAACACAATAGCAGTGGCCCATGATATTCCATAACAAAATGGTTACATATAAATGGGTTGTCATGTTGATTTACAAAATAATCAAAATATTTCATCTCCACATGTATGTTGAAATACTTTTCAAAACCTGATTTACAAATTTGAAATGGCTGATAAATAGCTATCGGTAGAATGCTAATAATTTGAGCCACATTCTTTATTGAATAACTTTTATAAATGCTGGGAAACATTTGTTAATAACGTGATGGCGTTAATTAAGGTTTACATTTATGATGATAGACACCAAAATTGTATCAATATCTCGAACAGCGAATATCCTTCTACCATGAAACAAAATATATTTCAAACCGTTTTAAATGTTATTGCAAATGTTGCGACTCTATGGTCACTAAATGGCAGAAAGAAGCAAACCAAAATCTATTTGCAAAACGTAACCATTAATGTGAATATCTAAGTTCTATGATAGGAAATAACTTTATGAATTGCATCCAAACCATCTTGATCAAGGTGTATAAATGTACAACACGATGAAACGTTCCGTATCAATGTCAAAACAGCAAATGTACGTTGCAAAGATGTCGTCGAAAAGAACTCGTTGGAAAGATTCTGTTCGGTTCCAAAATACGTTATGTGTAAATAATGAGCACGTTCTTGTTTAATTAAACAGTTTAAAAGCATGCTTGTTATGTTTACTTGCCTCGGAAATATTAGTACAACATAAATTACATATGCACACTTACGACAGGAACACATGAAATATGGATGACTCCAAAATAGGAATGAATCTGATTGCTCAGTTCTTTCTTATATGCACATTATTTTGCGACCATATTTCATAATATACTATATACCGCTCAGTTGATATTTTGATTAGAGCATCCACCTCGATTGCGGAAGATGGTCGGTTCACTCCCCGGCTTAGTCATACCAAAGGCATACAAATATCGCTGCCTCGCTTGGCGCTCGGAATTACGATGTTAGTGTTAGCACTGGTCGACCTGGTCTCAGAGTAATGTGACTCGGTGGGACATCTTTTACATGTCTGCGGCATGATGCCCATGTGTAAGACATCACTATAAGCTGACACACTGCAGACATCGTAGCGATATGACTGCAAACATGGTTAAGCTACGTTAAAAAGCCAAATTTACACACACACACACACACACACACACACTATATCCACGTGACCGATCTTATTATTCATATGACCATGCCCAACCAATGGAAAGTTTAAAAATTCTTTTAGAAGCGTCTAAACCCCATCAGCCAATAAAACACTAAGTCACCGCTAAGACTATCAGTATTTGGGAAAGCATACACAAATGTCTATTGATGGATCTACTTATGTGTACTAAGATCATGTATGCTAACTAAATATATCCTGTAAATTTTACAAATGTAAATAAAAATTAGACAAAAATAATATATTCATCTACCATGAGTTACAGAAAATTCAGAAATGCTGACAGCTTAAATATGCAAGGCAGCAAAATGAGAAAAGGCTTTCCTCCAAAGTTTGATATATTAATCACATTTGAAATAATGATAACTAATTTTAGTCAATCAGAAGCGTTTGTTCTCCTAACAGTTTTGTTAATACTCTTTTATATATATATATATATATATATATATATATATATATATATATATATATATATATATATATATCCGGTTCAATTGCTCCTTGAATAAGTAATTGCATGTGACCATGTAAATTGTCTATCTGCTAAACATCATCTATTGGAACTGCATGTGTAAGGAAGAATCATAATTAAATATAATATATTAAACGTAATTTGAAAACTTTTTTGTTTTTCTTTGACTTTTTATTAAAGTTGTTGTTGATTCAACACCGTTCATTACCGCGTGTTAGTCTACACATTACGGCCTGGATAATTAGCTGAAGAAGAACAGTGAAAAATCATTTGAAAAACAACCAGCTCACGCTTAGCGGCTGCACGCTTATCCAAATAATCAGGTTGAAGGAGACAAAGAATCCATCTTACATGGAAAGAGGTAAAAAAGCTGTGAGTGGTAAAGGCGACTAATAAACAGATGCGTCGCTAGTGAACGAAAGGAAATCAATATATTTTACATACATATGATGCAAAAACGTATTACTCTTGTGTACAGTGCATTTAAAAATCTTTCAGATTTTAGAAAATTGTCTCAGACATGTGTACGAGAAACACACAGTGAAGCGTCTCAGACAGAACTAGAAAGGCATATACAACCCCTACATATTATATCTACGAAAGTGAGAGCATGCAACAGGAATATTAGATTGGAGTGTCCTAACGATTCACCATAAGACAATAACAGACCAAATCCCCAAGAAGACCATTACAATGCTATTGATGATGTAATACTTAACCATATTCTTCTCCGTATCTGTAACTTTTTCTCTCTCTCCATCTCTCTGAAATTTATAGCACGTTAAATATATTGTTAAGAATATAATTAAAGAGTTTGACCGCTCAGTTCATAACTAGTGTGGACATTAGCAAAACTTGTAAATTAGTCTAACAATTTCACCGTTATATGTCCGCTTGACTGTATTGTAATTATCTCCCGTGATCATAACAAAATGAACTTTTTATATAAACTATGGAATTGTTGGTAGAACGTATATAATGCTTTGTGGTGTTGTCGTGTGCTTCTGTAATAAATAATCATGCATAATGTGAACAAAGACTGAAAATCATTGCTGAATCAAATAGGGCGACCATTATCAAAACTTTATTTGATCTTATACCATATATACCCTTCTTTTTACCGTAGTGAAAGCTATATATTTACTTGCCTGTTATTGTATTCGTTTGTTCAATATAATAAATTCTTGAATCATTCATTTTCTTTTTCTTCAGGATGACCTGTCAGCCGAAGACCTCGGGATAGATATATTAATTCCCGAACGTCCAGAGGAAACAGGAAGGAATACGGAGCAAGCGTTCTACGATTATGCTTATTCGATAGCAACATGCCATGCTGAGACAGCCAATTTAAATGTAGCTGATGAAACCAATTTAACCACAAGCAGTGATTTTGCCCGTATGGTTGATATATTTCCGGATAAAGTAAATGACGAGCGTAGAACAGATCATGCATATCTAACTGTGATCGATGATCTTGTAAATTCTATTTAAGTATGTCAGGTTGAAGAAAACGTCAGTAGTGTTAATATTATAATTTAAGTTAGTTTCTTTCCACGTGTATAATGACCATAATTCTTAGTCTCAAGAGAATTTTGAGGTATGAGAAAGTGAGCCAGACCTCTATCACCAGAGTGAAAACTAATTTCCTTTGTGTTTCTTAATTTCAATTTGGACTGAACATAATGAAGATTAGTTATTCTGCTTCTACATTACTAGCCTTTGACAACGCATAATTGTAATCAGGATCATTCTATAGAAAAACATTTCTGAATCTTCACTTTAAAGAAGTTAATCGTTCGATGGCTTTAATGTTATACAGATAGTATGTCCAGGACCAAATTCGAAAGGACGAAATCGAAATGATTCTTGAACTGATCTTCTAGCAACAAGTAACCGTAAATGAATACCTCCGTCCCAATCGTTTCCGGTATCAACGCAATATGACTTAATTATAGTTTTCAAAGGTTGATGAATTCTTGCTAAAGCCATTTGGCTTTTAGTGTACTAGACAGAAGATGTAAATTAGTGGATGCCTTTTCCATGCCTTACCTGCTGCAAACCGGCAGACATTCAGTGTTACTCCTGAAAAGATTGGACAGATTTGGGAGGACTGAATTTTGTAAAAGGAAATCTTTATCAAAGCTTTTAGTATGCTTTAGTTTTAATATTCCTTGAAATGCATCTGGAAATGGTCTGTTCACACAAATTGTTGTGAATTATTAGTTGCATGACGTGTTCTTACGTAAGACTCTGACGCAGTCTACCATTTATTCTACTAAACGTCATTTAAATGCAGGAATACGTTACAGATGAGCCTGGGGTATATTCTAATTTGGCTTTGATACACCTTTAATGTTTGTAATATAAACGTTTCACGATCTTGGAATCAATCGTATTGCCCCAACCATTACTAGCCCGAGTGGTATCAAGGGTGGGACTAAGAGGTCCATCCCTGTACAAACTACGTACAACAGTTTTATAGCTCATTGGTCATAAGCAGGTACCTAATGTGGTCTTCATTGTCTCATAAATAACCCATTTTGTTTAGAAATAACAAACAGGAACTTTTATGTTGTCAGTTTTGTTATTACCCTTTGTTAATAAATTAAAATAACTTTTATAACTCCTAGTACATGATATTGTCTAATTTTCCTAAATTGTATTCATGGACATAAATTGCAAAGATTATATTTACTGATATTTTGCCTACGTGACAATGGTCTGTTTTAGGGATCTAACAGCGTACAGTTATACAGGATATATAAGTAGATGCTTACTTATGTACTGACACTTACTAAAATAACCTTAATGACGATTTTACTTATTGTGTTACTTGCATGACAGAGTTTGAGAGATTCTAAAAGAATTCAATAACATCCCATTGGATTCTCTATGTCACATGAGCCATTTCAAAGAATACTGATCAGTAAGCTCTCAAATATAGTCGTAATAGAAGGTTTATAAATGGCGAGAACTGAGGAATCATATTAATTCTAATTTTGGAGTCATTGTTTCTTTTCTTTGCCTTGCAAATTTGCTGACGTGTTTTATGTTGTACTGAAATATTGTTCGAGAGTAAAAACATTGTTTTGGACTGTGTAGGTTAAATAGAAATCGCTCCGTATTTTGACTATACTATTATTCTGGAAATATAATGAATTATTCAAAGCAAGTTCTCACAACGCAATCTTGATTTCATGTTAATTTTTATCGGACTAGTACATTTCCTGTTTTTTAATTATATTGAACTTTGCTTTCTCTTTTACTTCGATAGAACTTTCGCGGGACTATTTTAGGATTTACTTTATTATGTCCTAAGTTCCGTTCACATTTTCATGAATATTTTCGGCAATAAACCATTTTCAAAAAATTTTTAGTTTTCTTTCTTTTCCATAGTTTGTGCCCAAATAGTCATTACGCCTTATACAAAAAACAGGAGATCACCGTATCGTTTGTGTATTTAAATCGTGGATTTAATTTTAAATAGGATAAATTTTCTGATCCAAAAAATACCTGACAGTTACAGGTGTATTATATATAACCTTAGCTAGAACTAGATCACTTCCTTGTAATAAAAACCCCTCCATGGGTAAATATAATACAAATCTGACTGTCACTGATCCTGAGACTAAATCGGATGAAAATATTTCAAGAATGAGAGGGAAAAAAACTAATAAATTATATTAAGATATGATTTCTTCGTAAAGGCCAGATAACCTGACAAGTAAAGTGTCTGCAAAGCTGCTGCAATAAGGATTGGATTTACAGAATCACTAATAAGTGATATGAAACTTTTCGACATCAATGGTTGATTATTCTCTGTAATACAATCTGGGCTTTCTTTGACCGAACAAATGTATTGCAGAAATAAGGGCATTTGGAACAGATCTATCTTGACTCCTATGCTTAAATTTCAATTTGTAGCATTCATAAATAACCTGCACATTCTTTTTGAAGAGGTGCAGGTAGGACTTTATACTGAATTCTGTTTAGTTGTATCATAAATTTGATTCCTATACCGTGTTACAGGTTTTAATTTGGAAGTGCTTTTATGTACCTCAGTGTAATTTTTACCAAGCACACTCCAGAGTGTAAGAGATACTAACAGAAGAAACTCTGTGAGTCAAGGATTATACTTTTGTTGTGCGAGCAGCGTTTGTATAAGCTTGACCATGCTCATCAAGGTATGTTTTAATGTAACTGAAGACACGATTCTTGAAATCATAAATCCCTGAGTTGTTTGAAGGCACCGTAATCTTAACCAACCTTCTTGACTTAGCACCATGTATGACATATTTGTTATTTAGGCATATTTGATGTCGGTCTGTCCAATTTCTTCTTACAGTTTCCAGACGGGTTTTGACATGCCTCATGTAGCAGCTCACTTCAAGCTACATTCCTTAACTACATCATAATCAGCACTCTAATGCGCCGAGAATCATGTGCTTAGCGAAAAAAAAACATGTCTCGTAATATATTCCACTACTTCATTGGTCATTTCAAAGTTTAGAATTTGTTGTCAAACTGTGGAAACTATTTATCTGTGTATTTGTTTATTTAAAAGGGTTGTTAACCGAATATGTCTAGTAATATAAAAACATAAACTTATGTGAAAAGTTGGTGATGTGCCTTCTACCTGCCAGATTAAATTCCTTTAATCTAAATTGGAGTTATCTGTCGTTCTCTTGTTTTTTTATCTGCATCTTTATTTCTTTCTCTCAAATTTGTCTCTTTCGTTTGCATGTTCATATCGTCTCGTTCTCTTTATCCCATCCAAAATATTTTTAGTACTAAATATTCGACAAACATATTAATGTAATATCAAGAGTCAGAAAAATCATATTGTCTGGAAAATGTTAAAATTTAAATATTTCTCTTTTGCAATGATACAAACATTATTTAAGGAAGATTTATCATTTCCTCTTCAACTTTACGGCATTGTAATCCAGGTTGAGTTTGCAAGAAGTTTCCCACACCTACTTTATCGTCTACTACCCCACTTGCAGCTTGAACAACACAATTTGGGCTTAGCAAAGAGGGTGGACAGGCCAAGTTTTCAAACAAAAATAAAGCCTCTACGGAAACCGAAACTATTTCAGACAAACCGAAACTATTTCAAACCAAAAATATTTCACACAAATAAGGCTGCTACAAAGACAGAGTCTCCAGAGAGAGTAAATAGACTGAAGTTTCAAGCCGCTACGGTGACAAGCTGTCTCAGATAAAATAAAACTGTTATGGTTTTAACCGAATATTTTAACAAGCCCGATACGATATCTTGATCTAGGCTCATGCAAATGTAACGTTACAAATCCATGTGGGATTGACTGAGCGTGACTAAAGAAATTTCTAAAGAGATTATAATCCAAATCTCCACTGCACCAGGTCTGGTGAATATTTCGTAGTGTATGTGTGTCAACTCCATTAAATACAGCAAGAATATTACAGTTTTCCCTGATCACTTTTAATATTTGTGTATACTTCTGAGTAACATATATCACACCAGTATTTTTATGCCTACCTCTGGAAAATATTCTGGTAGGGTTTGCTTGTCTATCTAATATAACATCGTCATATACAACTAAATTGTCAATACTTCAATCAAGAGAATCAACACTTGGTGCTTCTTCGATATCGGTTATAAATTCAATAATATCCTCATCGATTTCCGTTTTGCTTTCTCGTTAAAATCCTTTAACACCTCGTAACATCGCTGATCGTCTAAACTTGGGGCTACCAAATATAGTTTATCCCATTTCATCCATCTCGTTATTAAATTAAGTAACAACTGCATCTTGCAACTTCCAGATGGTAAAATGATAATCATGCGAATTGAATTTGGTAGCGCTGCATGATGCTTAACGGGTTCTCGTGTTTTTGTTGCCGAAAAATCAATTACATTCATGTTATTATAAATAATTATGGATCTAATATATTGTGTGAAATGTAGGACGCGTACTAACACAAACGACTCGACAACAATTACAACAAGCAATAACAGATCAGCACTTGCTGGTAAGTGTGTACAATGTGGTACAAACAAATTAATTTGTTCCTAAGAATTTTAAAAAACGAGGACGTGATATTACAGCCAAACTAGCAAAACTTCCCGGGACTCCATGGGCAAAATATTCAGGAGAAAAACATCTTCCAGGGTATAGTTATTGTGGACCTGGAACCAGACTCGACATCCGACTCGATGATCAAAACCAACCCCGACCCGCTGAATATCCAATAAACGCTATTGATATGTCATGCTCATGATGTTGCTTATAAAAGCAGCAATCTGCAGCACATACATATAGCAGATGTGAAATTAATTTGTGCGTTGAATTCAATCACTGATAAATCCTTCAAAGAAAATTTGGCTTCATGGTTGATAAAATCGGCGATGAAAAGTAAATTGATGTTGAGTGCTGGTAATTAATAACAACATGGAATCTACTTATTATTCCCCAAGGGGATAGTGGAGGGGTAAAATCAGCAATCGATAAACTCGCTTTGCCGCAAGAGTGAAAAATACCACCGCGGCAGATTGTTTATCCAAACAAACGTGATGGAGAATTATCTACCACCTCCTAAACAAATTAACTTCTCATATTTTGATGTCAGCGTCCCTAATGAAGTTCATCAAGCTGATATATTATTTATGCCGCATGATACTGTTAATAAACAAACATACAAGTATGCGCTAACCGTAGTTGATGTTGCGAGTAGATACAAACAAGCAGAGCCGCTAAAGACAAAGTCATCAAATGAAGTAGCTTCTGCGTTTAAAAGGATTTATCGACGAGGTCCCCTGCAGTGGCCAAATCTATTACAAGTTGATCCTGGCAAAGAATTTCAGGGTGTAGTGTTATCAACAATGAAGCATCATAATGTCATCATCAGACGAGGACATACTGCACTACATCGCGATCAGGCAATTGTTGAACGATTTAATTGGAAACTTGCTGAACGGTTATTTGGATATCAATACGCGAAGAAATTTATCCAGGATATACGGTCTCGTGAATGGGTCAAGAGATTACCGGGTGTAATTACTGCGCTAAATAATGAAATTACTCGAACAATTAATATTAAACCTGTAAATGCCATCAAAATAGAAGTATATTCGTGAACAAAAACCACAAAATGATTTTTCAAAACAATGAATACTCGGCAATGTCACTGTGAGATATTTGTATGAACCAGGAGAGCTTGAAGGCGGTACAAAAAGAGCTACTGATCCTATTTGGAGTGTCACTACACTTAAAATATCTAGCATAACAAGATACACGGGTAGACCAGCAATCTATAGATTAGATTCAACTGCTTCTCAACGCGGATTTATACGGGAACAGTTACAAGTGATAAACGAGGATACTCAATTACCACCGCGTGGTCTTAACTAGCACCTCTGCGCCTGTTACACTCAAGACAAGTCAACATCACATTATCTTTGGTATCACCAACACTGCTATCTTTTCTGTCTGCGGTAAATTGGATCTTTATCCGACCAACACCAACGAGTTATACAATTACAACCCGCGCAGTGATTATTCTGTTGTTGTTTCAGTGTAATTATAAATTCAGCATCAATTTTCTGTTATTGTTTTATCTTGTTGTTTATAACCAGCGAGTTGTTTTCTGATTATATCATCGCTGACAATATCATTTATTGTGGTGTCCTTGGCATCTAAAACAACTCTTCGAAGTTGATTTATTCTTCGTACTCTGGACACTGCTAAGTAAACTAAATTTGACCACTCGATGCGATCATCTACGATCCAAACAATTGTATCGGATATAGTCAATCCCTGTGAAGAATGTATCGTCATTGCATATCCTAACGTCCATGGGTATTTATCCGCACGCAATGCATCTTCAACAACACTGATATCAACCAACACAATATCATTTAACACGAGAATCTGCTTCTCTGTCAGGCCTGGATTATCAATTTCAATATTCTGTCTTCGTGTATCTGTAGGCCTATAACACAATGGCACTGGAAGTGTTGCGAATTTTTTCTGATGTGTTTTAAATAACTACATCAGAAGTGCGTCTCCGACGATCTTTCTACTTGCCACTATCAAAACGTTTGGTCTCCACGCTTGCCAAAAATCATTTAAAGGGGTTTCTGAAAATGTTATACGCACTATTTCACACTGGATTTTACCTGGTTGTAATCTGATTAATTTCTTAAATTCACTTAATTCTTTATCAAGAGATCTATGATCAGTATTAATTTTTTCAGAATAATCTACAAAATTCTTCAGCCAATCATGCAGAGATAAACCGACAAATGGTGGTGGTTGACTATGATCACCACAAATTATCACAGTTGTATTCGCAAACAATAGCCAATCAAGAAACATTTTTAATATATCTTATAGCACAATGGCACTGGAAGTGTATGGGACTGTGCATACCTCATCCCAAATAATATTTTCAGGAATATATTTCTCGCCCATTCGATCAGGAGTCCATATGTCACCTTTCTATCGAAAGACACTGTGATTAGTGCAAGCATTAATTCCTCGCTGTTTCATTGTTCTTGCAAGTCTGTGTGTTGGTGTTAGCACAATCATGTTTGAGTTCCCTCGAAATAATTCGATCACACGAGTCGTCTTCACTGTCCAACCACAACCGTTTAAGTAACTGGTTTTATATCTACATATTGGATCGGAACACGATAGCGCTCTAGATAGTTCTGATATCTGATTATCTTTCAAGTAATTGTTTTTAATTGTAACATCTGCTGATTTAGAATAGCAGCAGAGTGGGTGAACAGACGAACTTTTACAGGCGTCAATTTAGCAAACGTAGGCTTTCTCGAAATTGCTTAATAGGCCTCAATTTAGCAAACTAGGCTTCCTTGAAAATACTTAATTAAATTTTTCAGTAAATTTAGCAAATTTAGCAAACTGAGGCTTCCTTGAAAATACTTAATTAAATTTTTCAATTAAAAAAAGGACGCCATATAGTTGGCGTTCACCCACTCTGCTGCTATACGCTAACCAAATTAGCTATAGATACGATCCAATCCAATTCGATATCGTGTCCGAGGATCGTGTATACTTATCGTTACAAATCCATGTGGGGTAGCTCTGGCGCCGCTAAAGAAATTTTGAAATTTATTGTAATCCATGTCGGGACACCAAGTTGTCCAAATATTTCTTAACGTGTACGTGTCAACACCGTTAAACACGCATAACAAATTACAATTATCTCTTCTCACTTTTGGGATTTGTGTATAACGTTGAGTTACATATATCACGTCAGCGTTTTTGTGACGTCCTCGTGAAAATATTCTAGCTGGATTTTTTTGTTTATCCAACATCACATCATCGTACACGACGAGATTATTAACAAATCCTTCTAAATCTTCCACGGATGGCGCTTCTTCAACATCAGTAATAAATTCAATTACACTTCCACCGTAAGCTTCTGAAACGGTTTCGTTGTAATCTTTTATTACTTGATAGCAGTGTTGATCGTCTACGCTAGGAGTGATTAAATATAATTTATCCCAGGTGAGATACTTCATTATCATCGTTAACAGCAACTGGGTTTTACAACTCCCGGAAGGTCCGATGATAATCATTCTTATCGAATTTGGTAACATCTTATGATGTTTTACTGGCTGTTGCTTTTTCAACGCGGAGAAATCGATCACTTCCATTTGTTGATATAACATAAATATAATTATGGATCTATATTGTGTGAAATGTAAAACGCGTACATCATCTATTGACCCAGTAACTGTTACCACAAAAAATAACAGAAGCGCGGTCACCGGCAAGTGTGAAATATGCGGCACAAAAAAATATCGATTTGTGAAAATGGAATCTCAAAGAGATTCATCAAAACATTTTTTAAAAAAGCGGAGGTGATCTTACAACCAAGTTAGCTAAACTCCCAGGGTTACCATGGTCAAAATATCCAGGTGAAAAACACCTTCCCGGATATAGTTATTGTGGACCGGGAACACGATTAGATATAAGACTTGATGATCAAAATAATCCACGTCAGGGGGAAAATCCTATAAACGCTATCGATGAAGCGTGTCGTGTACATGATATAGCTTACCATAGTGGTGATCTACAACAGCGTCATCTCGCAGATGTGAAATTAATTCATGCGTTGAATGCCATTCCCGAAAACACTAGTGTTTTGTTCAAAGAAAAATTAGCCTCGTGGTTAATAAAATCCGCCATGAAAGGTAAATTAATATTTGGTGCGGGGTAATTAATAACAAAATGGAATCTATTTACTATTCTCCGAGAGGATACTGGAGAGGTAAGTCAGCAATTAGTAAACTCGCTAGTGCTGCAAAAGTAAAAAATACTACAGCGGCGGATTGGTTATCCAAACAGGCGATATGGCTAATTTATCTACCACCGCCTAAACAAATTAACTACTCGCATTTTGATGTGACAGTTCCTAATGAAGTTCATCAAGCTGATATATTATTTCTGCCACATGATAACGGTTATAAATACGCGTTAACCGTAGTTGATATTGCGAGTCGATACAAACAAGCAGAGCCGCTAAGGACAAAATCATCAACTGAAGTGGCTTCTGCATTTGAAAGGATTTATCGAAGGGGTCCTCTGCGTTGGTCAAATCTATTACAAGTTGATCCTGGCAAGGAATTTCAAGGCGCTGTTTTAACAACGATGAAACATCATAATACCACGTTACGACGAGGACACACTGCGTTACATCGCGATCAGGCAATTGTTGAACGATTTAATCGGACTCTTGCTGAACGGTTGTTTGGATATCAATACGCGAAAGAATTCATCCAACGTGAACGATCTCGTGAATGGGTTAAGAGATTACCAGGTGTAGTTACCGCAATCAATAATGAGATTACTAGAACAATCAACATGAAACCTAACAACGCTATTAAAAAGAAGTATATACCCGTACAACCACAAAAAGATTTCCGAGAACAAATTCTTGGTAGTAATGTCACTGTAAGGTATTTATACGAACCAGGAGAGCTTGAGGGTGGTAACAAAAGAGCTACTGATCCTATTTGGAGTGTCACCGTACATAAAATATCTAGTATAACACGATCTACGGGTGGAAACGCTAGCGTTTCTAGACCAGCAATCTATAAACTAGATTCAACTGCTCCTCAGCGAGGATTTACTCGACAACAACTACAGGTAATTCCCGAGGATACTCAATTACCACCGCGTGGTCTTAACTAGCACCCGATGCCAGAGGCATTGTGCTGGCACCCCGGCGTCTGTTGCACTCAAGACAAGTCAGCATAACGTTATCGTTGGTATGACCTACGCTGCTATTCTTTCTGTCTACGGTATATTGGCGAGGATCTTTATCCGACCAACTCCAACGCATTATACAATTGCAACTCGCGCAGTGATTATTCTGTTGTTGCTTCAGCGTAATTATTAATTCAGCATCAATGTCAAATTCTCTATTATTTTTTATCCTGTTGTTTATAACCAGAGAGTTTTTTCTGATTATACCCTTGATGTTGTCAGGGATTGTAGTGTCATTATCGTCACTGGCATCGTCAACAACAATTCTTCGAAGTTGATTTATTCTCCGTACTCGAGACACTGCAAGATAAATTAAATTTGACCACTCAATGCGATTATCTACTATCCAAACAATTGTGTCTGTGATAGTTAATCCCTGTGAAGAGTGTATTGTCGCTGCGTAACCTAACGTCCACGGGGATTTATCAGCACGCAATGAATCTTCGACGACGCTGATATCAACCAGCACAATATCATTTAATACTAAATTCTGCTTTTCACGTTGTCCAGGAATGTCAACGAAAATATTTTGCTTTCGTGTATCCGAAGGTCTATAACAGAGCGGTACTGGAAGTGTTGCAAATTTACGTTTATGTAATTCAAATATTTTCATCTGAAGTTTATCTCTGACTATTTTTCTACTTGCTACTATCAAATCGTTTGGTCTCCATGTTTCCCAAAAATCATTCATGGAAGTTTCTGAAATTATTTCACGTGCTATTTCACATTGGATTCTATCCGGTTGTAATCTGATTAATTGTTTAAACTCACGTAATTGTTCATCAAGTGATCTATGGTCGGTATTAATCTCTTCGTAATAGTCTACGCGTAATTTTAACCAATCATGTGGGGATAAACCAACAAATGGTGGTGGTTGACCATGATCGCCGCACATAATAATTTTTGTTGTTTTCGTTGATAACCATGCAAGGAATATTTGTAATACTTGCAACGATACTGTGCATATTTCATCCCACATAATGACATCAGGGATAAATTTCTCACCCATTCGATCAGGAGTCCATAAGTCACCTTTCCATCGAAAGAAACTGTGATAAGTACATGCATTTACCCCACGCTGTATCATCTCTCTTGCAAGTCTATGAGTTGGTGTTAACACAATCATGTTGATTTTATCTTTGAATAAATCAATTACTCTTGTTGTCTTTCCCGATCCTCCACATCCGTTCAAATAAACGATTTTAAATCGCGTAATCGGATCAGAAGAATATCTTGCATTGTCATATCTTCCACCTTGAGTAAATTTACCGATTATTTTTCGTCCAAAATCTTTTGCTAGTCTATTTTCAATTTCAAATAACTGCCTAGACCAATCCATGATTTGTTGTTCATTGAAAATCTCCGATTTTGCATCAGAAAATTGTTTTCGTTGTTCGCGTATTATACTATCTAGATCGGGTTGTGGTAGCCAAACTTCTTTCTGAGCTCGATAGCATATAATTGCTTCGGAAATAATCAGCGATATCAGCATACCACAATCAATCATGTATCTCAATAGCACAATTGGCATCCAGTGTTTTTCAGACATATGTCTACCAATCCAAACATAACTACACGGATGTAATCCTGTAGCTAATTCAAATGATACCACACGAGCGAATCCGGTTAAGTCAAAATCAGGCAATGGACCATTAACCGAAACACGAGTCATTTCATGTGTGGGGTGTCCAAATCGTTTAAAGAACTTGGCACATTCTCCATATCCGAGAAAACTCCCTGGATAACACGCGCATATATCAATTGAAATCATACCCTCGCGGTGGTATTTTGTATTCCACAGTCCTCCATGACCGAATTTAAGACAGCTTGATTTAACATCTTCGAGAAAATCACTTCGTGTTGGACGCCATGAGTTCCTTTCTCGTGCAAAATGAGCTACCACTGATGGAATCGTAAAACTATCCGTGAGTAGTTTTTCATTTGAAAATTCTTTAGAATTTTCATAGAAATTATTCGAGTTTTCACCTGAGTATTTTACAGCGGTTTTTTTCATCCTCGAGTGTAACTCTTCAGTGCGATATAATTCTCCATTCGGTCTTACAAACTGATCAAATCTCAATTCGGAATCTTCAGCGCTGCGAAGTAGCCACACTGACACAGGATCATCTTTACACAACGCATGAATAGCATCGAATAACCTCTCTTCGTGGAACACATCCTTACAAAACTCCTCAGGGATATATTTCACGATTCGTTCTCGTGCAAATATTGTTACTGCATCCGTCCATGCGTCTTTGTTATGATCAATAATTTCAATTGGAGCTCCTCGCGATTGATATTTCGGTTCGTATAATACTTCTCCGGTTATCGTCGCTACCGATATTGGAAATTTTAATGATGCTTCTAATTTAGCTATATCCTGAATTGTTGCCCCATGCTGTTTCACTGTCAGTCCCCATTCGGTTATTTTCCTACGTCGTTGTTCAGTTAATTTGTTTCCCCGGGATGCATTCGTGAAGTGTTCCATTACCCGTGTTGCTACACAATTGAGCCCTGACGAAGTCAATGATGACGCCGTTTTCATAGGAGCTAGTTTTGCAATATCGGGTTTATCATTTAGCGGATATATTCCGTAAACAATTGCTGTTACAGGATAAGATCTCTCGTAGTATGGTTTGTAAATTCCAGTTAGAATTCCTGGTTTGGAATCTCGACTAACAATGACAATTTTTTTATCTTTGAGAATTGGTTCAACTTTATCTCTAATAATCCATTCACCTTCGACTTCGATAATGAATTTTATTCTGAAAAAATACCTCTGTTGGGAATTACTTTGCAATGAAAATCCTTTGGATTTTACACCCTTGGATTTTCCCCTTGGCGCTCCAAGGTGTGAGATTATCTTAGCTGCTCTTTCGCCGTTCATGGTAGCATCGATTACGGGTACATTGACATCATCATGTATAATTCGAAATGTCGACCACGTATGAGATGCTTCATCGCGCTTAAATTCATTAAAACAGTCGCTGATTTTACTCAACAGGGTTCTGTCATCTATTAGACTTTTTTGTATGTCAGAGATTCTATCGAGATTAAATGTAGTATTCGAAGGATTAATTTTCGATAATATCTCGAACTCCTTCATATCAGAGATTCTATCGAGATCGAATCTAGTATTCGAAGGATTAATTTTCGATAATCTCTTGAACTTCTTCATGCTACCGTCTATTAGTCGTTTTGGTTTAACAGAGACTCTATCCCGATTAAATCCGGGTTTAATTTTCGATAATCTCTTGAACTCCTTCATGCTACCGTCTATTAGACGTTTTGGTTTAACAGATACTCTATCCCGATTAAATCGGGGATTAATTTACGATAATCTCTTGAACTCCTTCATGCTATCGTCTATTGGACGTTTTGGTTTAACAGATACTCTATCCCGATTAAATCGGGGATTATTTTCGATTATCTCTTGAACTCCTTCATGCTATCGTCTATTAGACGTTTTGGTGTATCAGAGACTCTATCGAGATTGAATTTAGGTTTAATATTCGATAATCTCTTGAACTATTTCATATTATAATTAAAACAAGTATTTAAATAGAAAAGTATATTATATAATGAATCATTGCAAATGGCTTATGATTGGATCAACGACCCCGTGTAACAAATCATGCAGAAATGAATTCTGTGGGTATCATATGCAAAGTTTTCGTCGGGGGAGCAATGGTCCTCTCCCGTGCCTCCATTGTGGGGTAGGTGTTAGACGCAAATCACAGTTATGTATCAGTTGTGGTGGTAAGCGTTATAGAGAGTTGAAGCGTTATTATGACAAAAAAGAATAAAAAATCCTGACTCTGTCAACGACAACGTCAATAACAGGATTATAAAAACTGCTGAGGACTACATAGAAAGATTTCTCAGTGTTATAATTCAGCCAATTAACGAATTAGACAAATAAAAGTATTATGTATACAAATGAGCCAAGAATTTCAACCACATCCCGTGATTGTAAACTATGAAGCCTCTCGTTATGGTGTTGTTAGACACTGTAGACTCAAGAAATCTGTTGGGTGCGATAATGGTATGGGGTATTTGAGGTTTGGTGCTGGAGGAAAAAGATATTTCAATCATCGTTTCGTCTTCGAGGTATATAACGGATTGATCAAGGATGGTTTTGTGATTGATCACATAAACGGCATTAAGACTGATAATTCTTTATCGAATCTACAAGCTATCTCTCAGAGTGAAAACACCAAACGAGGTGGGACTGGAAAATACTCGAAAAATGCTAGACCTGTAAAGTCAATTAATATAGTAACTAACGAGGAGATAGTATTTCAGTCAATATACGCAGCTGGTAGATATTTCGATATTTATTCTTCTTCTATTCAATGCGTTGCAGAGAATATAACCAAGACGGCTTTTTCAAAGCGTTTTAAAAACAGCATTAGGTTTACTTATGTATAACCATGTGATTTTGCATTGTTCAAGGGGAATAACTCCCTCAGGTATATTACAGTCTAACACAGTTACGGATCTTAAACACAGTCATTTAATTCTGATTGGTTGGTTTCGCTATTATGAATCTCAACAGGATATAATCAATTTTCCCTTTTTGTAGAAAACTAATACAACTGTTTTATATACATTTCGTATTTGATTCTTTTTTTAGTGTCCTTTTCAAGTATTCTGTGTTACTTCAACGTTGTCAATGATCATTATTAAACATAACAAAAAATAAAATCACCACACCGCGCTGTGCTGTTAGTCGTTAACAGCGGCATATATACCATACTATAGCCTTATACTATTGGGGGTTTTCGCGTTCGAAAATCATACATGTGATCATTACAACCTATACACTTCCCCGGTGTATGGGTACCTTTTGGTATTCATACAACCTAGGATTTTGTCTAGGTTGTAATGATCACGTATGAATGTAGATCCACCCCCGTCATCCATTGTCGTCATTCATTGCATTCATTGTATATATACCATTGTCATCCTATAATCTATTGTTGTGCTGTCGTCATTCACTGCATTGTATATACCATTGTCATCCTATAATCTATTGTTGTGCCGTCGTCATTCATTGCATTGTATATATACCATTATCATTGTATATACCATTGTCATTGTAATCTATTGTTGTGTGCTGTTCGTGCGTCTACATTCGCCAAACGTATCCTCTTGTAGGAAAACCCGTTAATCCGAGTTAGACTCTACTCCCAGGGGAATACGCTTAGTGATTATATGTAACCTATGAACGCCGCTTGATGTATAAATACACCAAGGGGGTTCAAATGGGTGATGTGTAATGTGCCGTCGCATGTATATACAACCGCCATACACACTAGATCTTGGGGTTGATATGCTGTCGTTGCATTGTATATATAACACTATCATCCTATAATCGCATAAAGCTTCTGGACGTGCTAAGATGACGAACACCTTAGCGGGTCCAGAATGCATTTTGTGAAACTCAAAGTTTTGTGAAACTCATCAATTAAACAAACATATTTTTTATATATATGAATTCTGAAAATATCAGATGTATTATTTCTGAAATTAACAAGCTCAAAAATCAAAATATTCAACTATCATCAGGGTTAAATTGTGATCAAATAATGACCGATTTTGAGGATATGGAATTTGCACAAAACAATGGAAAGTATGTACTCTCTAAACAGTATTATCTAATCAAGCGTATTCAAAAATCTATACGTGAGAGTTTAGTTAATCATGAAGACGTTAGTGTATTTGTACCATTATGTACGATAAAAAAAGATGTTAGAAAACAATTAGGTGCTGAATACGAGCAAAAGAAAATTATTAATTGTAAGGTGAAACAGATAAAAACTCTAATCGAGCAGGCTGAGTCCCACGCGTAGAGAGCCTCCTTCTTGTATAACCTCGTGTACACAGGTAATGAATGCGTCTCCGATTACTCAACTAGAACAAGTTTGTAAAAACAGGAAGTAAAATTGTATGTGTAATACCTGTTAGTAGATTAACAACAGGGAAGTATAATACTTATGCAGTGGGTTGGTGTAATTTTAAGTGATTTCTTTTTTTTTAGATGGAAATTCTTTAGAATTTCAAAATCTCTTTGAGATTTTCCACGGATAAGCATGAATGAACGTATTGCATTATTTGATCACGGGTTAATCTCACCTCGGTTATAACGTTTTGCTGAAGATTTAACATTTGATAATCAGTCAATAAAAACTTTTCCTGACCTAGGTTATCTATGACTATATCTACGTAGAATTCACTTGTTGTTGCTCCACTAAATATCTCTCTGATAGCGTCCACAAGAAGATTTTTGTCATGGATAGATACTAGCACGTGTTGATACATTATTGAAGTTCTTTTTAAAAATCTAAAAGTAATGCAATTCAGGACTTTACATCTAGCGTTATTTGTAGTGTTTCCCCGCGAAGGTCAATCAGGTTAAATTCTTGGTCTGTTATTGAAAAATTCATCTTGGCGAGAAACGGATTAATGGGTTCCAAGTAGGTTAAATTAGGTGGGTTTTTCATTATGAGACTTCCCGTGGAAACGTCTGGGGAAAACGTATACATAATATATCCCTGCTTGGCGTTATTTGATTTTGAAACGTCAACTGAGAAACTTCCCAAGATACCATCACAGATAACGTGTATCGCAATCACCGACGATATATCAACGTTGCCGGGAGATCTATGTTTGTTGTTACGGTACACTGAATTTGTTGATGTTAAGATTGCTTCTGGCGGAACCTGTTTAAACCATAACGCGTGAATCTGTGGGAAGAATTCGTCAATGACTTTTCTCGTTGACGCTTTTAACGCTGGTATATCATAAAATTTATAATCAGATACAGTTTTTTCATCTCGTAGCGAAAATATTCTTTGAAAATCTTTATCGGATGCTACAACATCAAGTAATGTCTTCGATAATGCATTCATATCAGCGATAATTTGATTTAGTTGTTGTTGTTGTTGCTTGATTGAATTACGTGTAATTGTTACATCTGAAAAATTTATATAATTTCCGAGAGATCCTTGAATAAGATTTCGAAGTTGTTGTTGGTGAGTTTGATATAATTTTTTCATATTGTTGAATCTCGCAGATAAACTATAGTACGTGATTGTGAAACTTTTTCCTGTAGACGCTGATGTAAATGTCCACGTGATTGGACCATCTGTGATATACTCGGAACTCTGGTCGTTTAGTATTACACGATAATCTTTTATTGCATCTGCTGCAGTTACTGTACGAAAAAAGCCATCATCGGAGTAATTTAACTGTGGATTAACAGCTGGTGTTGTATCATCGATGAAGTCGGCGTATTTAGGTTCTGGTAATCTCGGGTGATACGCAGGAAGACTATCTAACCATACTTTGTGAATCAGTGGGAAATTTTCATCGATGACATCGATGATTTTATTACGCATTTCTGGTACATTATATCCTGGAAACTTAAACGTGGGAATATCTTCTTCGCGGATTTTATAATGCGCTGCAAATTCTTTTTTTGTTACAACACGATTATTTATACGTATGTTACCAGCAAGAGCCTCTTGAATCATTTGATAATTAATACTTTCCATAACAGAGATAATTTTATTACATATTTCTACATATTTGATGATCTCATTTTGGTGTGGTGGAATTATATGGATAATTAATCTCAATGAACTTAAAGATTGATTAAAAATAAACTAAGTTGTTGGAGATATGAAGTAGTATCTTCTACAGAATACATAAACTCCTCCTTTATTATCTTGTCGTCAACTCTTACTACAGTTGTTATCTTACGTATATCACCAAGATTAACCCCATGAGAATCCTGTTTCGTGGAAACATAGTCGGATTTCAATGGCTCGCGTGGTAGATCCTTCACGTCGACGGTGCTTGGAATAAACTCAGGATAACCTAATAAGGTTCTAATTGAGCTGTTGTATATATCCACGGTGTAGTCAGGTGAATTTACTTCGATTATCGTTGATAAGAGTGGTTCATGCCCGTGTATTTCAATGGGATATTTATCAGGTTCATCTTTGACTTCGATGATATTTGGTCCTGTGATTGCCTGGATTGATTCTATGATTGCGTCATTTATATCTTCGATATCGTATGCGCCCGTTGGCAGATGTATTGTGTGTGTGATTGGTTCTGTTTTTGTTCCATCTGGGTTAGTTTTTCTATACGTGAATGTAAAACTGTTGTTGGGAGGTTTACCATTGAACAGTGTTGATCTTACATTTGGCCAACTATAGTAGCATCTTAATTGCGTTAACGCGATTGCAGATACCGCCAACGGAGGATTAAATTCAACGCTGAATTCCGGTGTTTTCGTTACCACCGAGATTAACCTTGTTTTTGTGTTGGCGGTATTTGTTGCTATTTGTTGAAGGATTTCTTGCGACATTATTATTGTTATCACGTTCCAACTTTGAAATCGTTGAATCATACAACCGGACCATCTTCGAAAACTCTTCGTCGGATATTATCTGATCATCAATTGATGACGAGATCAACATTGACAATTCCGAATAAGCGTTTGACGCAGTAATAAGTTTAACAGCGTAATCGTGTAATTTCTGTTGAGAACACGATGATAATTTTTTGTTATCGTGGTAAATATTCCGGTGATTTTTGCAGCCGCAGATATACAAATTGGAACAACAACCGGGGCTATCATAGTCACCGAAGATAATATTATTCCAGCGCCGGTAATTACACCTGATACCGCGTAAACGGTTATATCTAACGCGGTGATTCTACGCTGATATTTTTTCTTTTTATTTTTATACTCGGTAATTAACGCTTCAAGTTTGTTTTGAAATTCTTTGACGGTGTTATAACGATATTCAAACACTTATGGCGCTAATGAACACGTTGACATTTTATATATTAACGTAGTCAACAATTCTCTGAAATAGTTATTAAAAATCCTTTCAATTTAACTGTTTACTTAAATCAGCTACAAATTCAACATACCATGACATTGAAACCCTAGCTAGATTATTATCAGTGGATGTAATCGTGAATTGTTCAATCGTATCCTTGTCGATAATTGTTTATATCGTATTATTAACTCCAGATGAACTCGATGATGATATATTAAACAACGTTGGTGTCACTAACGTTAATCGATAAATTCCCTTTACGGTTGCAGTGATATTTAGTATATTATTTGTAGGTGTCCACGTATACGATCCGTATTGGATTGTGTATACGACGTTGATGGTTTTACCATGAGGTATTTTTACCTTTTCGATCACCGATATTATTCTTGTTGCATCTGTCACGATGGCATCTGTGGTCTTTTTGAGATCATCCATGGATTTATTAATCAACGCAATTGAATCTGAAATTGATCTCGTTTCGCGAATAACACCTAACCGGGAATTAATCGCGGTTATTTCATCGAGTTTTGTAATAATCGCTGCAAGAGTTGTTTTAATATTATCTGTTTTGCATTATCTCCGAAAAACTTATCGACGACACCGTCAACTTTTCGAAAAAAATTTCGTATAGTAATAAAGTCACCAACATGAGTATCAAACTCAGTTCGTAATTTTGGTAAATTATCAACGGTTGCTTTTACTTGTGCGATATGTAAATCAGGGTATTCACGCGGAACACCAAAGAAGTTATTGATTGGAGTTTTAATGGTGTCAATGATATCCTGTTGGAGCTGATTAAATTTGGTTCTATGATCGTTATAATCGTCACGTAGTTTTTTCATATCCTCGGCGGAGTCACCAGCAGTGACTTTAATGTCATCGATGGTTTTTTGTAATTCGATGTTAGCGCTTATTTGATCATATATTTTTTTTAATTCATCTAAGTTTGCTATCGATGAGATAGCTTTCTTGATTATTTTTTTTACTTGTCCGATAGTAACCAATTCTGTAGAAACACGCGATGTTGATCTTCCAAAAATATCTGCCATGTTATATATACACGTTTCTCTTTGTTAAAATCATTCTTTGAAATTCTTCGAATTTCCAATTGCAAGCAATTTATGATTTTTCATCGATGATTTCATCATTGTGTATTCGTGGGTGGCTTTATGAGTTAATTTAGGATTTGCCGAGATAATCATTAACGCGTTAAGAGTTTCTCGACCACATATCGGAGGATCTGTTAATGTCTGCGTAGGCAACGTTGAATACCAAACCGGAATTGAATTACTTCGTAATTTAGAAATATATGTGACAAATTCAATCGGAGGTGGTAATCCATATGAGTCAAAATAAATAATTGACGTTGGAAATATCGCGTAACAAACCCAATGAGTTCCAGGTCCAGTGTTATCATCAAGATTAATTATTCCAGTTTCTGGTATTTGTGGTTTTGCTGGTAATTGATCTTTCATGAATACACCTCTGAAATGATTTATAGGAAGTTTTTTACAGCTTCTAATAGATCAAAATTTGACATTGGAATTTCGTTAAAATTATTTCGCGACTTTTCCACTAATTGGTTTTGTACTGTCTTGTGAATCGACTTCCTGGTAGTCGAAATCCCTTTCCCTTTTTTTTCTCTTAGATTTTCCGTTTAGACCTTTACCAAGAACTTTATTGACAACAGTAGAAGCAAGTGCTCCAGCTGCCCCAGTTCCTAACGCTCTAAGAATTGCCGGAGCCGCTGACGCAATCAATCCTGGAATTGCAGCCAACAGCGGGAAAAATCCTCCGATTTTTATCATATTTTTTATTGCAGCCGCAGATAGATTAATCTGAACTCCCCGCTTTTCCTTAAAAGCTTTATTGAAGTGATTAACCTGAGTTTTTGTCAATGATAGTTTATTTGATCCAGCAGTCATTTGATCATGTTTTAGCGTAATCGTAGTTCCGCATTGTTTAGCTGAACTTGATTGAAGTTTTTTTTATCTGACCGGGTGTTAATGTAACATTGATAGTGTTATACGACATTTTATATAACACCGATTGATTCAATTAAATATTTTTGAAAATCTTACATATTTTCCACTGGTGCATCAATAACTCTCATTTTTCCACCACCACCTTCAAGTATCATATATTTATCACTAAGAATAACAGCAACCGCTCTAAATCCTCCTCCAACACCGATACGAGCTTGAAATTTTACATCAACGGTTGAATGCTTAGATAAATCAAGATGTTGCAACGAAAAGTAATAAATCGGATACAATTCCCTAAAATCCACTTGTGATATCTGAAGTCCAATATCGACGTTTTGATCACGACCCATAAATGACCACAATCGATGATAAACTCGTCCTATTTGATTATTATTGTAATCGATAATAAGATCTTCTGCGGGTTCTTGTTGATTACTAATTCGTAATGATACTTCACTAACATCAAAACGGTCAAATATCATATGTGACCGCAATTGTAAACTATCATCTGCAGCTGTTTCTTGAGTTCTATTTGAGTTTTGTAATACAACAAAAACATGTCTTGGTGCGGAAATATTTTTTGTCAACGCAAGTTGCCAGGTAAAATCTCCAGGACCTGGACTAGATGTAGTAGCTGTTGTGACTTCATGCCAACTCATCAATGATTTTCCTCCTTGGTCCATAAACGATAATAATTGAGTTTCAACGGTCAACGATGGAGTTATAATTGGCATCCACAACGCTAACTTTGTTAATATTACAGTACCATCTCGTACAGGATCAGGGCCGTGCCAAAGAGCATACTCATCAGTTGATCTTCGCGTGAGAGCTACAGTATGACTAGCACCATAAATAACTCTTCTGACATCTCGGCAAAATCCAAATATATGTGATAATGGAATCGTACATGAAAATCTACCATTGGCATCGATGTTCTTTTTTCGTGATGCAAATCCCGCGTTGTAATTAGGATTAGTGTTTACAACAACAGGTTCACTTTTACTACCGTCAGCGAAGGCAGAATTATCTAGCTTAGTTGGTGTTCTTATAGTAAATTGACGATGATCAGCGTGATCGGAAGTATCCTTTGCAAACATTATTGAATGACCCGCAGATTTAATAAAATCATCAGAGTATCTAGCTAAACCTACAATTGTAGTTGCGATATCAACATCGTTATCGATAGATTCCATTTTAGTAGAATTAATCGTATATCGAGCGTTGTTGAATAACGCCATTATTCCGTTGTTGACAAATCCAATCGGGATATCTTTAAGATTATCGCCAGCTGCAAACGGAGTATTATCGTGTTTTATTAGTTGTTCTTCTACTTCGATGAATGCTTCACACGGTAAGAAATATTTTGATGTATCATCGAATCTAAGTTCAATTCGTGACGTTGTATTTGGATCCTGGGCCTGATATGAAAAATATTGATAATCACGTATAGAATTATTTCTTAATACGGGATCATTTACTTTAAAAGCATCATCAATATCATCCCTGAACCTTTTATATTAACGTAGTTGATCTAAATGTTTAACCGAGCCAACCCCGAACCAGCAATTAATCTCAACCTTGCCGCTGCCATTTTATTAATCGCGTTTCCTATCTTAAGTGGCATTTGTTCCGTAGACTGTAGTTGTAAATTTTTTAGATTTTTTTTTGGAGAACCTTTTGCCAACGACATAAGTTTTTCTTTTGCATCACCTAATACGTCAAATGTCTTATTACCAATAGCTGTACCAGCTCTATCACCGAAAACCCCAATAGCTTTTGACGCTATTTCTTTACCAACCGGTAAAATCTTTGGAGCAATTCTAGTAAATAATCCAGTGACAATATCACCAAGTCCATTTCCATACGTAAGTTTATAAACCGGCAATCTTGAGTTTACAACATAAACAGGTCTTGCCCTGTTCATACTACGATGTACTATCATTTTATTTAAATGCTATATATCTAATCGTGAAAATTTCTTCAGTGGCTGTAATAATCATCGGTAAGTTCATCGATGAAACTGCGATATAGTCCGATATCCATTACATGTCCTTGAAATAACCGCTGACAGATTTCAGTTGCTTCATTAATTATTTCCGGGGAATTATTTCCAGCCCGCGCTCCTCCAATAAGAACTTCTAACCGTGATATATCATCGAGGACACTTCTTGAACAAGGTATATTACCACCGCGATAACCACTACCAGAAAATTCTTTTTCTGTTGTACCAGTTGCGTTTTCTTCAGAATCAACTTGGACACGTTGAGATACAAGAGGCGCAATTGGTGTCGGTGGTTTTTCTATTTGAGATATTAACTTTTCAAGGTTCTTTAATCCTATATCGTTATGTGGTAGTGTAGACTTTTTAATTCTTGCCAAATATAATTTTTTTTCCATTCATCCCTGGAAGTTATAGTGTCTTTATAACCGCTATTCATATATTGTTCTCGTTGACCTTTTGGAAATGAATCGATGATAAATTGAGCAAATTGTCTATCAGTCATAAATTCTTTCTTAATATCATTTATCACATCACTTTTAAATATTTTCTCCGGGTTATGATCTCTTCGTGTTGTTTTACTTTTTTGTTGTTGTTGTTTAAATGATTCAGGTGGTGCGCTAACAAGTTGTTCAACTTCTTCAAGTGGTTCAGGTGGTTGTTCTTGTTGTCTTATAGCAGTTACTATATCACCAGGGAGTGTTTTCAAGTATTTTTTTGCTGTTTTAGATCTTTTTGCTATCTTTGCGGTCTCTGTACAAACTTGTTCAGTAGCGGTTACAACTTTCCCAGTTACTGTAGTTATCGGTTTAAATAATTGCTCAGTGTCGGTGGTAAAATCCTCCTTTGCCTGTTGACGCGCTTGAAGATTATCTCTGAAAGAATCTCTCACCGGAAGATACTTCTTAATTGCAGCCAACCATTCTCTAGTTAATCTAGTTATTTGTGCTTCTCCGATGTTTGACATTTATATAAAAAATATATCGCTAATTCATCATCGTATCTATAGCTAATTTGGTTAGCGTATAGCAGCAGAGTGGGTGAACCCCAACTATATGGCGTCCTTTTTTTTATTGAAAAATTTAATTAAGTATTTTCAAGGAAGCCTCAGTTTGCTAAATTTGCTAAATTTACTGAAAAATTTAATTAAGTATTTTCAAGGAAGCCTAGTTTGCTAAATTGAGGCCTATTAAGCAATTTCGAGAAAGCCTAAGTTTGCTAAATTGACGCCTGTAAAAGTTGGTCTGTTCACCCACTCTGCTGCTAGAATAATCACGCAATATTTCCTTTTTAATTCTCCATGATCCCTAAGACTAGTCGGAATTTTTAAATTCAGCCACTGCTTCGCTGTGTTTTACATCTATGTAAAATGAATCAGTGGCGATTCTAACCACGTATTCAGGAAATATATTTATCATCGAAATTAAATTGATAGAAGCATAAGCCAGCATTGACGCCCTTAAATAATTATATTGGGGATTATCTTAATCTATGTAAGTAACAATTGTACCAAATTTTGTTCCATCAGACAATAAAGCGAATACGATCGACATATATACCTCTACATGTTATATCTGCGATTATAAAATCGTATTCAGCATCATCTTTAATTAATCGTGAAGAATATCGCTTGTGATCATATTTTCCACCTTGGGTGAATTTACCAATTATTCTTCTACCGAGATCTTTTGCTTGTTTATTTACAACTTCAAAGATCTCCCTTGACCATCGAACGACATATTCTTCGTCGAGCGAAGGGAATTATGTTTTGTTTTCGCTGATTATGCTATCTAGACTACCGGGTTGTGGTAACCAAACTTCAGTCTGCGCCCGATATGATATAATTGCTTCACTGACAACCAGCGATATCAGTATTTCAGAATCAATCATATACCATAATAACAATATTGGCATCCAGTGTTTTTCAGATATGTGTCTACCAAACCAAAACATAGCAGCACGGATGAAGTCCTTTAGCGAATTCAAATGTTACCACACAAGCGAATCCGGTTAGATCAAAATCGAGTAGCGCCCATTAATCGCAACACGGGTCATCTCATGTGTAGGATGCCCAAATCGTTTCAAATACCCAGAGCATTCTCCGTACCCGAGAACTGTCCCTGGATAACAACCATATCAACCGAGATAACACTTTTAGGATCATATTTGGTATTCCATAATCCACCGTGGCCATAATTAGCACAGCATGACTGGACATCTGAGAGAAATTCAGTTCTTGTTGGTTTCCATAGATTTTTGTTTTTCGCAAAATGAGCTGCAACTGAGGGGATTGTAAAACAGTTTGTTAGTAATTGTTCGTCGTTATCCGTTAAAAAATCACGAGCTAGTTTTCTCATCTCGTCGTGAAGAGATTCAGTACGGTATATTTGACCATTAGGTCTTACAAATTGATCAAATTTACACTGTTCGTCTTCAAAATTCTGAAATAACCATATTGACACAAGACCGTTTTTACTTAACTCATAAATAAAATCAAACAAATTTCCCGTGTAGTATTTTATGGTTTTATCCTGCGGAAATATTGTTACCGCGGAGGTCCAAGCGTGTGCATTATGGTCAATAATTTTTATTGGAGATCCCCTCGATTTATATTTTTAGTCATATAATACTTCTCCTGTTACTGTCGTTACGGTTATAGGAAATTTTAATATCTTTTCTAACTCAGCTACATTTTGAATTGTTGCACAGCTCTCTCTTATTTTTACTTCCCATTCGTTTATTTTCTTGCATCTTAGATCCGTCAATTTGCTTCTACGCAAAGGATTTGTAAAATGCTCTATTATTCGTTCGGTTACACAATTAATCCTTTCTGACAAAGTCAGCGGTGACAATTTCAGGGGTTTTAATTTCTCAATACCCGGTTTGCCATTTAACCGATATATCCCATAAATAACCGCGGTTACAGTATAAGATTTCTTGTAATACGGGTTGTCAAGTCCAGTCAGCTTTCCTGGTTTGGAATCCTGACTCACAGTGCCTTCTCTTTTGTATCTTTCAATATGGGTTCAAAAATTATCACGAATAATCCAAATTCATGTTTCTGAACGGATAATGAATTTCACTCTAAAAAAATATTTTTCTGGTCAAGATGCGAGATTATCACTGCTGATCTTTTTTCGTTCATGGTAGCATCAGCACCACCATCGATTCGAAATGTTGACCAACAGTGAGATGCACCATCGCGCTTAAATTCGTTAAATCCCTCATGGATTTTATCTATCATGCTTCTATCACTTATTAGACCCTTATTTGGTACATCTATGGATACTCTATCGAGATTGAATTTAGCATTGTTCCAGGGTTTTATTTCCATAATCTCTCCTCCATATTATATTTAAAACAAGTATTTAAATTAACAATTTATATATAATGAATCGCTGTAAGTGGCTCATGATAGGATCATTAACTGTTTGTAACAAATCATGCAGAAATGAATTATGTTGATATCATTCAGAAAGTGTACGACGAGGAACCTTAGGTCCTCTACCCTGCATACGATATGGGGTGGGTGTTCGAGGAAAATCGTAGCTGTGTCTGATTTGTGGTGGTAAGCGATACAGGGAACTTAGGCGCTATTATGATAAACGTATTAAAAGCTCTGACCCTGACTCTGTCAAGGACAAAATCATAGGAACACCTCAGGACTACATTGATAGATTCTCAATAAGTAATAATTAAACCAAGTAATTAATTAGACAAATAATACTTATGTATATAAATGAACCAAGATTTTCAACCACATTCTGTGATCAGCGATTATGAAGCATCTCGTAATGGTGTTGTCAGACATCGCAGATTGATAAAACCATTAGGTGTTGTTAATAATCAGGGATTTTTTTATGTTTAATGGAGGAGGGAAAAATCATTATTGTCATCGATTTGCGTTCGAATGTTTCAATGAATTGATCAAAGATCCTTTAGTGATTGACCACATTAATTGTATAAAACTGATAATTCTTTATCGAATTTACAATCTATCGCTCAGAGTGAAAATACGAAACGCGGACTAACTGGAAATTACCCGAAAAATGCGAGACCTGTCAAGTCTGTTAATACAGACACTAACGAAGAAAGAATATTTCAATAATTGACTGAAGCCGGGAAGTATTTTGATATTTGCATGCCTTTGGTTCGACGCGTTGCAGAACGTATATATAATTCAGCTTTTTCAAAGCAATTTAAAAATAGAATTAAATTTACATACATCTGAATTCACCAAAGGGGTGATAGCTCGTGTTGGCATATGTGTGTGTGATATAGTTACTGTCCTTGGATGGGAACTTTGATAAATATAAATAGATATGATTCAGGGTCTGATTGAATTGTTCTTTGTGCTGGTTTGACTAGAAAATTTATAATTTTCTTCTATGATTTTTAACTACAGTGAAATCTCTACAGTATACACCATAACGCTTAATTCGTTAAATCTTTCACGTATTTTACACATTTTTAACTATATATTATATTAAAAAATATATGCTTTTAGATTTCGACATTTAGCGTAATCCGTACGCGGATGGATCTCGTCCCGACGGTTTTTCAATATATTACTGGGGGCACCAGCCCAAAGGGTATTTCATGTACACCTCCCATCACGTCAAATACGTGATGGTGTGATTTTGCACCCCTAGGAATTTGATTATTGGAAGGAGGTGTACAACGAATAAAATTGTCTCCCGAAATAAATAGTAGCCTGGATGCAATGTAATGCCACATTAGGGTAACCCCATACAAGGCGGTTCAGATCATATAATGAATTTCGAAAATATAAATGACATAATAAATGAAATTTTAGATTTTAAAAATACAATTATCAGATAAATTAGATTGTAATCAGATTGTTTCATATTTTCAAGATCTCGATGATAGCGCTCAGAATAATAAATACGTCTTGCCTTCTCAATATGCGTCAATCAAAAGGATTTACCAGGGCATTCATGAATCCCTGGCATATAACAGTGATGTAATTAAATTTATTCCGTTATTTACAGCAGTCGAAAATATTAGGGTTGAACTCGACTAACAATACCAGGTCAGGCGTACAATAAATGTGGAACTTCTATATCGCTAAAACACAATCAGATGTCCGGTGGTCAGAATAAACTATCATTGACAGCTCGTCAGATTAAGCATTTCAATGATGCTATCAAAGATAGAAGAGGTCTTCAGGTCACTCTCTCTGCATCCGCGATCAAAGACATGAAAACATCAGGTGGTTTATTTACACTTTTCGCTGCTCTACTGGCGCTAATTGCAGCCTCGGCCCCAGCGGAGGCGAAAGTTGCAGCCCTCGGAGCCGTTGATACCGCGGCAGGGATGGCACTAAAGAAAACTAACGGACAGGGATACAAAAAAAAAACGATCATGAAAGGGTCTAAGACTACCATAAACTCCGCATTCATGGTATAGGGGAAACGGCCTGAGACTAGGAACAGTTTACTAACTGCAACACCAATATCGCAGATATCGCCAGTGACAAATTTTGATTTACTTGATGCTGCTAAAAAATTAGCGATAAAAAACTTTAGAGGTGTTTTTATGCGAGATCAATTACTACAACAACCAAACAGCGTTGAAGCCGGTATCATTAATCTCGATAACAGCACCGGACCTGGAACTCACTGGGTTGCATACGCGATTGATCCGCGTGCAATTGTTTATTTCGATTCATATGGGTTAGCTCCGACTAAGAATTTATGCGTTATATACATCAATTAAAAATTTATATCTGGTATTCCACGCTACCAACACAGAAAATGACCGACCCAAAAATATGCGGCATAGAAGTATTAAATGTACTTAACGCGTTATCATCATCAACTAACCCACCCCGCATAAAACCGTACATGAAGATACTAGTAATCGCCTTTTAGAGAGATCTTAAAATATAATGATTAATATTTGCGGATCATCTCTATCAAGCCTGAAAAAAACTCAATGCGGAAATATCTGCAACCAAAGATGTAAAAAAAAATAATCGAAGATGAAATATACGAGATATTAAACCTCGCAAGTGTGGATCCAAATGAAATAGTCGTATGTCAAGACAAACAAGGTACATTGAAAACGAGTAATGTTTCCCTGAATGATAATCTTGTTAAAATTAATGGAGTAACCGAAAATTCCCTAGCAGTGTTTGATTCCACTGGTGATATTGAACCAGGAATTTTTTTACCAATTGTGATAGATAGTATTAACAGTCGAGTAAAAAACATCCGGTGACACAACGACAGGAGTTCTCGACATGAATTCAAACAAAATAACTGCACTTGGCGATCCAACATTGGAAACTGATGCTGTGACAAAAATATGTAGATGTGTTAGACAATAAAATAACGACGATATCTGGTGAGCATAAAAACACAGATGATGAACTTACAACGCTGCAAACTGAGCTTAAAACCACAGATGATAAACTAACAACACAGCGAGCTGAATATGATGTTCATGTAGGTGCATTTGCAAACCTTCGTAGGAATTTCAGAAAATCGGATGAAACCATTTATAATTTCTTTGGTACTCCGATGACTGCCCCAATGAAACTTTCTGATATTAAAACAACTATTGATACGATTAAAAACACATGACGATATTGTGAGTGATTTGCCTGCTATCGCGACCCGACTTGATAAAAGCAAAACAAAATATTAATACAGTGTACTCAACACATCAAGGATCTTTCGACTGGACACTTCAAAATAATATCATTAATATTACCACTGAAGTCACAGGTATCTATAGATTGACCCTGCTTTCAGGAGTACAGTTTAATGTGTCATCGGATACATCTACGGGAATTAATACTGCAAGTGAAATAATAGATAATGGTGCCATTAGAACATTTACAATAACCTCAGTCAGTAGTAATTTAACTCGGGCATCAATGACATATTACGTAGAATTTGTAATTGATTTAAGTAAATAGTATAATGAATGTCCAACAGTATTTTTATGATTAAGTCCGTGAGTTTCAAAATAAACTAAAAACTCTTATTGACGAGTATACAGTAAAAGTAAAAAATTACCAGCATCGACATTATTGTGTATTCAGTTTCAAGTGTCATTGCTGGAACTGGTATATTGTTATCATCGATAACAGCACTGGCACCTGTAGTCGGTGACAACAATTACGTGAATTCTCAGCATCATCACAAACAAATATAGACATGCAGTCAGAATAAACTACACGAGTATATAATTAAGTTACATATTGCATCAACCAGGTATTCCCAATTATCGTCGCTGATATCATCCAGTCTCGATGACAACAATATCAGATAACGAATTATCCGCGATGATGAATATCTACCACAGCGCAACATCAAAATTAGAAAAACAACACAATAATAATTACAACGACAACATTATCGACGGAATTACTTCAGCAGATAGCCACACACACAACGCCGGAAAAGACATCCATGATCTCAATAACCTCAACCAACCCTGAATTCAGTGTCAATTTCCCCACTGCGATTCCCGTTAAAGAGATAGCGCTAGCAAAATTACGAGTATACCACAGTTGGCCAAATATTAGATCAAAACCATTTGGTGGTCAGCAACCGAATAATTCTTTGGTGTTTGCGAGTAAGAATAAACCAGACGGGACTCCAGAATGGAATATAGTTTCCTTACCATCTGGGTCTTACCAAATCGAACAGATCAAAAATTAATTACAGCGCAGAATAAAATCTATTACGGGAAGAGAATCAAAAATCGCTATAACAGTTAATGATCCAACACTATCATCCGCGATTGAGATAAACTCACCGGGGTATACTGTAGATGTCTATCAGAATTCTATAAGAACCGTGCTAGAATGGCCTGAAATCCCACTACCTAAATATCAAGTACTGCAAGAGCCTAATAAGTCTGATTATGTCACAGACGTAAAATCATATGATGACGATTCCTATTCTACCATATACAAGTTTTCTATTTATTTTCCACGGTTATTAAATCCAAAAGAAAATGATATTGGTTTTTCAAATGAGGATTGGTTATGGAAACATAGAATAGAAGACCACGGTGGGGTTGCTCTAGTAGGTGATGTTTTGATGTTTTAAGATGTTTTTAATAACGAACATAAGAAATATTTAGATAAATTACGGCAGAGTTTTCAAGAACATATTGATTTATCATCGAAACTCTCAATTATCAAATACACGGAAATACTAAATCAAATCGTATACGATATGGAATTGATTAATCTACAACTTATTCAAGGAGTATTAAATGCTAAATATGGGTATGATAGAGTAAATTTTTCAGAGAAGTATAAATACGTGTAGAGGATATTCCAACATTTATACTTCCCGGGTATAATGCAGACGAATTAAAAAAATCAGTCAGTTAATATATCCTCGGTGATTGCAATAAATCTAGTATGTGACACTATCGATGGAAGTTACCAAATAAATCTCGAAAGATCAAATCAAGCCCAGCAGGGATATATTTTATATTCGTTTGCACCAACGGCTCCACCAGGATTTTTAATAATTGAAGATCCAACTAATCCGGCCTATATGCGATGCCATAATGATCCTTTATCGAGAATTAATTTTAAACTCACTGATCAGTCCAATAATTTGATTGACTTAGGAGGAGAGATTTTACAAATTAGTCTGTATGTGAAATCCTAAAGACTTTTACCAAAACAATTTTATCTTTTTTGAAATAGTTTGAGTCGTAGAGGTTTCAAAACTCGGTCTATTTACTCTCTCTGGAGACGATGTCTTTGTAGCAGCCTTATTTGTGTGTGAAATAATTTCGGTTTGAAATAGTTTCGGTTTGTTTGAAATAGCTTTATTTTTCTTTGAAAAACTTGGTCTGTCCACCCTCTTTGCTGCTGGCTTTATAATTTGTTTCTAAGTTCTTTAGTATCTTTTTCATATGTGTGACCTTGTAAACACATTAATCCTTTTCATTGTTGTTTCTTTTCAAAATAATAGCATCAATTTTATAAAATGCTGAACATTTGCCATCTTTTTTATAATATATCTTTAAAATGTCTTGCCATTTATTGGTATGGTAACGTTTAATTAAATTAATTAGTTAAATCAGCTTTACATTTGCCAAGAATTAAAGAAAGAGTCAAAGTAAAGTGTTTCATTTCCATTGCCCGTTTCACTTAAATACATTTGTTTCAAAGCCAAGCGGAGAATAAGCCGCAATATTGCACGTCATGAAAAAACAAGGGACTTATCCAAAACTAGTATTATTTTCGAATGATTTGGTGAAAATTGCTCAATTTCTTTTCTTATGAAAGCATGACAGTATGTTTTTTTCGTCATTTGGTCCAATTCAGTATGTAAGCGTGTTGCGCCAGTATAAGAGAAAACGAACAAGTATATTGGTCTGACACGAAAAAATATTGCAACTATAAGTGTCAAGTATAATATTGCGAAAATAGCTATCAGTGAAACACTTTGAAGTTTTTGATTATACAATATAGACCAAAATACTAATCCATTTGCGGTGGGTGGTTCGCAGCTGTAATGGAAATATTTACAAATACCAACATTAATTAAAGTTCCGTATAGTTAGAACAGTTATCCAAACTAGCCACCAGTTATTAATGTTGAATTTGATAACGCACATCAGTTTTTGAAAATTGCTTGTGATGCTCTGAATTCTTTCAATATGCCATAACTGTTTACTTTTACTAGAGACAGAACTACATCATTATAATGTAAAGAGTAATTCGGATCAGGATGTATGTATCTCGCAGAGGTGATGCAAATATTGCAAACACAGTTCTGTGCTTAACAATCCTTAAACAGGCTCAAATTCGTAGTAAGGATGAACTGACCATAATTGGTCCAGACAATAAAAATGATGGGTGTGTCGGATTATTTATGGGAGATAAGGCTGTCGTTTTTGTCCATGTACATCTGAGATGTTTCTTACATTGACATTGCTTAAATTTGACCCACTATTCAGGATTTTTGAAAAGAGTCTTATCAATAATATTCTTACTGCCACTTTATATGTTCATTTGCAGCTTCGATGTCAATCTTACAAATTATGCCATTCGGAACACTTCGGGTTTTCACCAAGACTTGACCTAGACATTACATATGATCGATAAATTTTTAATTCGTAAACTCTCCGCCAATCATGCCGCAATACCATCGTACAAATAACCAAGTAAATTGGGTTTCTTTTCTTGTGGAGACATTTGAAGTGAACAAAATTTATGATCTATTTTAAACATCTGCGCCGAAATACAACCGAATAATGTGTGTCTCTCAAAAGTAGTCTAGGTCGTTCTGAACCGTTGCTTCCAAGGTCCGTGAGACTTATGGGTGCAATGGACAGGTTTTACACACAAATTCAGTATTGCATAAGCATATCTAATACAAAACGTCATTAAAAATACATAAGAGCGGTCAGAAGGTTCATGCTTTAGGAAATGTATAATAAGTCTAAACATAAGAAGATCATTCACTTTACCTAACACTTAAGTGGGAATTCATGGAACAAAACGTTGATTTGTACCACCTTAAAATTTACATTTTCAACGTCCGAAGGTCATTATGGAGAACACGTGATGTTTACAGTGCAAACAAAAACCATTTCTCTGGATGACAGTTTTGAAAAACATTATGTATTTAATACCTTTATGCAATTCCAACTAGTTGTCATCCAGGCAGTGTTAGAGATATTTTACTTGCCTTTAACCAACGTGTCTACATATATAAGTGGGTAAATTTGTTTCATATCCGACTATTGATAATATCAGTCAAAATATATCCATTTATTTAATTATTAAAAACTCAAAAAGTAACACCATAACCTTGAGATAAGAAATCTGCCAGGGTCCAATATACAAAACTGTCTCACCAACACCTAAGCAGTGTAATCTATCATGGCAAGATTTTACCAATTACAAAATCTTGAAACGATTTAACGCTATCCAGTTTTAGCCACATGTAGTATTTTATAAATGTTGCAATATGCCTCACGCATATAAATTACTTGTCTGCTTGTTGCACCTCTCTTTCGTCTGTCCTTATCCACGCCTTAAACAAAATTGTAATGTTCACATTTAAAGCAAATACTTGTCAGTAAATTAAATGTCATCTCATAAAACTATTGATGACTTTTGACCTCGCGTCTTTTAAGATTTGTACAATCCCAGACATACTGATATTCATCTACGTCGCAGTTTTTATCTTCTTTTTCTAAGGATGATATTCATTATTGCAACCTCAGTAGATGGTAAATGTTGCAAATAAATCTGCATTTAGTGGAACATTACAAAAATAACATATTGTTCTAAATATACCATACGATTTATTTGCTTGATCTATACCGTGTACAGTTCGCACACATATGCATAATTTTGTATTATGATAGTGTTTAACAATGTAGATAGGGCATACATAATTTAATAAGATGCTTTTAATCGTGCGTATCTAGACCACAATAAATTCGCGAATGGAGGCCAATTCACCATTTGCTAGTGAACAAATATAGTCACTCTGACTATTTTATGACCTAAGTCTCTCAAATCAATTGAACGTGTGACACTGATATGTAGAAGATGAAGCTTTAATTTAGTCAGAGGAGAATAAACTTCACGCAAACAGTGTAACTCTGGATTATGTTACTGACAAGATGGATTTCATATATTTTTCAGTGTTAATATTTGTTTTGTTTAGTGCAAAGAAAGGTGACGAATGTGATAGTATATAAAAACTTTTATGTTTTTCCTGTGATAAATCGGTACTACCAGGGCAAATGAGGCTCTCAAAAATAGTACATTACGTCACTGTTTGATGGCATACATTATCATAAAATTCTAATGCATAATTGGGTCAGAAAGAAACGCGAATATGTAACTAGCTCCAAATTAAAGTGACAACATAGAGACAATCATTCATATATAGAGACGGCATTGAATGGATAATGAGATTACCGTGACCAAATTCGTGTGGTACAGAATATCCAAGTTTGCCAGGTTGTTCTCCACGTAGCCCTGCCAAACTATTTCTCAATATTTATTCGTTAGTGTTTATTACGTGATTTTAGATAGGCATACTATTAGTTCCGTTTGATTGTAAGAATCTAATGATGTAAAACAAACATGATTTAAACGTTTTATTAAATATCATTTTCTTGATCCTTTTGTGTTGTCTGCTTTTGTTCTCCTACACCAACTTAAATAGCTTATTTTGAGTAGAGATCAAAATTACTCTGTTCATAATTGGCTATAAGCCGTTTTTGTTATTTCAAGATGAGTCTGTGTTTGATCAGCCTTCACAAAATGCTGAAAATATCTTCAGGTGGGAAATTAATGTCTATGATAGTATAAACATAGTATAAACATCTACAACTATTTATCGATCATTAACATCAGCAAGTTTCTAAAACGACCAATAACAGCAGTTTTAATTTTTGTAAACCTTGGACCCTCATTTATCATCCAATGTAATCATTGGTAACTTAATTTTTCATCCATGCTGATATTTACACGAGAACACCAACATATTGATTAAAGACAGTTAATGGACTCATCGTTTAGAGTTTTCACAAAATAACTTATTTGCTATATGCCCATATATCGATTAGAAATGATATTTTTATGGCAGATGTCACATTTTATATCTAACAGTATCTCATGCTCTTGATTAAATATGAAGTGCATGATCAAAACAATTTGCTATGTTCCGAGCATGTAATGTTTTATTAAAAACAGCATGTTTCCGGTATCAAAATTCTCTGTATGTATGTTACCTGAATTTGAACGTTTTTGTTACATATATTATCAAAAATATTCCAACGTACCTGATAGAAAGCCCACTACCCGTGAAATACCTTTGACGAAAAGGAAAAGGCAAGTGCAATTAAACTTGCATAACATTTACAACTTTTGTATTAGCATGATGAGTAATTTCGAACTTTGAAGCACGTCTCCTTGGTTATCGTTATGTCGATCATTTCTCCGAAGCACAGATATTCTTTATATGTATGTGTGAACAAAATGATAGATTTATTTTCGCACAATTAATCCTTGTAATGAAACCAAATAATTTTCTTTACAATGGTTAACTATTATCTTTCGCATTTCAGAATATGAGGTCCAATGGTTATTTACAGACACAATTTAAAAACATCGTTTTATGCTTTATATCAGATTGTTACATCCTATTCGGATAAAACGCATGACAGTCTTAATACATTACGTCTTTACTGAGAATTTATTACAGTCCTAGCAGGATACATGGGTGCAGATCAGTTCAAACATAATACTGCATATTGTTACAACCAAAACATGTTTTGATTAAAACTAAAATTCATTCAGTTGTATCGTGTTTCGAAAATTCAGGCACATAATGAAGGCATCAAAATTGAAGTAGTTGTTCTGTTAAAACAATAAAGAAATGTACGTTTTTGGCCAAACTATTTTTGAAATAGTCTTGTACATTTATAGTTTCCATAAAACTTACAACTGAATGTAATATTATAAGTAGAAGAAAAAATAGCTATTATATACTAGTAAAATAATCAAACTCAATTACAGACAGAATAGCATTGTTAGATTAGTAGGAAAATATGTTCAAAATAAATAGCAAGTCTACCATCTGAAGGAGCAACATCAATTCAATTTATATTATTATAAAAGTTTTAACACGATTTATTTAAATTTTCAGTGAATGTCTTTCTTGGCAAATGCTCCATATTTCATTCACTTTATTTTGATTTCTAGATGAGGATATAATGTCTATGGCTTGTTGTAATATTTCCCTTACATGGATATTACCGATAACAAGAGAAGAACTCCTAGGATTCAACATTGGCAGTTTGTACGTGAGATCAGTCACAACTGTATCAGCTGATCTTAATTTCTACGTATGGGACAATTCATCAATGCTTTGCAGCATAAACAAGTAGTGGCGATGGTCTGGTCGTAGTGCTGAATATATTCAACGTAACTGCAGAACAGAGTGGTAACTACAAAGTTTGGAAGAGAACTATATCATTGCTGCCCGAACAGTATTCAAACAATTCTAAAAAGCTTGTTGTTCTCGGTGAGTCGAAACAAAACGACAGCCAAGGAGTTTTAATAAACCTTTATCGAACAGTCATAATTGTATGTATATTTTAACCATTTCTTCAAGCAGTGTATGCATTATTATGTGGAAAATGTTGATACGTTTAGCCAATCTGATTACTAGTATTGTCATAATATATTAAAGAATAAATTTTTGAATTACTATTTCCTTATTTATATATCATTTGTTTGTATTTTCTTTGGAAACTAGGCAATTGCATCATATTTTGCCAATGGACAAGTAAGCTGAGTGTTTATGACATTCTGACTGATATAGGGGGCTTTTTCAATATGTATATGGACATAAAAACATATATTATCATTCACGTATTGACTCTACTTTCCCGGAGTGTAACCAGCGCGTCGCAAACAGTTGACAAATTCAAAATAAACGACAATATATCATTTAATTTCTGTTTTCTCCTTTATATGTATCTTATTACAGACATACACTAAGTATAAGCCTAAGAAATATTGTCTATTACGCAGGAAAGGCAAAAATAACGGAAGTTCAGAAACCAATCTTCGGTCTGCCATTTCAAATGACCTGCAACACTACCCATGAACAAGAACAATATTTATATAGGTGGATAATAAATGGTATAGAGAGAACAACTGTCTACAACGGAAATTCATATACTATTTCCAGTCTTCGTATGAGTGACAATTTTAGCAACATTGCATGCTAAGTATGTTTGAATCAAAAGGCAAGCAACTTCTCGTGTGTAACCTGCCAAAATGATGGCTGTTCGATAGACAGTGATCCTTATTCAATACAAGTCCTATATAAGTATGTGTGAAGCTTTTATTGATATAACGATATGGAGAGAGAGAGAGAGAGAGAGAGAGAGAGAGAGAGAGAGAGAGAGAGAGAGAGAGAGAGAGAGAACGTGGATCAGCAGTGACCGTCATAAATGTATGAAGACCTATAAGACAAGCTAGAAGACAGAACAGAACAAGGGCGTGCATGTTAATCCGACAACCAACTGTTCTTACTTACGAAATAAGTGTTAAAAGTTGCATATCACCAGTGACACTGTAATGTGAATGAGTAAACTGGGAGCACCTGAGTTGTTAAATTAAATATATTTTCACTGTGACGTTGTTATATTTTGACTCTGCCACATTTTACTTTGTAACGTCATTATGTTTAAGCTCCGCCTCTGCAAGTAAATTAGAATTCTTACATTTTCCTGTTGCATATTAAATAAAATCTTCTCGATTCTGCATTAAAGACATATTACAGAAAAAGTACAGAAAATGCTATCCAAATTGTATGTGTGCATTTTTCTGTAAGTGACGATTTATCCCGATGTCATTTGATCTCAGATGTTTTAGCACCGCGTACTAATAATTAGTGTCCTTCCAAAGGGCTATAATCCACAGCAAGGCGAATAAAATCATGAATGAAAAGAGTGATCATTTTTGACTGACGTGGTTATTATTACGTTATAATAACCTTATCGACATCCCATGATTACATATCATGTCATCACCGATAACAAGATAAAGACTAGTTGGAGACTATGGAAACTTTAATCAACTTAGTCAAACATGGAATGCTATTATCAACGAATATGTTTCGCACTGAAGATGTGATTTTAGTATACCAAGCCGATATTCGTTTCCATAATCTGTACCGATTTTGAAAGTATCAGTACGATTGATTCAGTCTAATTCAAACATAAGAAGTTATTAAGCTTGGAACTGGATGTTCTGAATGAACACACTCGTGAATAGGCAGTGATTAATGCATGCAATATAAAAGTTCGAATGTAAATAACGACACTTTGCAACTGCGGTTTATTACTTTTATTACGTCATATTACCCGAGGTCACAATAACCAAATGACTTGCTATTAGTAAAAGCACCGAAACCTCTAATTGTGGTTATAGATACCGACAAGTTTTTCATAATTGAACAAGATTGAAACTAAAATGTGTAGGCAATGCATTGACTTTTGAAGCATCGCCTGTTGTTGTTTTCAACAGCTATCATTTTATCAGAATCCGCTCTTGCATGTATCCGGCAGTTAGTGGCACAATGACACCCTGAGAAAGTCATTAGATTGAATAGCTGCACAACAATCAACAAGAGACAGCATTTGCTAGAACCATTCATTGTGATCGTGCTTTTAAAACGCAGATTCTTTGTCATAAGGTTTAGCTAACTAGGGTCAAATAGTTATGATGAGCACGTTGGGTACCTATTCGATTCCGAAGTTGACTATCATGTTCGGTATGGCATACTCCTCATAGTTGGGTATCTTCTATTGCAGTTTGGTTAACGCCATTGTCACGAAATATTAACATCTGACAGAACCTTGCGGAAACCTTATCTGATGTTTAAAACACTTCTGAAAAACGTTCCAAATGTTAATCGATAAATTGTATCAATTAGTGATTAACCTAGCAGATCCAACGCTTTCGTCTCTTTAAGTAAGCCATTGCTTAGGTTGTGGGACTGTTTTTCGAAGAGTCTCGCAAGAGAGAGAGACAGCTGTTTAAGTAATTGTATTCGCTTTAACGACCAAAAAGCAGAGAGAGAGACGGAAATATGTATTTACTAATAATCGATCACAGATTATTTTCAATGCTAATACAATGTGTACAATATTTTGTTTCAGATGAACCAGACAATGTATGGCTCAGTCGAGGATAAAGACATTTTCACCTCAAAGAGCATGATATGTTTGCAATCGATTGCTTTACTAATTGTTACCCAATCTGCATATTTTGGTGGAAGGGTCGTGACTCTAGAGAAAGCCAGAACCTAAATTTCATCTTTGAGTCAAGAATGTCTGAATAGTACGCGTGTCATGTTACCAATCAACAAACAAATATTATATTAATACCAGACCCCACTACCATGCATCATGTTACGGAAGGTACGTTAAATAACTTAAATATTTGTATCGCATATGTGTCGGTTCTAGCTTACATATTCAGGGTAAGCAAATGTAAAAACCTTCTTTCACGAATCGTAAGACAACCAAGATTTAGTTGTAGAAAATGTGAATTTTATATTATATATAAAATCATACACAGTTTGCGACATTGAAAGATCAATTTAAACCCGTTATAAAACAAGTTTTTATACAAATATTTTCATTCTATTACCACTTTGTGCTAGTTCCTCTGGCACTACCATGTACCCACAAATACTGGGCAGAGATCGATCTCCATTACATAAATATACAAATTGTCTACAAATAATATCACGTACAAACACAAGCAAGTACACAACTTAATCAAGTAAAAATGAGTATCCCTTTATATAAACTAGTCACTGCTGGTAATCCCATAATGCATAATACATTGGTAGGTGATACCAGAGGGAAAAGAGGAAGGAAATGATACGATCTTTCTTTTGATCAGTATGTGCTATTATACGTTACTATTTCTAACGTATTTAAATCCTGTTTGTGAAATCAAATAATGTAGCTTCTATTTCTCATGAGTTCTTTCTTTCAAATGTTCTCTGCTAATAAATAAAGAAAAGCGGTTAGATTTTATTACTATTCATGTTCAAACAAGATGAATTTTGAAACATTAGAGCATATTTAAAGACAAATGTAATGATAGGCGACGCTGAGAATGGTACTATTCCTTCTTTGCTGTGCATATATATTTCTAGTATTGATCTGTTTCGATGTTGTAATATATTGTTTTACTAACTATATATTTGCACTTATATGTTACATTACTAAAAATCGGATGATATTAGTTTATCTCTTATATAATTGATTTTATGAAGACCTAAAGCCATATGCTACTCCGACTGTCTTGTTTTACAATGGATATAGTTTAATCTTACAGTCCAAAAAGACTGAATAATGTTCTGTTTATAATATATCATTGACATTTTAAGTTTAACGTGACAAAAACAAAATAGAGCATTTTGCTTACAATTTCAGATTTCCAACGGGACAAAAATTGGCTAGGAACAGTCACTGTTTGCGTGATCCTCCTTATTGTTGGACTTTTAATGGTAGTCACCGTTTGGCGTCGTACAAACACAACCAGAACAATAGGTATGAGTGTACAACGCTTTTATCTGTATTCTGTTCTATTGTCATCAAATTAGGTAAATTAAGGTTAATTAATGCAGAGAATTTCATTCGAGCCCAATCAAATTAAGACCACATATATTATCTAAAAATGAGAACAGCTAAAAGTATCAAAACGTCCTCAATTTCCAATATTGCTTATAAAAAATACTATAGAAAAAAATCTTTCAAATATTTTGCAACATGATTTAAAAAGAGAACATTTGTGCATTTTGTTTCAAACATGTTTCGTTGTATATACACACTACCACTGTACAGTACTACAAATTTCGATAAGTCTTTTTAATTTGTTTTCTGTTTTTAAACGGGTGGACTTTTATTTCATGTGATTGAATATTAATTATATTACCGTTTCTATATGTAATATTTGTCTGGATGTATTATTGGATTCTTTTTTCTCCTCCAGAATAATTCAATATAGATATCGTTATATTTTCCCCATCTATACTTCGCTTGTAGTGGGTATTTCGACGTACATTTCATGACTAAGAGTAAACTAATAACTTATAAAAGATGAATATTTATAAGGTTAACGTATATGCATATGGCACATATTATGCTTCTGTCTCTACTGGACGGTAGGAAATATGCAGTGTCAACTTAATGAGATCTTCTACACCTTCTCTAGTGAGAAAGCATTTATTGTTGTTCCAACTACAAAAACTTTATAGTATATGTTCAAGTTCAGGAGCATATATTTTATACCATTTAGTTCATTTTATGTTGTAACATTTTCCCATCCCGAAATTTCCTGCACATAAAAATAACCTTTATTATGAAGTCCGTTCTTCGGGCTTATTTTAAAGGTGTGTGTTCCAAATGAATTTGTTTAAAAAATGGCTAAGAAGGTTGATAAATACTTTAAATCTTTATTCCTCCATGTTTTCTTCAATCAGCGACATATATGCAGATGCCTGATAGTAATATAATATTAGCATACAATAAGGTTTTAATATATATATATATATATATATATATATATATATATATATATATATATATATATATATATATACAAATTTTGCAAATTTCATGTTTAGTGAAATAAGTCCACATTCTGATCTTAAAAGTCCCAATAAACCATTCCAACACCGACATTCTTTGTCTGACGAGGTGGAGAAGTATCTAATATATTCTAATTTGGTATAAATTGCATATCTTCATCTACCATATTTTGCCTGGTTTCTTCTCTTTAACGGTCTTTAGACCAATGTTCATGTTTTGATTTTAAGTTCATAGACAGCGCATATTTAAGACATTATATATTACTATCAATACATCTGTACATGAAATCAGAGATTTTATAACAGGTAAGGTTTGTTTTACAAACTGAATATAGGAATGTGTGTGGCTCACAATCCTGTGCTACAAATTGTCAAAAAGTTTTCAATATATCTGTACAACGCTTTTTTTTAAACAAAACGAACTATGGGAAATATTAGCACAATAGTTCTATAATTAATTTGAAAAAACGTTATGACAGTGTTCCTGAGAAATTTACTAATAAAATGTAGAACGTTGGTCCAAAAATATTATTGAAATAACTCAGTACTATTGCTGCTCATGAATGTCTGAAACACAGATGTGCTAAGCGCGTAGCCTTTACTAATTCTGATTAGAGAAAAGTACGCATGGCCAGTGGTTGTAAAACTGTAAACAGTGATATCAAAAATACAAAAGCACCAAAACTTATTTCAAAAAAATGCATAGTATCATTGTACTATATCATTACAAAATATCCACATGATTGTTAAATAATTGTCAAAACTGGATGATCAGATTTCAAATTAATGAGAAATGGCTAACTGGGTAATACGAGTTCTTTGATGCGTATTATTTATGTTATAAGTAATAAAAAATTTGGAAACCACTGCTAAAATCGTTATCACATTAATTAAGTCCTACATTTATGACCAATGACAACCGTATTGTACAAATATCACAAACGTGGACATCTTTCTGTCATAAAACAAAATCTGTTTGGAACCGGTATCAATGTTATTTCAAAAGCTACGACTCTATAATCGCAAGCTAAATAAAAGATAGGACAACCGAAACAGTTCGCAAAATCTAACAAATAATATTATTATCTTAGTTATAAATAAAAATCGGAGAGGAACTTAACATTATTGTGAAGGGTCTCCCAAATAATCCTGCATTTAAGAAAACCCAAATAATGGAAAGTTCCGTATAAATATTTAAAAAAATTATTTTAATTCAGGCGTTGGTTGTCAATACAGCTTTGTACAGACCCCCCTCAAATAATTCACAATAGTTCAAGAAACAATGTTATAGTCCAAAAAATGAACGCTTTCTATTTACACTGAACAGTAATATATATATATATATATATATATATATATATATATATATATATATATATATATATATATATATATATATATATATATATAAATATATATATATACATACATATATATATATATATATATATATATATATATATATATATATATATATATATATATATATATATATATTCTGTGCAATTTACAACCATGAATAAAACTTAGAAAAATAAGGTAATGTACCAGGAATTACAGAAAATATAGTTATATATGTCACTTAAATGAGTAAAACCCTCAAAATGCAATAAAGGTTTCATCCAACGTTTCAACAATAAATACCATTTAAAATAATGACATCTAATTTCAATAATTCAGCAGCTTTTATTATCATAACAATTTTATTAAACCTCTACAATAGATAGCTGGTTCGTATTCTCCTGGAATACTTGACTTCTTGTGAACATGGCAAACTGGCGCCCTATATTAAAAAAGAGATGAGGCACTAGTTACCTAAAGGAAAACAGTACACCATACATACATATGATACAAAAATTGGTCTCTATTGTCTTTAGTAGTGCATTTAAAACATTTTCAGATTCTGGAAAATTGTATCGGGTATGTGTTGAAACACAGACCGAAGTATCGCAGACATAACTAGAAAGGCATAACATACATTTACATATTCCATCTAAAAAAGGGAGTGAATGCAAAAGGACTATGCCATTGGAGTGTCCTAACAAGTCTCCAGAAGACAATTTCAGACCAAACTTCCTAGAAGACCATTACAATATTATTGATGATGTAACACTGAACAATATTCCTCTTTCTCTGTGTCCATTTTTCTCGCTCTCTATCAGTCAGGATTTCATAGTGAGGTGAAATATGTTGTTATGAATATAATGAAAGAGTTTCAGCGCTCAGTTCAGAACTATTATGCATTTAATCAAACGTGTAACGTGTTCTAAAAATGTATGTGTCAAATGACTATGTGACTGCATCGTTGTAAATTATTTCCCGTGATTATTACAATATGGTATTTTCCATAAACTGGGGAATTGTTGGTAGAGCATACATAATGTCTGATATTGCTGTCTGGGTCCTTGGGTAGTAAAAAATGTTTTGTAATGTGAAAATAAGATTCATCGTTAAAGACAATTAAGGCAACCATTGCCAAAGCTACAGTTTATCTTGCCGATCGTATACCATGTATAACATATCCCCCCAGTGAAAGCTTCATTTTCATTATTCTTGTATTTTGTTCGTTTGTTAAAAATAATACATTCTTTAATCATTCATGGTCTTCTCCTTCAGGATGCCTTGTTCGATGACGATCTCGGAATGGACTTGTTAATTCACAAAAATTCTCACGAAACAAGAAGGAATTCTGAGCACATACACTACGATTATGCTCATTCGATAGGAATATGCCATATGTAGACAACTTCTACGCATGTAGCTGATAAAACCTCATTAACCCCAAGCAGTGATTTTGCCAGTCCGGTTAAACTATTTCAGGATCAAGAAAACGATGTGCCTAATCCAGATCATTAGTATCTAACTGTAATCGATGATTATGTACATTCTATGGAAGTGTGTCAGGTTAAAGAAACTGACGTGAATGACGAAGATTAAACTAATGCAAGTAAGATTAATGGGTGATATACATTATTTGTGTTTTACTGAATACAAAACGATTATATACAACATAAATACAGCAGATTGGTTTAAACAATAAATAACTGTTCCCCATTTGTGTGCAACTTTGGGACATATAAAGGCATTTTTGAAATAACTTGTTTATCTTAAAGAATTGAAAACATAAATGAAAATGAAACAAATAGGATTGAACATGTTACAAATATGACGGATATCCTCCACTTATGCGCACAAAAAATTATTTATTGAAACTAGTAATATAAAACATAAGGTATTTACTAGTTATCATAGTATCGTTGATATTTTGTAGTTTGTAATTCAGAATGGTTATCTTCTTATGAACTGTATTACACGGAGTCATACGTACTCTATCATATTTTAATATGGAATGACCGCAATTGTATACTGAAAATAATTGATATATATTAGGAGACACTTAGCGCCTACAAATTTCACATTCTATGACTGTCTCAAATAATTCAAAACATGTGCATAGATTCAAATAGTCATACAGTCCTACATATAATATTCTAGTATTTGAATCTGAGTCCAGATTCCTGACAGTTTCTTAAGACCATTCATATCATGGATATCATGGATATTCATACATTCTGTAAAACCGATATACGATTTTCACAAGATCTATTACATGATCTGTCACTAATCTATCTTAAGAATGTATTGACCAATATGTAGCCTATTGTCTATTTAAGGAACAATCACACTAATTGCATTGGTTACTGGAACGAATAGAGACGATTTACTTGAGAAAGAACGTTTTTTCATTATTAACTCCTTTGTAAAGATGCATTTTAAATATGCAAAATGCTTTACATTGAATTACTGATTATGAAAGATTGACGTTTCAGAGTAATCCCGCACAAGCACGCACGTCTCTTGGCATCCGTACGTCTACGTAAGACAATAGCGTAGCTCCAGAGTTAGCTGTTCCTTCTTTCTGGCTATCTTTTTAGCATGCTTTATTCATGTCATCCTCAGCTTTGCTAACCCGCTGCCTGACAGCTAGGCACCAGGTCGGACGGTCGTTAGCAAAGCTCTCCCAGGTGTTGACATCGATGTTGGCCGTCTTCTTGTCCCTCTTGAAAAAATCTTTGTAGCGGAGGCGTGGACGTCCAGTCGGGCGTGCACCTTCTGCTAACAACCCATATAACATGTCCTTAGCAATGCGGCCTGGGTCAATTCTCTTGACATGGCCGAGTCAGCGAAGAATGGAGAACATGATGAGAATGGAGAACATGTTGTTGATGTTGGCGCGTTCTAGAACCATATATATATATATATATATATATATATATATATATAATTATATAAATAAACAGAGAAAACAGTTTTATTAATGTTTTTATTAGGCATAATTCGCATTTCTACTAAAGTAATATATTATACCTTGAATTGATTAATGTTAAATGGTTCATCAGAACTGAAATTATATAATAAAATATTATGGTGTGCATAATGCATATACTAGTGAAATAAATAAGTATTTTATACATAATTAATCATAATGAAGATATGTTCAAGATGTCCCTACAATTAATAAGAATTAGTAAACTTTGTTCTGTGAAAGATGGCCGCCATCACTTAACTGCTCGCGAAAGGCTCTTCCGAGTTGGTACTATTTTCATGATATTTGTGCTTGTTGTCTATCTTCGTCTACCTTATTGTGTTTCATCATGCATTGGCTGTTCCGATCGTATGTGTTAATTCATCTCCTTGTTTTGGTAAGGAGAACATATATAATTTTTCTCAGCTGTTTTGTTCCACTGTTAAGAAGTCATTTGTTTTTTAATAAACCGGCGTTACGTGATCGCCTGTCAACTCTTTTACAACATGACGGACCCTCATTAATTGCATTAAATGACCACACCTTGGCTGTAGATACTACATTGTGCTCAAGACTGAACGAACTGGGACTACATTCATCATTACTTAAATGTAAACGGAAGCGAAAATACAACCGTTGTTTCAAAGCTGGCCGGCGTAGAACAGGAAGAAGAATGCCAATTATCTCCCTTCCGTCCGTAACAGATAAGCAATTTAAAAATTATGCCGTTAATTTTAATAACCTGGTTCAATTTCCTCTTAAATCGTCAACCGTTTTGTGAACTGTCACAGGGATGCCACTACGTATTGCATTATTCAATGCTCATTTAGTAGGATCACAGGAAAAGCGCACAGAAATAGTTTATTTTATCAAGGACCAGAATATCAACGTGTTCTTCCTGACAGAAACATGGTTACGATCGTCAGGCGATGAACCTAAGCGTGCGGATTTAACACCCAGAGATTACTCCATTAAGTCGTTCCCACGCAACTCTCGCGGAGGTGGAATTGCTGTAATTACAAAGAATTCCATGATCAAATGCCTTAAGTACAACACAGCCTTCAATTTCCGCCACACATCGATTGAACTAGTCCAAACAACGCTCACACTGGAACAAAGGTCAGTCCATTTTTATCAAAAGAGATACAAGTTGGATTAGAACAACCTTTTCTAAGATTTTTTATATTATTGGGAGATTAGAAACTGGGCGGTAGTTCTTTAAATCGTTATGGTCAAGTGTTGGTTTCTGCAGCAGAGACTGTATGATAGCAGTTTTGAAAAATGATATATTTTATATATGTTTATACTTACACTGCTTCTGTAAATTATAATTTTTTTAGGACATTTTTAACTAATTCTAAACAGGGGACAATTTAAAGGAAAAGGATTCATGATGGTCGTATACAGGTCTGGAAGTTAGATCGTTTTAAAATACGTTTTAAAACTGAATTCGATAGGTTTCATTTAGTGCGTGTGTATGTCTGTATATATGTGTGAGTGTGTGTGTGTGTGTGTGTGTGTGATTTGGATTTTTAACGCAGCGTTTACACTTGTCAGTCATTTCGCTATGATGTCTGCAGTGAAGCAGTTTATATTGATGTCTTGGATTGGGGCATCATTCCACAGACATGTAGCATGATGTGCCACCCAGTCACATTATCTTGATACCTTTTCTACCAGTCATACCACTAACTGTTATGGTTGAGCTACAAGCGGAGGCAGCTGTTAGTACCATTTTTATAAGTCTTTGGAATGAGGATCCAACCCACGACATCCCACATCCAAGATGGACTCTTTAAACAGAATTCTACCGGAGTGGTGGTTTCCTTTAGCAGATGTTCCAGCCCAGAATCAGCTATAACAATAAGTTTTAAGGAGAAACCTTGCAAATAACGGGAACTGTTGCTAAAATGTGTGGAAAAATAGGATGAAAATGATTGGTCCATCAACAAATATTTGTCTGATATATGCTGGTTGATACCTTTAGATATTTGTTGACTGGTTTGTCCAGTGTATTATATACCATATTTTGTGCATGCGATCAAATGAATAACATCTGATGTTGCACAATTAGTATCACATGGCATTTTAAAAGTTTCTTTCGTATTATTACTATTGAAAAAAGTATTTTCATTAATAAAGATCTAGGTCAATTTTATTTAGTAGCTAATCCCTATTAATACGATTTTTTCTTCTAGATTTTAATTAATTAGAAAATCTTTAAAACGTTTAGACCATTGAAAAACAAGTGTGGGTTATCTTTTGTGTAACAATTTAACACCTGCTTTACATGATAATTTTAATAAATCCCAATATGTATTGATAATCTTAACTATATTAGGCAAACGTGATTATATTAAATAACACAAGGAATGATTTTTGATTTTATATTGTTAATCTTCAAGTTGTGTACTAGAAAATAACTTTTGGAAAGGAGTTATAATAATGTCAGTAGGTACTTGATATTGAAAAAATGCTGACCTAAATCAATAAAGATGATTAAAACAGTATCATCCGAAATAATTCGTCTATATCTATTTGCTTGATTATCCAGGTTTTACATGATAAATGATGACATGAAGAATATTAACCATTCTGATGAATATTCGTGTTTTAAAAGTACATACAGTTATCATCAGAGAGATATGCATCTTTAAGATGTATTGCATGTATTATAACATCATCTTTTAGGGGCCATGAATTACCGAGTGGTCTAAAGCGATCTCCGTAACGGATCACTGCCATCTCACCTCTGTCTTCGTGGGTTCTAGTCTGAGCTTCGGTTAATGTAGTTATGTGAAAGAGCTTGTCAGCAGGTTCTCGTAGGTTGGTGGTTCTTTCTGGGGGTTTTCCCGGGTTCTTCCTCCACCAATAATACTGGCCGCCATGTATAGCCTATTGTGTGCTGAAAAATGGCGTTAAACCCTACAACAACACTAAAGTCATCTTAACTGTACTGTATTAGCTTTTCCATGTCAATTATTCGTTAATTACGTTAGGCTGAAAATATAAGCAATGAAGTTTTCTTGTTAATGTCACGTTTTTTATATAATTGATCATTTAGAAACATCAAATGTTCAAATACGTAAGCAATGATTTTTAATTCAGCTTGAATTGAGTCAGATGGAGCAATAAAGTGTAACCGATCAGACATTCTACGTGTTGGCGTTTTCTATTTTAGATATATATCCTGCCTATAAATATTACCCTAAGGATCACACAGACAAGGAAAGACCATCGTAACCTTGGGATATCCGCTTCCTTACATTAATCATAAGGGCCATATACTGTGCATTACATATGAATATTTCCCATGGATATATAGGGTTGTTCGCATAATCTTGAATAGCTTGGATGGCAGAGGGCCCGTATAGAGTTAGGTAGGTCTCACATTCGAGATTATGTATTTTATCTTGTAGGATTTGACATTCAGATATCAAAAGGACACATATACTTGGCCGGATCGTGGACTACCTCATTTCTCTGCATTCTATCAGCGCTGGATCATTGTCTCTTGATAATTAGGAATTTTTGCAGGGACGACACATCTATTTTGTTTTGTTCCAAACTTGTTAAAGGACTTCATTATCTATATTCAAATTTAATTATTCCTTTTTCTATGGGTGTTTGGACATTCGAGTAGTCTTTTATAATTTATGTAGTATTCATTCATTTTGACCTTCATAAATCTGGTATTACTGTTTCAGGTGCAATATTTCTATTTCAAGTGTATGACATTCACATGTTTCAGCGTTGTCTGTTGCATATATTGAATGATGTAAGATTAATACTTTGCTTATCGCTTTTGATAAATTCCTGGATGTTGGAACTTGGAAAGACCCTGCCCACCCCAGTTCATTTTATTTAGTTTTTAAACAATGATTTAATGTGAAATGACCACAGACTACCCAGCACAACATATTAATAGAAGGGAGATAGTTATTAATTTGTGAACACATTTAGTGTCAGGTTTACCATATTGTTTTTTTTTTAATTAACTCAAGAGCTCTCACGGAATACAGCAATGAAATGGGTTGCGAAATAGTGATATTAACAAGACGAGATCTCACAGCTTAAGTTCAATATTTCAATTCTAAACTTTTACGTACACTATTAAAAATATGCTTTTGTTAAATGACCCTTTTGTATCTCTTAATCTTTTTCATACGTATATTTCATCTGACACAATCATGAGATTGAATTTTAAAAATTGAATATTGACAATACAGCAAAGTCCTATTAAAATGGATATGATTTATTTTAAGTCAAATTTAAACCTAAGATTGTGATTGAATCTGTGCATACTGTTCATATTTGTATGTTTGTCAAAATGATTCTTGGACAGATCTGAATTCTTAATTCCTTATAATTTATTAGATGGATGTGAATGACAGATTAAAATTTTGGACAAACACATACTTTGAGCAACTGATAATCTATCATATCATATTGAAATCTTTTTATATTAAATTAGTTTTGACTAATGTTTCTAAGTATGTATCAGAACATAATTATCTTTACAATGTAAACTTCACAGGCCTTCAGTTTTACAATATTTATCACCAAATACCTATAAGACGGATACAACCGGACTCTTTTAGAACAGTACCTAATCACGGTAAAGATGTTAATGGCACCTTGATTCTTTAGTAAACAGTGGTGCAATTAATGTCAAAGACTGGTGTCTCAGTCAAGATTTTTGCTCACTTCTGCTTATCAATGAATTTGCATGCTTAAATTATCTGGCTTACAAATTAGCATATTAATGTAAAAATGTATGATATATGTGATTTGTTTTAAACTTAATAATATAACGTGAAACTGTTTTCAGCAGAGATTAGAACTGATGCATATGTAACTGGTAAATAAATCAGATTAAGTATAATTATGTCATTGCTGCATTTGAGGATACTGTTACGTGCTTTGGCTCGAATAAGCAGCAACACAGAAGGAGTGAAAACTAACAAGCTTGTATAACTTGAACAATGAATTTATTAAGTAAAATTATTTTCATAAAATAAACTTACAGTTTTAGAGAATCAAATCCAACATTAATCCAATATAGAATTCACAAAAATAATCCACTAATGGAATTGTAAGAGTCCTGATAAATAAATGTTCTAATAGTTCCAGGTTCGAATCTTGACGACGTAATCCAAAATAGCTGACAATGTCACGTGATGCAGTTCTTGTTTAATTTATCATTCAAATGAATTATGAGCACATGTTTTCTCCTCCAAATAGATAATAAATCCTCTTTCTTCAATGAATTGACACAAAGTCCAGAACAAGATAATAAAAATTATAACTCAAACATGAATACACAACTGTTCATTTTAAAGCCAAAAATTCTACTGAACCTCTCTTCCAGTACACTGATTAAAATACCCTTTTCTGAAGTAAATAAAGAAAGATGAATTACCTTCACAAAATCACGTACTCCAGATATTCCCTACTAAAAATATAAATTTGTCCTTGAAATTAACCAATTGTTTTCAAGACCTGTTTATCAATCTGAAGCAAGGTCAGATAATGAAGTAAATAAGCCAAGGTCAGCCTGTTTACAACTAGAATATAGTTCAGCCTGAATTTTCTAGAAAAAATCTCCCAATTAATGAATGTTATACCCTAAATGACAAATTTAGATTTAACAATAAAAAATAAATAAATTAAATTCAATAGCCGTAACAATACACATTGTCATCTTGAATATTTCTGCCAAAGTAAAATATAATAACAATTCCAGATAATTTCCACTTTTAACGGCATTACATATCTGTAGAAAAACATATTTTCTTCCAGAACATTCATTAACAATATTTTGCCATTTCCCTTACTAAACTCTGGAAAATGCACCTGTTGGTAACATTGTCTGGCAAAAGATAGAAATATACTTACATTTCACTTTTACATAGGTAGCTATATATACGCCATTCAGATTTATGCAAATCTTTCCTTGTCGACTGAGACAAAGACCATGTGCTGAAGGAGAGCAGATCCCTTGTGTAGCTGTAACAGCTATCAAACCCTACAAAATAATATATTGCATGTGTGTATTAATAACAGTGTTAGGACTGTTTCCTTCTCTTTACAGCAGAATTATCATGATTATTACTATTTTTATGAAGACGAAGAAGAAGTTGTAATGAAGAATAAAACATATTTAATACATAAACCAGTCATTTCCTTGTAAAAAAAATGCCAAATTGACTTACATATTATGGATAATACATTAGTTAGAAATGTGTTATGGAGATGAAACGATTCATTACAGTGCAAACTATTTTGACTGTTGTTTGATTATTGCACTGTGTCATTTTGTATCTATGCTGCAATACTAATTCTCACTTGCAGAAAATTAAACCGTTCATTGAAATTTTAAAATGAAAGTTTATATATTCTCCAATTCACACACACACACACACACACACACACACATATATATATATATATATATATATATATATATATATATATATATATATATATATATATGACATATGCAAAACAAAATCTTTATTTTAAAATTGTTTCAGGTCAAAATATTTAAATTATTTTAGTACCAAATCGCAAATAATCAGGGATTGTGGGTTATAAATCCACGTGTAAATAGACGTGCGGGGTTTGAGTGGCATCATCCTACACAGGAGTCAGCCACGGTGTTCCTGTTTGGCTAAGACTTGCACTTGCGATTTCTTTAATCAAATTCAGTAAGATCTTTGTCAGTCAATGAAATGGCTCATCCTATGATTATTTGGCAATAAAAAACACTATTTAGTATGCTTGCAGTTCTTCCCCCCAGGATATATAATGGGTATCTAAATGTGTATATCATAATCAAACATGTCTTTGTTTCATCAAGATTGTTATTGTTAATATTTATCATAAAATTATAAATTCTTACTCAGTATTCATTTCTTAGAGGAGGGTATAAAACTGAATGCAGTATTAGATACAGGTACAAATTTCGAAACTTACATTAGTAATGTTAGAAATTAATTACCTTGTGCAGAAATCACGCAACATATTAACTAATTAACCCTTAAGACATACATTCGTTTTTCTGAAATTATTTCACGCGCTATTTCACACTGGATTCTATCCGGTTGTAATCTGATTAGTTTCTTGAACTCGCGTAATTGTTCATCAAGTGCACTATGATCGGTATTAATTTCTTTATAATAGTCTACAAAATTTTTTAGCCAATCTTTTGCAGACAAACCGACAAATGGAGGTGGCTGACCAAGATCGCCACACATTATCTTTTTTTGTATTCGCTAGCAATAGCCAATCAAGAAACCTTGGTAATACATCTAACGACACCGTGCATATCTCATCCCAAATAATGATTTCATGAAAACTATGATAAGTACCAGCATTAATTACTTGCTGTTCCATCTCTCTTGCGAGTCTGTGGGTCGGTGTTAGCACAGTTATGTTTGATTTCCCTCGAAATAATTCGATCGCAAGAGTCGTCTTTCCTGACCCAGCACCGCCGTTTAACTGACTGGTTTTATGTCTACATATTAAATCGGAACACGATTGTGCATTAGATAGTTCTGATATCTGATTATTTTTCAAGTAATAGTTTTCAATTGTAACATCTGCTGATTTGGAATAATAACGCAGTATTTCCTTTTTAATTCTCCATGATCCCCAGCTCTCGTCTGAATTAGTGAATTCAGCCACTTCTTCGCTATATTTTACGTCTATATAAAATGAATCAGTGGCTACTCTAACTGCTGAATCAGGAAATCTATTTATCATCGAAAGTAAATTAATAGAAGCAGTAGCCAGCATAGACGACCTTAAGTACGTGTATTGAGTATTTTCTCCATCTGTGTAAGTAACAATTGTACCCAATTTGCTTCCATCGGACAAGAAAGCGTCTTTACGATCGACGTATATACCCCTAGATGTTACATCTGCGATTATAAAATCGTATTCAGCATCATCTATAATCAACCGCGAAGAATATCGTTTGTGGTCGCATTTTCCACCCTGTGTGAACTTACCAATTATTCATCTACCGAAATATTTTGCGTCTTTATTTCTTACTTCAAAGACTTCTTTGGACCATTTGAAGATATATTCGTCGTCAAGATCAGGGAATTGCTTTTTGTTTTCGCTGATTATACTATCTAGACTATCGGGTTGTGGTAATCAGTCTTCAGTCTGCGTTCAATATGATATAATTGCCTCTTTGACAATCAGCGATATCAACATTTTAGAATCAATCATATACCGTATTAACACTATTGGCATATAGTGTTTTTCAGATATGTGTCTACCAAACCAAACATAACAACACGGATGAAGTCCTTTAGCAAATTCAAATGATACCACACGAGCGAATCCGGTGAAATCAAAATCAGGCAGTGGTCCATTAATCGCAACACGGGTCGTCTCATGTGTGGAATGTCCAAATCTTTTGAAGTACTCAGAGCACTCTCCGTACCCAAGAAAACTCTCTGGATAACACGCAATCATATCAACCGAAATAATACTTTCGGGGTCGTATTTTGTATTCCATAATCCAGCATAGTTGTACTCGATGCAGCTTGATTCGATATCTGAGAGAAATTCTGCGTGTGTTGGTTTCCATAGATTTCTCGTTCTCGTGAAATGAACTGCACCTGGCGGTATTGTAAAACAGTTTGTTAGTAATTGTAATTGAGTCTTACAAATTGATCAAATTTACACTCTTCGTCTTCAAAACTGTGAAGTAACCACACTGACACAAGATCTATATTACTTAACTCGTAAATAAAATCAAATAGATTTCCCGTGTAATATTTTATGGTTCTATCCCGCGGAAATATTGTTACCGCAGTTGTCCACGCGTGTTCGTTATGGTCAATAATTTTGATTGGAGCACCTTTTGATTTATATTTCAATTCGTGTGATACCTCTCCTGTTATTGTCATTACGGTTATTGGGAATCTTAATGATGTTTTTAATTTGGTTATATCCTCATTCGCTTATTTTTTAGTGTCTTAGATCCGTCAATTTGTTTCCACGAAACGCATTTGTGAAGTGTTATATTATTCGTTCTGCTACACAATTTATACTTGATGAATATTTCATTGGTTTTAGTTTTTCAATACTCGGTTTATCATTTATCAGATAGATTCCATAAACAACCGCCGTTACAAGATAAGACCTCTCGTAATACGGTTTGTCAATTCCAGTCAGAATTCCTGGTTTGGAATCCTGATTCACAGTGACAGTTCTCTTATTTTTCAGGATGGGTTCAAATTTGTCGCGTATAATACAATTCCCCGTTTCTAAACGGATAATGAATTTCACTCTAAAAAAATATTTTTTTCTGATCAAGATGTGAGATTATCACTGCTGCTCTTTCATCATTCATGGTAGCATCAGCACTGCCATCAATTCGAAATGTCGACCAACAGTGAGATGCTCCATCGCGCTTGAATTCATTACAACCATCACGGATTTTACCCAACATGCTTCTATCACTTATTAGACCCTATGGTACATCAATGGAGACTCTATCGGGATTGAATTCATTCTTTTTCCATGGCGTAAGTTTTGATAATCTCTTGAACTCCTCCATATTATAAATGAAACAAGTATTTAAATAAAGAATTTATTATATAATGAATCATTGCAAATGGCTTATGATAGGATCAGTAACCGCTTGTAACAAATCATGCAGAAATTAATTCTGTGGATATCATTTGCAAAGCATACGTCGTGGAAGGTTAGGTCCGATGTGGGGTAGGTGTGCGTGGTAAATAGCAGTTGTGTCTCAATTGTGTTGGTAAACGATACAGAGAGTTGAAGCGCCATTATGATAAGAGAATCAAAGATTCCATCAAAAACTCCATCAATGTCATTTACTCTGTCAAGGATAAAATCATAAGAACACCTCAAGACAATATTTATAGATTTCCAAGTAATAATTAAACCAAATAATTAATTAGACAAATAATATATAGTATACAAATGAAACAAGAATTTCAACCGCATCCTGTGATCAGCAATTATGAAGTATCCCGTGACGGTATTGTCAGAAACCGTAGACTGAAGAAATCAGTCGGGTTTGTGAATAATCAGGAATATCTTATGTTTAGTGCTGGAAAGAAAACAAATATTACCGTCAAAGAATCGCATATGAATGTTATGATGGATTGATCCAGGATGGTCTTGTTATCGATCATTTTGATGGATATCATCAAAATAACAGATTGGATAATGTACGAGCCATTATGCAGAGTGAGAATAATGTATTTGGGAAAACTGGAAAACATCCGAAAAATTCCAGGCCTATAAAATCATCTAATACAACAAATAACGAAGAAAGAGTATTTAAATAGATAAATGAAGCCGGTAGATATTTCGATATTTGTAGAGCCTCAATACGAAAAGTAGCAGAGAATATAACTAGGTCGGCTGTCTCCAAGAGAACCGGACATAGAATTCAATTCATATGTATCTGAATTATGTGGATAACACCAAAGGGGAATAACGCCTGCGGGTATGTGTACGGCTTATGAAAGAGTTGTAGATCTCAATGGGTTTTTTGAAACGCTGTGTCACCTAATCTTAATGGGGATTTACCGATTTCTGCGTTGGTTTAACTGCCATGATTCTCAATGGAGATAATCAATTATCTGTTTTGTGATGACACGAATCAAATATGTGGTATTTACAAATAGTTGCATTCTTTTTTTGATGTTTTTTTTCAAGTATTCGGTCTTTTAAAGATATTTTCAATAATCATTATTAAGTACACGAAATATATATATAGATCAAACACCACTTTATTGGCTTTCATGTATTTGTTAGGTTATATACCTTATATCGTCTCTCTATATTATGGGTCTTTAAGCCGTTCGAAACTCAAACCATGAAACAATCATACGTCACACACTATCACACGGTGTGTGAATGCATTTTGTATTTATACATCCTGGGATAATTTTGTGGGTTGTATGATTGGTTTCAATTTGAGTATAGAATCCGCCCCATCATATCATCATACTATTGTCATCCTATCATATCATCATACCATTGTCATCCTATATAATCCATTGTTATATGTTGTATTGTCTTGTGCTGTCCAATATATCAAATATGTATATATGTATATATATGTAAATATGTAAATATGTATATAGTGACGTCCATTCACTAAGCATATCTTCTTGGAGTTCTATGCCGTTATTTGACGAATTAGATCTCCTCTTGGAGACTATGTTTCATGGTACCTCTGGTCCCGGTCAGATGTGATTAACAGTTCAGGGGTTCGAATGGGGATGTGTTGTCATATATATGTAACCTCTGGGTCCCGCCGATGTGAATAACAACTGAGAGGTTCCAAATGGGGTTTTCATATATATATCTAGGCGTAATAAGATGTGAATAACACCTTATTGCGAACGGAGTTCATCATCACATATAACTTGCATAATATCTCTAGACGTAATAAGATGTGAATAACACCTTATTGCGAATGGAGTTCATACAAAAAGGGTCAAAATTGACCCCATTTTTTTGTTTTTATATCATATATTTTATATATCACATATTAGAAATACAAAATATTATATAAATGAATTCTGAAAATATCAACAAAGTTATAACCTAAATTTCAAATTTGAAAAATCAAGGAATTCAATTATCAGATAAATTGGATTGTGATAGGATCTTTTCCGATTTTCAAGATATTGAAGATAACATCTGAAGAAATAAATACATGATGCCGAAGTCATAAGCTTTTATAAAACGAATTCAACATGCTATTTATGATTCGTTCATATATGAAAATGACGTAAACATGTTTGTCCCGTTATTTACTGTTGTGGAAAAAATCAGGAAAGAATTCAGAAATCAATATGAAATCAAACGAACAGTTAATTCAAAAATCAAAAATATAAAAATGCTTATCCAACAAACCGAGAATTCTCCTTTGGTCGCCTCAGCGAAGTAAAAAGTCTCACCATGGATCGACTTGTACAATACCCATACATGTTTGCAAGTATAAAATAGACAGGTATGCGCTTATTAACCTAGAACGAATTTGTAAAGACAGGTAAGATAGTGTATTGTTTGTATCAATGGTGACTTCGTTATTGGTATTTATCACTACGCTGTAGTGAGTTGGTTGGGTGAAGCAATCTACGGATTTTTCACTGACGACTTCGTCATTGATGACTTCGTCACTGGCGACTTCGTCGCTACATTTAAACCCGGTATTAATTAATAATAATAAATGAATCACTAACGACTAGATTAGCACGCGAACGGTTAGCCAAAATTAAGAAATTTATCCCCATTCGAGATTCAGTTCGAAAGAAATTGAAAGCTAGACAAGGACTACAAACAAACTTCATAACAGATACTGAGCAGTTATTTAAACCAATAACAACTGCAACCAAAGATGTAAAATCGGCCACTGAAAGAGCAATATGGGGAGATGTCACCAAGGAAGGGAAAAGGAAAGAAGTGCCTCTTCATTCTGTGCTTGAAAAAATAGCAAAAAGATCCAGACAAACAAAAGAATCTTTAAAAGCACTTCCTAGTGATATAGTAGCTGCTACACGACTTCAAGAACAACGAGAACGACAACTTCAAGATGAAATTGAACGATTAGGTGATATTGATATTACCTGACCGCCTGAACGACTTGAACAACCACGTAAAAAACGACCAGGCGATATTGCAGAAGAAGAGGATGATACCGAACAACTAGGTGATATTGAAGAAGAAGAACAACAACAACAAGAAAAAACTTTTAAAGAGAGAGGAGACTATTTACCTGAAAAAATATTTACGACTGATGCGTTATATAGAGTTAAAAAAATTCCTAAAGATCATGAATTATCTAAATTTGCTAGAGAAAATTTTAAAAAAGGGATAAGGGAACAATATATAAATGGTGAATTTGACGACGCTATAAAAGACAAAGACACCTGGGCATCAAAAATATATTTAGAAAAACACGGTGGAACTAGAATCACACAAAAGATGCATCCTATTTTGTTAATTATATGGCTATGATAAAAGGTGTCACACAACCACCGCCATCATTTGCTCCTCCAGAAATAAAAAAAAGAGTTGAAGTTCAACCTGCACAAGGTGCAACTGGTACAACTAAAAAAACAAAAGGAAAGGGATTTTCTCAAAGTGTAACTCTAAGGAGAGTTAGAAACTCCGTTTCAGGTAGTGGTCTATTTTGTTGTCCTGGTAATATTCTCTCGGACATATTAGGATTAGAAGTACTCATCGGAGGGAAACGAGCCGGAAATAACTCACCGGAAATAATTAATGAAGCAGCTGATATCTGCAGGCGGTTATTTCAAGGCGGTATCATGGATATTAATGTATATCGAGAGTTTGATGACGAGCTAGTGGACGGTTATCATAGTGACTAATCACCACATTAGATAAATATCATTTAAATAAGATGATCATACACTACAACCAAGATAAACCAACAATGGTCTAAGTAGTAAACTCACGACTGCCAGTTTACAAAGCGTACTATGGTGGTGGTCTCGGTAATACCATTGCAGGGTTATTTTTCAAGAATGGCTCCTAAAGTAGCGCCATTAGCAAAACAATTATCGATGAAAGCCATTGATGTTATTCGCGATAAAGGAATTAGCGCTGTTGGAGATGTTGACGGGAAAGCGTTTTTTGCCGCGAAGGAAAAACTAATGTCGTTAGTTCGACGATAAAAGAAACCAGTGATGTTATTGCCGTTACCATCTACGGAAGTGATGCCTGCAAGTGTTAGCAGTGGATCAGAAATTAGCATTGTTGGGGACTTGTTTCAAACATGATAGCGGGAAGCAGCTTGAAACCACGACGAAAACCACGAGCAAAATCATGATTTAGAACGAGCAATATATAATAAAATGTTCAAACGGACATCTAATCCAGCCTTTGATATGGACGCCCAGTACGCAAAGATGATTCTGAACAGGATTTTCAATATTATTCCTATCATGCAGTACAACCGGATATTCGATCAAGAATTGAACTTCAACTCCAAGATACCAGTAAATACTTTTTGCCTTGTGAAGCATTTATTGAAGGAGGAGAACTTGTAACAAATGTTGTAGCTAATACTTCATATGCAGATGACGCAAATATCCGAGTTGGTTTTGTTAATAATGGTATCATGGCGCTATTTGATAGTACAATATATCTGATTGATGGAAAATAGATTGAATCCATAGAACGTGATGTTGATGTTGCAACAACAATAATTGGGTTGGCAAGATATTCTGATGATTATACAAGATCAGCGGGTCCGGCTATGATGTTTTCTAAAGATATTACTGATCACCTTGAACACATTCAGTATACTAACGTGCTGACACCAAGAGATACTGCATCTGATCCACAAACAGTTGGTTATCTGGTACACGAACCAAGACCAGCTACTGCTTTTGATATTATAAAAATTACTAATCCTAATTACATTCTAGGGTTTGCAACACGCGTAGCAAAGTTAGAGGGACAGAGCGTCGAAAATTTTCATGCGCAATTCCATTGCATCATATTTTCGGATTCTGCACAAATGTTAGAAAAGTTATCTATGGAGCGAAGCTTACAGTAGCACTCGTGCGAGAAGGTACTGATAATGATGCAATCTGGCATGGTGCTGGTACTGCCGCTGCGGATAAAGTCATTTTAACAAAACTAACATTGTGGATACCAATAGTGATCCCATCAATTACCGTAGAAGATCGATTACTATCATTTATGAATACAACGCGAGTTAGTGATCAAACACGCAGCCATATGATATTTGATAGGCTCGGCGTTACTGAGGTTTCGCTAAAAATAAACGGCCGGCAGAAACCAATCGACGATGTACAACTTAATTACGCAGAAAACCACATTGCATATCGCCTGTTGTCAAATATGGGTCGTGATCAAAACGTCGACACTGGTTTACAAATATTGGATTTTAAAAACTTCAATCCGATCTATTACTTTGCGCTGAAACATCTTGATTTAACCAGACAATCCGTAGTTGACATATACTTTAGAGCTAATATAGCCCCTGGTGGTGTTGATTACAGAGCAATTGCTGTCATTCTCAGCGACAAATCAATGCTACTTGAAGGTGGAAAAATGAAAATAGTTGATGCGCCAGTGGAAAATATGTAACAATTAGATCAATCTGTCATTTAAACTACTAGTAGTTTTAATAAGATGTCGTATAGTGTTGTTAGTATTACGTTGACTCCTGGTCAACTTAAGAAATTGCAATCAGAATCGGCTAAAAAATGTGAAACCACGATATCGCTGAAACACAATCAGATGTCTGGTGGTCAGAATAAATTGTCGCTGACAAATCGTCAGATAAAACACTTGAATGATGCTTTCAAAGATAAAAAGGGTGTTCATATCACACTCTCTGCAGCTGCGATCAAAAACATGATAAAATCAGGCGGTGTATTCCCACTTCTCGCTGCGATTCCAGCATAAATTGCAGCTGGTAAAGCGACTGCGTTGGGAGCCGCTGCAGCTCTTGATGCAAAAGCAATACACAGCATTGCTCAATCATATGAACCAAAAAAGGGACGGGGATACAAAAAAGAAAGGGAAAGTGTCTAAGATTACCAGGAACTCCGTATTCATGGTACAGCGGAAACGGCCTGAGATTAGGAACAGTTTATTAACAACAATAATTCCCATGTCAAATCTTGATTTACTCGACGCTGCTAAAAAACTAGCGATAAAAAACTTTAGAGGTGTCTTCATGAAAGATCAATTATCACAATAGCCAAACAGCGCTGAAACCGGTATTATTAATCTCGATAACAGCAGCGGACCTGGAACTCACTGGGTTGCATACGCGATTGATCCGCGTGCAATTGTTTCTTTCGATTCATATGCGTTAGAGCCGCCTAAAAAATTTACTCGTTATATAAACCACTTAAAAACTCCTATCTGGTATTTGACGCTACCAACACAGAAAATGAATGACCCATCAATATGCGGCATAGAAATATAAAATGTCCTCAACCCTATTTCATCATCGAGAAAACCACCTCATCAAGTAGTAAATGAATATACTAGTAGTCGCTTTTTAGAGAGAGAAAGTAATATAAAAGAAACAATGTTTGATATTTGGGGTAGATCTTTATCAAGCCTGAAAAAACAAAGTGCCGACGGCACTGCGGGAATATCTACAGTGATGTAAAATAAATAATCGAAGATGAAATATCCGAGATGTTAAATCTAACAAGTGTTGATCCCAATGAAATAGTTGTATTTAAAGATCGCCAGGGTAAATTGAAAACTAGTAATGTTTCCCTTGATTATATTTTAGTTAAACGACATGACGCAGTAGAAGAAACAATCGCGTTGTTTTTCAACGATGGTAAACTCAAACCGGGTGTACTAGTTTCCACGCTCACAGATAGATTAACAGCGCTCGGTGATAATTATTCATCAACGATAGAATTATTAAAAAAACTACGTGATGAATATAACATTCACGTAAATGCGTTTACGGCGCTACAAAATGCCATTAACGCTTTTCAGGTCCCCTTAAATGATTTCTTTGGAGAACCACCGGTTACCACTACACATCTCACAGAGATAAAAACTGTCATTGATAACTTGATAAAATTGCAATCGGAGTATGATACTCATGTAACCCAATTTACGTAAAATCTTTAACAGGACCGATGACGCCATTGATAAATTTCTTGGCAAAAAATTTCGAAACCCGATGATGTTAAAATAGATCTCGCTGGTATTATTACAAAACTGGATGAAATAACAGCGATTAACCAGCGATTAGGAGATATTCGCGAAGAGAGATCATTATCAGATGCAATCGTGGAAATAAGGAGGACAATCACTGATTTTTAAACGATTACCGATGCCATCAAGAATGACCTACCGAGAATGATAGAAAAACTCGAAAACATAAAAATCCCTCACGAACAAAAAATATCATAAATAACTTGTACGCGATCCAATACGGATCATTTACGTGGACACCTACAAACAACATATTAAATATCACCGCGACCGTCAAAGGTATTTATCGATTAAGACAATTTAATATTTCATTAACGAGTTCATCTGGGGTCAACAATACGATATCAACGATCATCGACAAGGGAACAATTGAACAATTAACGATAGTATCCACTGATAATAATTTGGCTAGGGTTTCAGTAATATGGTGTGTGGAATTTGTAGCGGATTTAAGTAAACAACTAAATTGAATTATGTTGTAATAAATAAAATGTCATCACAACAGTATCGCTATGATCAGGTCTTATAATTTCAAACTAAACTCAAAACACTCACTGAGGAGTACCAAACAAAAATAAAAAAAATATCGACGAAGAATCACCTCAGTTGATGTTATCGCGTACTCGGTGAGTGGTGTAATCGCCGGAGCTGGTATTATACTCTCCTCTGTGACAATCGTTGCTCCGATAGCTGTTCCAATTTGTATATCAGCGGCGACAACAATCGCGGGAATTATTTCGATTATAACAAAAAAAAATATCACCGTGTAGTCAGCACAAACTGCAAGATTACGTGATTAAATTTAATGTTGTGTCAACCGCATACTCCCAATTATTATCGATGATATCGTAGTCACTCGATGACACATTAATATCAGATAATGAGTTTTCAGCGATGGTACGTGTTTATGATTCCGCGATGTCAAAATTAGAAAACCAACATAAGTATAATAACAATGGCAACATCGCAAGAACTACTTCAACGAATAGCGGAAAATACCAACCCGGTGAAAACAAGTATGATATCAATAACCTCATCCCATCCTGAATTTAGTGTGAATTTATCTTCTGCGATTCCCTTGAAAGAAATAGCGTTAGCAAAGTTACGAGTGTATCACAGTTGGCCTAATATTAGGTCGGTAGCATTTGGTGGTCAACAACCGAATAATTCCTTGGTGTTTGCGAGTAAAAATAAACAAGACGGAACTCCAGACTGGAACGTTGTTTCGCTACCATCAGGGTCTTACCAAATCGAACAAATCAATGCTGAATTACAACGCAGAATAAAATCAATTACTGGAAAAGAGTCGAAAATCGCTATAACAGTTCACGAGCCGTTATCATCTGCAACTGACATAAACTCGCCCGGGTATGTCGTAGATATCTATCAGAGCTCAATGAGAACCGTGCTAGGATGGCCTGAAATCCCACCCCGACCAGAAACCGTTAATATACCACCAGAACCATAAAAATCTGATTATATTTCCACGAAGGAGGATTATCATGAATTTCGTAGAAAATATGTAAGAGTTTATATCAAATCAAGTTTTTTTTTGTATTGGTGGAAGTGGAAACGATCGATGGCTTATACCATTGCAAAAAATATTACCGATCATTTCAAAGAAATATACGATGATTTAGAAAGAAGAATTATTTAACAGAACATATTCACGCCCGAGTTCATTTTATCCAAGTTGTAGAAGCTGGTAACAAAATCATCACTGACATGGAAACACATCATTTGCAAATTATTCAAGAGGTATTAGGTGACAATAATCCTAAAACAAGAACTGAGTTTGCGACAGTGTGGTATTTCAGGCCAGGCCAGTATTGTCCCTATCGAATTTTGATAGATATCTACGGCATATCCGGGTGAGTTTATCTCAATGGAAGATGATAGCGTTGGTTCGTGAACCTTTATAGCGATGTTCGATTCTTTTCCAGTAATAGATTTTATTCTGCGTTGTAATTCAGCATTGATTTGTTCGATTTGGTATGACCCAGATGGCAGCGAAACAACGTTCCAGTCTGGAGTTCCATTGGGGTTATTCTTACTCGCAAACACCAAGGAATTATTCGGTTGTTGAAAGCCAAATGCTATCGACCTAATGTTAGGCCAACTGTGATACACTCATAATTTTGCTAACGCTATCTCCTTCACGGGAATCGGAATAGGGAATTCACACTGAATTCAGGATTGGTTGAGGTTATTGAGATCATGCTGGTCTTCACCGGTGTGGTATTTTCCGTTATTTGTTGAATCGGTTCGGTATTTTTTACTATTCGTCGAAGTAGTTCTTGCGATGTTGTCATTGTTATTATACTCAAGTTGTGTTTCTAATTTTGACATCACGGAATTATAAATACGTACCATCACTGAGAACTCACTATCTGATAAAAAAGTATCATCGAGTGACAACGACATCAACGAGGATAATTGCGAGTACGCAGTTGATACAACATGAAATTTAATTACGTAATTTTGCAGTTTACGCTGGCTGCATGATGATATTTGTTTTGTTATTATCGAAATTATGGCCGCGATTGTTGTCACCGCTGATATGCTAATTGGAACAGCTATCGGAGCAATCATTGTCACCGAAGAAATTATTATACCGGCTCCGGTGATTACACCACTCACCAAGTACGCGGTAACATCAACTGCGGTGATTATTTGTCGGTATTTCTTTATTTTTGCTTGGTACTCCTCAGTGAGTGTTTTGAGTTCTGTTTGAAATTCTCTGACTTGATCATAGCGGTATTTTTGTGACGTTGTCAATGATGACATTTTATTTTCAGATCGTTTACGATTTCAATTTAGTTGTTTACTTAAATCCGCTACGAATTCCATATACCATGATACTGAAACCCTAGCCAAATTATTATCAGTGGATGCTATCGTGAACTGTTCAGTTGTATCCTTGTCGATGATTGTTGATATAGTATTGTTGACCCCAGATGAACTCGTTGATGAAATATTAAATTGAGTCGGTGTCACTAGTGTTAATCGATAAATGCCTTTGACGTTCGCGGTGATATTCTACCGTGTTAGTGGATGGTGTCCACGCAAATGATCCGTGTTGGATCGTGTATACTACGTTGACGGTTTTCGCATGAGGGATTTTTGTTTTTTCAATGATTGCTATCATCCTCGTTGCATCATTTTTGATTGCCTCGATAAAGTTTGTCATCTCATCGATGGATTCTTGAATATCAGGGAGTTTTATGTCAATTTTATCCAACGTGGTTGCAAAAAATTTATCAATCATATTTTTACGAAATGATGTAAACTTTTCAAAGTGATGTTTATATTTGCATTGAAGTGTTGTAAACTCTAACATAGAAGTTTTTATCTCTGTGAGCTTGGGTGTGGTCACTGGATGATTACCAAATAATTCTAACACGGGTTTATCAATATTGTTCATGATGGATTTTTGTAAATCAGTAAATTTATTAAATGTATTTATATGATCGTCATACTTATCATTGAGTGATTTCAATGAATTCGCCGAGGAGATATAATTGTTATCGAGTGTTAATATTTTATCTGTGATTGTTGACATGAGGACACGTGGTTTTGAGATTACACTGATTGGAAAACAACGCGATAGTATCTTCTACTGCGTTGCGTTGTTTAACTAAAATATCATCAAGGGAAACATTACTCGTTTTCAATTTACCCTGACGATCTTGAAATACAACTATTTCATTGGGATCAACACTTGCTAAGTTCAACATCTCAGATATTTCATCTTCGATTATTTTTTTATATCACCGGTTGCAGATATTTCCGTAGTTGGCTTCTTCAGCGCTGATAAAGATCTCCCCCAAATATCAATCATGTTATTCTATACAATTTCTCTCTAAAATCTTCAAAGAAATCTTTGATTTCCAGCGATTACTTGTGTATTCATTTACGACCCGATGAGGTGGTTTTCCAGATAATGAAATAGCGTCAAGGACATTCAATACTTCGTTACCGCATGTTGGTGGGCCATTCTTTTGTTGTGTTGGTAGCGTTGAATACCAAGAAAGAGTTTTAATTGGTTTATATAACGCATGAATTCTTTAGGCGGCGCTAATCCATATGAATCGAAATAAACGATTACACCTGGATCAACCCAGTGAGTTCCGGGTCCTGTGCTTTTATCGACATTAATGATACCTGTTTCAACGCTGTTTGGTTGTGCCGGTAACTGATCTTACATAAAGACGCCTCTGAAGCTTTTAACCGCACTTTTTTTTAGCAGCATCAAGTAAATCAAAATTTGACATGGGAATCGAAGATTCCACAACCAAAGGTTCCCGAGTTGATAAACCGTTCCTGGTATTCTCAAGCCCTTTCCGCTGTACCACGAGTGCGGAGTTCCCGGTAGTCTTAGACACTTTCCCTTTTTTTATACCCCCGCCCGGTAACTTTCTTTACTGCCATTCCTGCCGCGGTATCAACGGCTCCTAACGCTGCCGCTTTAGCCACCGCTGGGGCTGACGCCGCAATCAACGCTGGAATCTCAGCTAACAACGGGAATATACCACCTGATTTTATCATGTTTTTGATCGCAGTCGCAGAGAGTGTGATCTGAATTTTTTTTTATTCTTTGAAAGCATCATTGAAGTGTTTTATCTGACGAGTTGTCAGTGACAATTTATTCTGACTACCAGACATATGATTGTGTTTTAGCGTCATCGTGGTTCCACATTTTTTAGCTGATTCTGATTGCAATTTCTTGAGCTGACGGGGAGTCAATGTATCACTAATATTACTGTATGACATTATATTAATAACAGATTGATCTAATTATTACATGTTTTCCACTGGTGCATCAACTACTCTCATTCTTCCACCAACACCTTCGAGTAGCATTGATTTGTCGCTGAGACCGACAGCAACCGCTCTGTATTCGGCAATAATACCACGGGTTACATGAGCACTAAAGTGTATATCAACGACGGACTGTCTTGTTAAATCAAGATGTTTCAACGAAAAGTAATAGATCGGATAGAAGCTCTTAAAATGATATTGTGATATTTGTAGAACAGTATCAACGTTTTGATCGGGCCCCATAAATGATAACATACGATGATACACGCGTGCAATATGATTTTGATCGTAATTAAGTTGTATATCATCGGATGGTTCCTGCTGACCGTTTATTCTCAGCGAGACATTGGTGACTCCTAATTTATCAAATATCATATGGCTACGTGTTTGATTACCAACTCTCGTCGTATCCTGCAGCGCAATAAATATATGACGTGGAGCTGAAACACCTTGTTGTGATGCCAGATTTCATGTGAATATACCATTAACAGTTGATTGCTTAGTATATGTTGTTGTTGTTGTTAGCCAGCTTAGCAATGATTTTCCTCCTTGATCCATAAATGATAGTAATCGACCTTCTGTTGTGATTGATGGAGTCATTACTGGCATCCACAGTGATAGTTTTGTTAAAATGACTTTACCGGGATCATTTTCCGTATGTGCAGGATCCGCCGAAATTCTCCAAATTGCATTATTATCATCAGTCTTTCGCACGAGCACTACTGTATACTTTGCTCCATAGATAACTTTTCGGACATTTCTGTAGAATCCAAATATATGATGCAGTGTAATCGCGCATGAAAATGATATACGCGCTCCTTGCAACATTGACATACGTGTTGCAACTCCTAAGTTGTAGTCAGGACCATTGTTTATAATCATAGCCTCGATATCAGCAATATTAGCAGGATGAGCGTATTCATTTGGTCGTCTTACAACAAACTGATTTTTTCAGCAGTATTTTTACCATCCTTTGCAAACATCATAGAAGGACCTGCCGATCTTGTATAATCATCGGTATATCTTGCTAGCCCTATAATTGTTGTGACCACATCAACATCACGTTCAATCGCCTCGATCTCTCTTCCGTCAATGAGATATCTTGCACTCTCGAATAGCGCCATGATACCATTATTAACAAAACCGACTTGGGTATGATCTGGATACGGTGCTGGTACACCAGGAGTATCAGCAGCTGTTACAAGTTCTCCTTCTACTTCGATAAACGCTTCAGCGGGTAGAAAGTATTTGCTGGTATCATGGACTTGAAGTTCAATTCTTGATCGACTATCTGGTTGTACTGCGTGATAAGAATAGAATTGATAATCGCGTACAGAATCATCTTTACGCACTGGGGCGTCCATTTCAAAGGCTGGATCAGGTGACCGTTTGAACATTTTATTATATATTCGTTGATCTAAATCGTGATTTCGGGCGTGGTTTTAAGCCACTTCCCGGTATCATATTTGCGATATCGTTTTGCTTGCTGGCTGTCAATGATGATGTGAGCAACGATGCTAATTTTTGGTCTACTGCGTTCTTTATTATTTTACTAACACTTGCAGGCATGTCTTGTGCAGATGGTAACGGCAGTGACGAAGTCGCTGGTGATTTCCTTCGCCGTCGAACTAATGCTACTAGTTAATCCTTTGCAGCGGAAAATGCCTTCCCGGCAACATCTCCAAAAGCGCTAATAAACTTATCACGAATAACATCAATGGCTTTCATTGATAATTGTTTTGCTAGCGGCGCTACTTTTGGAGCTATTTTTGCAAATAACCCTGCAATTGTATCACCGAGACCATCACCATAGTACGCGTTATAAACAGGCAATCGTGAATTTAATACGCAGACGCTGGTTGGTTTATCATGGTTGTAGTGTATGATCATCTTATTTAAATGATATTTATCTAATGTTGTGATTAGTCACTGTGATAACCATGATAAAACTCCGTAGGATTTTCAACTAACTCATCAATGAAATCTCGATATGTTTCAATGTCCATGATGCCACCTTGAAATAACCGCCTACAGATATCAGCTGCTTCATTAATTATTTCCGGTGAGTTATTTCCAGCTCGTTTCCCTCCTATGAGAACTTCTAATCGTGTTATATCACTGAGAATATTACCAGGACAATGAATAAGACAACTACCTGATACCCCGCTTGGACCACTCTGAGAAAATCCTACCCCACTACTATAACTAGTTGCACCCTGTGGATCATCATCCACAGCGGGTTCATCATCCTCATCATCATCATCATCATCATCATCATCATCATCATCATCATCATCATCATCATCATCCGACTGAGGGTCTTCTTGTCTTTTCCGTCTTCGTGTTGGTGTTTGGGGTTTTCTTTCTTGTTGTTGTTTTTGTTTTTTTATAATAACCAATTTCTCTTTTGAAATTTTGATAATCCCTCCTCTTCCTATCTAAACTTCCCATATTTATTTTATACAACTCATCAACCCAGTTATCGAACGATATTGTATCATCTTTATGATCGTCCTCTCAAAACTTCTCTTTTGAATTATAGCTGTTAACAATAAAATCGCTTAAAGCGTAATACTTTTTTGTTGAATTAGTGTTTTAGCCTCCTCGGTAAGTTTATTCTCTAAAAGAACTTTCATTTTTTGGGGGACCAGGAGGGAGTTTTGTTAACAACGCTGATGTTTATTCAGTTTCTGTTGTTATTTTTTCAAGTATATTAATCAGAGGCGTCTCTTTTCTTTGTCCTTGTTCAGGGATATTTCCGTATATTGCTCGCTCAGTAGCTGATATTACCCCTTTGGTTGCCGTGGTAATTGGTTTAAACAGATCTTCAGTTCCGGCTGAAACACTGGTCTGAAGACTCTATCTGGCTTGTAGTTTACTTCTGACCGAGTCGCGTACGGGTATATACTTTTCGATCGCGAATAATCTTTCTCTCGCTGGACTAGTCGTTAATGCTTCGTTTACCATTATTAAAACAGCACAGAAATTTCCAATTAATGTACGATGCAGTGAGAAATCGACCATTTAACCCGACTCAGGCAGGCAAAAATCGATAATATCAGTGAAATATTTCCTTCCTTATAGTACGCGTTCATTGATAAACCCCAGTATAGGATTTCAAAGCCGCTATTGACTTAAACCGCCGTTACAAATGAACGCACATACCTGTCCATTGTTATACTCGTAACATCTGTCTATGGATTGTTGTAAACAAAACATTTAAGTATTTATAGTAAGAATTTTACCTAACACAGTCAACTTATACGAGGGGTATCCGAAAGGTAATTTTCGTTTTGTTGAATAATCATTCTTATTTTCTTAATTTTTGAATTAACTGTCCGCTTCATTGCGTGCTCCTGCCCCAGTTCTTTCCTTATTCTTTCCTTATTCTTTCCACGATAGTAAATAACGGGACAAACTTACTTATATCATTTTCGTATTTAAAAGTATCATATATTGCATGTTGGATCTTTTTAATGAATGCGTACGATCTAGGTAGCATGTACTAATTCCTCTGGGTGCCATATTCAATGTCTTCGAACCCCGAAGTAATTTGAACACAGTTTAATCGACCTGATAATTGTATTCCTTGAGACCTCAAATTTGAAATTTCGGTTATGATCTTATTGATATTTTCAAAAATAAACAGTAAATCATGATGAGCGGTTATCATTCATTGGGTCCCTTATTAGGCCTTTGTGTCTTTCATAGGGTTATTTCTTTGAGAGTATTTTTTCTGTTTGTTATATATCAGAAATGTTTTCCTCTGTTGATTATAGCCAGAGATTTTTCTCTCTTTGACACCCTTTTTGAGATTTGACCCTATGACCGTTTCTTTTAGCCGATAATTCATTCTGAACTATCCTGTGGGGTTACCCAATGTGATGGAAAGCTTATTACAGCCACGTTACTGTTTATTTTGACGTCCATAATCATACCACAAAGTATATTCCCTGATAAGGGACCTAACTTGTCAAATAATGGGTAGAAATCTAAGAAGATATGCTTAGGGGAATGGGCGCCACAACATACATAATATACATATATACAATACAATACAACCCCAATCGAGTGGCGGTTGTACAATGAAAGATGATATATACAACGAAAGATGATATATACAATGAATGACGTCAGCGGTGTGAATGATTGGATGATATATATACAATGAATGAATGATATATGTACAATGAATGAATGGATGATATATATATATATATATATATATATATATATATATATATATATATATATATATATATATATACAATGAATGAAAGAATGGATAATGGGCGGGTCTACATTCATACGTGACCAATCATACAACCCAGATAAAATCCCAGGTTGTATGAATATAAAAAGTATCCACACACCGTAGATAGTGTGTGGGTTGTATGATTAGTTCACATATGATCTTCGACGCTAAAGCCCAATAATATAACAGACGATATGGTATATAAGCTGGTTATACACGAAAGCCGAACACAGAGGTGTGCGATTTTACTCTTTCGTGTACTTAATAATGATTATTGAAAGCATTTAAGCAAGACCGAATACTTGCAAAAAAAAAAAAAAAGAATACAATTGTTTGTAAATACTACGTGTTTGATTCGTTTTCTTACAAAACAGATAATTGATTATATTTCCACCGAGAATCATGACAATTAAAACCAGCCAATCAGAAAAGTCCCATATCGGAATCAGATGAAACAACCCATTGAGATCCGTAACATTTTCATAATTCGTACACATACCCGCACGTGTTATTTCCTTTAATGCTATATAGAATAGTATAAAATGAAATTCATACATAAACGAATTTAATTTTTTGTATAGTTCTTTTGGAGACAGCCGTCTTGGTTATATTCTCTGCAACGCGTTGAATAGAAGGTGGACAAATATCAAAATACTTACCAGCTTCGGCCATTTATTTAAATATTAATGCCTCGTTATTTTCAATATTAAATGATCTTATAGGTCTAGCATTTTTTGAGTATTTCCCAGTTCCACCTCGTCTTGTGTTTTCACTCTGTGAAATAGCTTGTAGAATATTCAAAGAATTATCAGTCTTAATACCATTTGTGTGATTGATAACAATACCATTTTGGATCAATCCGTTATATACCTCATACCTGAAACGATGATTACGATATATTTTCCCTCCAGCAGTAAAACTCAAAAATTCCATACAATTGGCAGTACCAACTAGTTTCTTCAGTATGCGGTTTCTGATAATACCATCATGGGACGCCTCATTATCGCTAATCACGGGATGCTGTTGAAATCCTTGGTTCATTTATATACTATAATACTATTTGTCTAATTTATTATTTGCTTGAATTCTAACATGAGAATCTCCCAATATAATCTTGAGGAGTTCTTATAATTTTGTCATTGACGCTGACACAGTCATTGATTGAATTCTCAATTCGTTTATCATAATAGCGCTTCAACTCTCTGTATCGCTTACCACCACAATTGAGACACATCTGCGATTTTCCTCTCACCCGTACTCCATATTGTACGCAAGGGACCGGGCCAAGACTCCCCCAGCGAAAACTTTGCATATGATACCCACAGAACTCCTTTTTGCATGATTTGTTACACGCGGTTACTTATCCAATCATGAGCCATTTGCAATGATTCATTATATAATAAACGCTCTATTTAAATACTTGTTTTAATTATAATATGAAGGAGTTCGAGAGATTATCGAAAATTAAGCCTTGGAAAAATGCTAAATTCAATCTCGATAGAGTCTCCGTAGCGCCAAAGAGTCTAATAAGTGATAGAACCATGTTGGGTAAAATCCGTGATTGTTTTAATGAATTCAAGCGTGATGGAGCATCTCACCATTGGTCAACATTTCGAATTGATGGTAGTGTTGATGCTACCATGAATGATGTAAAAGCAGCAGTGATAATCCCATATCTTGTCAAGAAAAAGTATTTTTTTAAGAGTGAAATTCATTATCCGTTCGGAAACAGGAGATTGGATTATCAGAGATAAATTTGACCTTATCTTGAAAGATAAAAGAACTGTCACTGTGAGTCATGATTCCAAACCAGGAATTCTGACTGGAATTGACAAACCATACTACGAGAGATCTTATCATGTAACAGCAGTTGTTTATGGGATCTATCCGATAAATAATAAAACAAGTATTGGAAAACTAAAATCAATAAAATATTCGTCAAGAATAAATTGTGTAGCAGAACGAATAATAGAACACTTCACAAATGCGTTGCGTGTTAATAAATTGACTGATCTAAGACGTAAAAAATAAATGAATGGGTATTAACCGTGAAGGAGCGCGGAGCAACAATTCAAAATGTGGCAGAGTTAAAACGAATACTAGAATTCCCAATATCAATAATGACGATAACAGACGAGATATTATATGAACCGAAATATAAATCAAGAGGAGCCCCAATAAAAAATTATTGATCATAACAAACACGCATGGACACCTGCGGTAACAATATTTCCGCGAGATAGAACAATAAAATATATACCCGCAGAGTTCTCCCCGGAATTCTCTGAGGAGAAATTATTTGATTTTATTTACCAGTTAAGTAAAAACGATCCCGTGTCAGTGTGGTTACTTCACAGTTTTGAACACGAAGAGGGTAAATTCGATCAATTTGTTAGACCCAATGGAGAATTATACCGCACTGAAGCCCTAAATGACGAGATGAAAAAACTAGCTAGTAGTTTTTCAACTGAATACGACGAACAATTATTAACAAACTGTTTTACAATTCCGTCGGTTGCAGCTCACTTCGCGAGAAAGAGAAACATGTGGGAACCAACAAAAGCTGAATTTCTATCAGATATCAAATCAAGTTTCGTTGAATATAACCATGGTGGATTATGGAATACAAAATATACCCCTGAAAATATTATTTCGGTGTTATCCTGGGAGTTTTCTCGGGTACGGAGAATGCGCTGAATACTTCAAGCGATTTGGACATCCTACACATGAAATGACCCGTGTTGCGATTAATGGATCACTGCCCGATTTTGATTTAACTGGATTCGCTCGTGTGGTAACATTTGAATTGGCTACAGGACTTCATCCGTGTTGTTATGTTTTGATTGGTAGACATATATCTGAAAAACACTGGATGCCAATAGTGCTATTACGGTATATGATTGATTCTAAAATGCTGATATCGCTGATTGTCGGTGAAGCAATTATATCATATCGGGCGCAGACTAAGGTCTGGTTACCACAACCTACATAGTATAATCAACGAAAATAGAAAACAATTCCCTGATCTCGACGAAGACGATATCTTGAAATGGTCCAAACAGCTATTTTAAGTTAGAAATAAAGACGCAAAAGATCTCTGTAGAAGAATAATTGGTAAATTCACTCAGGGCGAAAAATAGGACAATACAATATATTCTTCACGGCTGATTATGGATAGCGTTGAATGCGATTTTATAATCGCGGATGTAACATCTAAATGTATATATGCCGATCGTAAAGACGCTTTCTTAATTGAATACAATTGTTACTTACAACGATGGATACAGTCTTCAGTACACACATTTGAGGGCATCTATGCTGGCTTATGCTTCTATTAATCTATTTTCGATGATAAATAGATTTCCTGAAACTGCAGTTAGAGTCGCCACTGATTTATTTTATATAAACGCGAAACACAGCGAAGCAGTGGCTGAATTCAATAATTCAGACGAGAGTTGGGGATCATGGAGAATTAAGCGGGAAATACTACGTGATTATTCCAAATCAGCAGATTTTACGATTGAAAACAATTACTTGAAAAATAATCAGATATCAGAACTATCTAATGCACCGCATATATCTGATCCAATATTTAGATATAAAACTGTTTACATAAACGACTGTAGTGGGTCAGGAAAGACGAATCGTGCGATTGAATTATTTCGTGGGAAATCAAACATGATTGTGTTAATACCGACCCACAGACATGCAAGAGAGATGAAACAGCGAGGAAGTAATGCCTGTACTTATCCGAGTTTCTTTCGATGGAAAGGTGACGAATAGACTCCTGATCGAATGGGTGAAACATTTATTCCTAACGTCGTAATTTAGGATGAGATATGCACGGTGTCGTTATATGTATTACAAAAGTTTCTCGAGTGGTTATTATTATCGACTAAAAAAGTGATAATGTGCGGCGATCATGGCCAACCACCACCATTTGTTGGTTTATCCCCACATGATTGGCTGAAGAATTTTGTAGACTACTATGAAGAAATTAATACTGATCATAGAGCGCTTGATGAACAATTACACGAGTTCAAGAAACTGATTAGATTACAACCGGATAGAATCCAATGTGAGATAGCGCGTGAAATAATTTCGGAAACACCATGAAAAGATTTTTGGGAAACGTGGAGACCAAACGATTTGATAGTGGCAAGTAGAAAAATAATCAGAGACACACTTCAGATGAAGTTATTTGAATTGTATAAAGAAAAATTTGCAACACTTCCCACACCGCTCTGTTATAGACTCAAGGATACACGGCGACAAAATATTGAAGTTGATATTCCACGAAAAAGTGAAAAGCAGATTCTAGTGTTAAATAATATTGTGTTAGTTGATATCAATGTCGTCGAAGATGCATTGCGCACTGATAAATCCCCATGGACGCTAGGTTACGCAGCAACAATACATTCTTCACACTGATTTAATATATCATATACGATTGTTTGGATAGTAGATAATCACATCGAATGGTCGACTTTAGTCTATCTTGCGGTGTCCAGAGTACGAAGAATTAATCAACTTCGAAGAGTTGTTTTAGATGCTAATGACACTACAATAAGTGATATTGTCAGCGATGATATAATCAGAAAAAACTATCCGGTTATAAACAACAAAATAAAAAATTAAAAGAGAATTTGACATTGATACCGAATTAATAATCACACTGAAACAACAACAGAATAATCACTGCGCAAGTTGCAATTGTATAATGAATTGGTGTTGGTCGGATAAAGACTCTCGACAATTTACCGTAGACAGAAAAAATAGCGTAGGTCATACCAGAGATAACGTGATGCTGACTTGTCTTGAATGCAACAGACGAAGAGGTGCTAGTTTAGACCACGCGGTGTTACTAGAGTATCCTCGGGTATTACTTGCAGTTGTTCACGAGTAAATCCTCGCTGAGGAGCAGTTGAATCCAATTTATAGACTGGCGGTCTACTCGTAGATCTCGTTATACAAGATATTTTATGCTCGGTGACACTCCAAATAGAATCAGTAGCCCTTTTTTGTGCCACGTTCAAGCTCTCCTGGTTCATATAAATAACTTACAGTGATACTGCCGAGTATTGGTTGTTTTGAAAAATCTTTTTGCGGTTTTTCAGGTATATACTTTTGTTTTAATCGCGTTGTTAGGTTTCATGTTGATTGTTCTAGTAATCTCATTATTCAGCGCGGTAATTACGCATGGTAACCTCTTGACCCATTCACGCGATCGTTTATCCTGAATAAATTCCTTCTCGTATTGATATCCAAATAACCGCTCAGCAAGTGTCCGATTAAATCGTTCAACAATTGCCTGATCGCGATGTAGTGCAGTATGTCCTCGTCGTAACGCGGTATTATGATACTTCATTATTGATAGAACCGCACCCTGAAATTCCTTGCCAGGATCGACTTGTAATAGGTTTGGCCAACGCAGAGGACACTTTGATAAATCCTTTCAAACGCAGAAGCGACTTCAGTTGATGATTTTGCCCTTAGCGGCTCTGCTTGTTTTTATCTGCTCGCTACATCAACTACGGTTAGCGCATATTTGTTAAACCATCATGCGGCAGAAATAATATATCAGCCTGATGAACCTCATTAGGAAAGGTCACATCAAAATGCGAGTAGTTAATTTGTTTAGGCGACGGTAGATAAATTTGCCATATCGCCTGTTTGGATAACCAATCCGCTGCTGTAGTATTTTTCACCTTTGCTGCGCTAGCAAGTTTACCGATTGCTGCTTTACCCTTCCAGTATCCTCTTGGAGAATAATAAATAGATTCCATGTTGTTATTAATTACCGGCACCTAACATTAATTTACCTTTCATTGCCGATTTTACTAACCATGAAGCCAATTTTTATTTGAAGTATTTATCAGTGATAGAATTCAACGCATGAATTAATTTTACATCTGCGAGATGTCTGTGTTGCAGATAACTGCTTTTATAAGCAACATCAGGAGCATTACACGCCTTATCAATGGCGTTTATTGGATATTCACTCGGTCGGGGTTGGCTTTGATCATCAAGTTTGATATCGAGTCTTGTTCCGGGTCCACAATAACTATACCCTGGAAGATTTTTTCTCCTGGATACTTTGCCCATCGTGTCCCTGGGAGTTTTACTAACTTGGCTGCAATATCACCTAGTTTTTTTTAAAAATTATCTGCAGATTTCATAGAAACAAATCTAAATTCTTTTGTACTACATTGTACACACCTACCAGAAAGTGCTGATCTGTTATTGCTAGTTGTAATCGTCGTCAAGTCATCTGTGCCAGTACGTTTTTTACACTTCACACAATATAGATCCGCAATACTTATAATAACATGAATGTAATTGATTTTTCGGCGACAAAAACAAGAGAATCAGTTAAGCATCATGCAGCGCTACCAACTTATATTCGTATTATTATATCCGGACCATCTGGAAGTGGCAAGCCACAACTGCTATTTAATTTAATAATGAAATGGATGAAATGGGATAAGTTGTATTTGATTGTTCCGAGTGTAGATAATCAGCGATGCTACGAAGTGTTAAAGTATTTTAACGAGAAAGCAAAATTGGAAATCGATGAGGATATTATTGAGTTTATAACCGATATTGACGAAGCGCCAGCAATAGAAGACTTAGATGGAAGCATTAACAATTTAGTCGTATATGACGATGTGATGTTAGACAATCAAAAAATTCCTGCAAGGATATTTTCCAGAGGCAGGCATAAAAATATCGATATGATATGTATCACTCAACGATACACTCAAATACCAAAAGTGATCAGAGATAAATGCAATATTCTTGCTGTATTCAACGGATTTGATACACATACGTTACGAAATATTTGGCAAACTTGGTGCGGTGGAGATATGGATTATAATCTCTTTAGAAATTTCTTTAGTCACGCTCAGTCAATCCCACATGGATTTGTAACGATAAATTTGCATGATCCTCGGACGCGATACCGTATCGGACTTGATCAAATATTCCATTAAAATCATTTACGATTTCAAGAATTGTAAACCCATAGCAGCATAGGGGAGCACGACAACAACCATGGCGTCTTTTTTTTACGATTTTCGAGGAAGCCTCAGTTTACCGAGTCGACGCCCCTACAAAGTTGTCCGATTCGCTCCCTCTGCTGCTATATATATATATATATATATATATATATATATATATATATATATATGTGTGTGTGTGTGTGTGTGTGTGTATGTTTGTGTGTTTGTGTGTGTCTGTATATGTGTGATGACCTAGACGTGCCATTAAGTACCGCTAGCACTGATTTACAGCATATTGGTGGATCCGTTATTGAATGTGTTGGTAATATTATAGAGGATGTTGTTGATCACTTGCTAATCTGCTTTATCGTACAATTCTCTCGGTGGTGCCAATCAAAATAAGTAAGCATCCCAATGAGTACCTGGACCAGAAGGTACATCGAGGTTAATCAGAAATGTTTCACACGATTTGGTTTCACCTTTAATTGGTATATGTCTATCATAAATCATGTTTCCATTGTTATTCTGCCCGACAAATTTGAAGAAAATCGAATAATATTAAACGATCTTAAACCTGGTAAGGACACACAAATAATGTTATAGTATATTCACTGATGACTAATAATGATATTCTTAACTATCTTGTGCACAATTGCAGTTTATATTAAAACATTTAAAGGGACGCTTTACGATAAATATATTCTTCTAAGAGAGTGGCTGGTTTTATACCATTGGGAAAATTTAGGTTAATCAAAGAAACTTTGACCTAGACATTACATATGATTAATCAATTTTTTATTCGTAAACTCTCCGTCAATCCTGCAGAAAATACCATCGCAGAAGGAACCGAATAAATTGGGTTTCTTTAAATGTGGGGACATATTAGGCGAACAAAATGTCTGATTTGCTTGTAATACTCAAATACAGCCGAATCATATTTGTATTACAAACAATGTTTAGGTTGTTCTGAACCCTTGATTCAAAGGTCCGTGAGACTTAAAGTTCCAAGAGACAGTTTTTATGCCCAAATTTAATGTTACATTCACCTATCTAATATACAAGCTCGTAAAACAATTTAATTTTAATGGAGCATAATTAACGATGTGTATAATCAAGCCAAACATGGGAATATCATTCACTTTTCTGATAAGTCAGATGAAATTCATGATCAAAATGTTGATTCGCCCAACTCACAAATTCGTGCATGCATATTTATCTCCGAAGGCCATTTTTGAGAACACGTGGTGCTTACAGTGCAAAAAAAATCATTTATGTGTCTGATAATTTTGAAAAACATTATGTATTTAATGCAATTACAAATATGTTGTCATATGTGCAGTTTGTCAGATACTCTCCTTGCCTTCAACCAACGTGTCTACAATATAAGTGGCAAGGTTTGCTTCCTAGCCGACTATCGGCATTTCACTGGCTCCATAATTTGCAGTGACGCCATAAGGTGAACGTGCCACGTATCAGTTTCAAGAAAAACAAAAGCAGACAGACCAGTCACAAATATATCCGTGTCGCTAATTATTAGACAATAATAGCTCAGAACGTCACACCATAACCTTAAGGTAAAAAATATGCCAGGATCCAATCTTCTAACTGTCCGCTGCCAACTGAGCAGTGCAGTTACTCATAGGCTACATTTTACCGATTATAAAAAGTTAAAACGATTTCACGCAATTCAGTTGATTGTCATACTTAGTACTGTATAAATGTTACAACAGTACTCATATCAATACATTCATGAATACATTTTCCATCTGTGTGCTTGTTGCACCTCTCTTTCGTCTGTCCATATCCATGCCTTAAATTAAATTACGAAGTTCACAATTAAATCAAATACTTCTCAGAGAATTAAATATTATGTCATCATTTCACAAAATAATTACTTTCACTAACCCAGACATAGTGATCTTCGCATCTGTCGTAGTTAGTTTTTGTTTGTTTCTTCTGCGGATTATATATCATTGTAGGAACCTCATTAGAAGTGAAATGTTTACAATAAATCTGCATTTAGTTAGACATTACAAAATAACATATTGTTCTAAGTAAATGCGAAATATTTGTTTGTGAAAGGTTTATACACAGATGCATAATCTTGATAGCGTTTAACATCATATAGAGGATACATATACGTTTATGAGACGCTTTTCATCATGCGATGTAGACCACAATAAGTGCGCAAATTCACCGTTGGAAATATAAAGAAATGGTCATTGTGACTAAATGATGACGTAGTAGCCCTGCACCAAATTGAATATGTGAGACGGATGTGCTAAGTAGGAAGCGTTGATTTAGTCAGAGGAGAATAAACTTCACGCAAGCAGTGTAAATCTGGAAAACGTTGATCACACAATGGATTACACATATGTTGCAGTGGTAATACTTGTTTTGTTTAATGCAAAGAAACGTGCCGAATGTGATAGTAAGTACAAACGTTTATGTTCTTCCTTTGATAAATCAATACCCAGTTACTGTTCTGTTTTATCATTGTTGTCGTGCAACGGCTAGGTAAATATTAATACTTGTTCGATTGTTTTGTTAAACTGCAAATAAACTATTGATCTTTCAAAGCGAAATGAATATAAAGTTAAATGAGTACTTTCGTATTTAGTGCATGCTTCTTTAGGTACAAAATAATTAAGAAGAACAATTAACGTTATTCTCCCCAAACACGAGCACTGACAAAGTATTTGTCAAGATTTATTCGTTATTGTTTATTAAGTTATTTTGGATAAGCATATTGCTAGTTCAACTGGATTGAAAAATCGAATCCTATAAACTAAACGTTGATTTAAACTTTTCATTAAAAAATATGCATTAAGTTCATCGGAAAACATTCTAGTCAAACTATCCTGACAGACCGACAATGATGAGCGCTTAGTGTTTATTCGTTTCCTCCTACACCAATTTAAATAGCGGAACTATTTCATGAAATATTCCTGGCCATTTTTAGTTACCATAAAACTTACAACTGAATTTTATATTATAACTAGACAAAAACATAGCTGTTTTCTTCCAGTAAATAATCAATCTCAAAATACAGACTAAATATTATTGTTAGTTTAATTGTAGGAAACATATTTCAAAATAAAAAGGAAGTCTGCAATCTTAAGGAGAAAAACATTTCAGTCTATATTTTCATCATGACTTTTCTGTCAAGGTCCCATACATTTATATCAATTTTCACGGAATGTATTTCATTTTAAGTGCACCCTGTTCCATTTGTTATGTTTTATTTTTAGATGGGGATATAATTGCTATGACTGGTTGCAACATTTCCCTTACATGGATATTACCAAATACAAAACAGGACCTCCTTGGATTTAACATTGGCAGTTCGTTCCAAAGCCAAATCGCAACCTTATCAGAAGATCAGAATTGCCGGGTACGGAACAACTTATCAATGATTTGCAATATAAATAGTAGTGACGATGGGCTTATCGTAGTGCTGAGCATATTCAACGTAACTGCATGGCAGAGTGCTAACTACACATTGTGGAAGAAAGATCCATTCATGGAAAAGTCTCCAAACAATTCTAAAAAGCTTGCTGTTATCGGTGAGTAGAAATATTAGAACGACAGCCATTGCGTTTCTGATAAAATAAATGTACCGAACAGTAAGAATTGTATATATTTCTATTTTGTTCTCCATTTCCTCAAGACAGCGTATGATGTATCATGTGGAAAAGGGTGATACCTTTTGTCATCATGATTGTCAGTATGTCAAAATATTGTAGGCAGAAAGTTTTAAATGACTATTTTCTTCTTTATATATCAGTCGCCAGTATGTTCTTTGGAAAACAATAAGCTATATTGAATGAATGACCTATACTATGCTCAGAAAAGAATGTATGAGTCTCTGGTGTGGACCTTAACATTAACGTTGCTGATAGGAATGAGACGAATAGGACGATTCAAGAAATAATAGACCTTTGAAATACATATCTCGTTGATACGGTTGCATGTATCCAATGCAATCACATCAGGTTCTATTACATATTGTTAGATATGCATGGATACATAAACATGTTCACGCCATACAACTAATTTAGCACATCCTAAACATGGGTTTCAATAAAATTTAAAGATTAAAACACTGTTGGTTTAGTGTTTCCAGGAATTCTAACATTAAATATTGTATTTAAGATATTAATATGTCTTACATGGCATAATCGTTATACTTTGTTTCCATTTGTTTCGAATGTAAGCACATATGTTGTAGCTTTGAAGAAATATAACATTTGAAAGGTAATAGCATGTCCCAAAAGTCGACGATTTTCAAAGAAAGCTTACCTTTTAGTCGGTAAGCAAATTATACAAATTATTCTTTAATTCTCTAACGCTAAACATTAAAAGGATGGGTACTTCTAAAATTGACATACTTTCGAGGGCGACGAAAATTCACGTTGTTGATGTATTTCATCGAAATTTGTCAAAAGAGCAAAATTTATGAACGATTAACAACATTTCTACATATATAGTACAGTTGGGTAATTGTATCATTTTTGCCAAGGACAGCTATGAAAAGTGTTGACAACCTTTCCCTTGCTACACGGGTTAAAATAAATCTTTAAAGGGCTATAAATAGCGTATAATTGCATCATCGTACCATCGACTATACATTCAAGAGTGTCATAAGCACGTTCAAAAAAATTGCAAAATTCAACGCAAAGGACAAATTATCAATTAAGTGAAGGATTGACCTTTCTATGCACTGTAGAGTACATACTTTCCCAACTATATTGTCTTTCACACAGGAAAGCCATCAATAATGGAAATACGGAAACCAATCGTCGGCCTGCCATTTCAAATGACCTGCAACACTACCTATGAACAAGAACATTTTTTATATACGTGGAGAATAAATTATACAGAGAGTATAACCGTCTACAACGTAAATTCATATAATATTTCCAGTCTTGGCATGAATGACAATTTTAGCAACGTTACATGTCAAGTATGTTTTAATGAAACATCAAGTAACTTCTCAAGAGTAACCTGCGAAAATGATGCCTGTTCGATAGACAGCGATCCTTACACAATACAAGTACTATGTAAGTAAATTTAACTATTGTGTTGATAGAACGATAAAAAGACACACACACACACAAACACACAAACACACATATATATATATATATATATATATATATATATATAGAGAGAGAGAGAGAGAGAGAGAGAGAGACAGACAGACAGACAGACAGACAGACAGAGACAGAGAGAGTTATAGGATACACCGTTACCGTTATAAATGGATGAAGACCTATAAGATGAGGTATCAGACAGAACAGAACAAGTGCTACTCATAACACCAACTGTTCTTAGTTGCGAAATAAGTGTTACCAATTATATATCACCAGTGACACTCTCATGAGAATGAGTAAATTAGGAGCACGGGATCTGTTAAAGAACATAGATGTTCACTATGACATTGATATATTTGACCAAATTTTCGAAAGGTCTCTCAAGAGTGAGACTGCAGTTGATATAAATGAATACGCCTTTCTTTGCAATAAACAGAAAATGACGGAAATATGCAATTACAAATAATCGATAACGCATTCTTTTTTAAAGGCCAACACATGTTAATTACAAATATGAAACACTATATAAGAAAATGATAAGGTTAAAAAGGTGAATAAAGAGTGTTTACGAATATATTCCTTAAGCTGGCTACCTACTTTCACGTACTTTCTACAGTTCACAATTATAATGCTTGCACCTTATTGTAAATACCAAATTACGTCTTTCGTCATATACAAAACAAAGATTTTTGTAATATGTCATGAGCAGATTTGACTACCAGTTTACAATGTTATTAATCTATTTGGAAAATACAATAAATGGCTAATATCATCAATCCTCCTTGATGTGTGTAGATTATATTTAACACGAGTTAATTAGAACTATATGTGATTGTATCCAGTCAGCAGTGACTAATTTTAATTCATGCAACCTTCTTGTTGAGGCGAACGATTTCTATTTTGCAACGACATGAGGTATTGGAATTTCAAAATATTATATATAGATGAAAAATTTTTTCGTATATATATTTCTGTTATCAGAGTAATCCTGAATAAATTAGACGAGAAAATAATTATCGACTGAGGCTTCATACTGTCGACCTAAAATCAGCATTGTGCTCAGGTTTATTATGTGCGCAATATTCCAATGATTTTGTAAACCACATGATACTATTTCGAGTTTCTAATGGAAAACTAAATGGATCAGGGTTAGAATAATATACATTTCTCTTTAACGACTAGATTATATACTTGAATTCAATACTTATATAAATATACTTCACTTGCAAAATTTCTTTGACGTTAAATGACATCAAGTGTTGTCTGGTGGAGGATGGTGCAACCCTCAACTACACCCCCTCCAATCACAGCGAAAAACAATGTCACATGTCCTAAAATCAGTTCAAAATTAGCATATTTAGATCTGAGGGGTTTACTTCTAGCATACATTGGAAAAGCCTGACGACATTGCATGTCACACATCATCACCATATAAATATAATGTTGTTAAAATTTCTAAGTCACGTATATCATATAAATATAATGTTGTTAAAATTTCTAAGTCACGTATATCTTTTTGACGTGCCTAATGCACTGAAAACAAATTCTGAAATCTAAATTAAGACAGATATATACAAGACAAAATGGCTTTAGTATAGATGGCATTTAATGTCAATTTCACTTCCAGGTATATTTAATTTCAGATGGACCAGACAATGTATCGCTCAGTCGAGAAGAAAGACATTTTTACCTCAAGGAGCATGATATTTTCGCAATAGATTGTTTGGCTAATTGCTATCCAAACTGCATATTTTGGTGGAAGGGTCGTAACTCTATAGAAAGCCAAAAACTAAACATCAGCTTTGAGTCAAGAATGGCTGGACAATACGTGTGTCATGTTACCAATCAACAAACAAATATTACATTAATGTCAGACCCCATTACCCTGCATCATGTTAAGGAAGGTAAGTTGGATAACTAATAATTTATATCTTACATGTGCCAATTATTACTTACATATTTAGGGTAAATAATTAAAGAAATGTTTTTTCATGATTCTTAAGACAACAAAGATTTAGCTATATAAAATATAAATTTCATATTTCAGATATAATCATACATAGGTTGCGACATAAAAAGATCAATGCAAACCCGTTGCAACACAAGTCTTTCTAAAAATATTTCTATTCTAATCAACGATTACCACCTTGTGCAAACTTCATCTGACACTGCCATGTACCCTGAATAACTGGACAGTGATCTCCATTACATAAGCATACAAATGTTCTACAAATTATAGCACTTACATACACACGCTTGTGCACATTATTAGCGAGTGAAAATGAGTATCCCGTTCACATTATCTAGTCACGGCTGGCAATATCATCATGGATAACACATTGGTACATGATACAATACCTGAGAGAATTGTCTGGTTATACACGAAAAGATAAGATTGGGTCTATCGATATTATTTCTAATATTTTATTGTTTTTAACGTATTTAAAGCTGTTTGCAAATTTCAGACTGTAGCTCACTGTATTGATTCTCTCTTTAACCGTAGTCAGCATACTTTGTCAAGTTTTGTTTTCTGTATCATGGGGTGACTGCGACCATTGTTCTGACAGACGATCATGTTAAATTTGCACAAAGACGTTATGACTCGTAAAGAATAAACTCGTACATATGTATTTATCTAGCAAACATGATTATATAATATAAACAACAAAGTCTAAGAAAGTTAGCACTGTTATGATTCAAGAGTGATGGTTATGCATGGGGGAGAAATGTGTACGTTAAGAATTCTTAATTTCATACTTTTTATAGAGAGTTTTCATACAAAACAAATACTATTTAATCAATCTATAAGCGTCAAATGTGAAATTTTTTTTTTATTATCTTAGAATGTTGCTTATACGCAAAAACATATGAGGAACCATACATTTCTTTTTTCTCCCGTTCTCTTTACAGCAAAATGTTGTTAGTCTAAGTTTACTTGATCCTTTTAGGTCTTAAGAAACGTTATTTACATTACTTTAGTCTAGGGCCCTGACTAGAGTTGTTCTAAAATGCTCACCGTTCGAGATAACTGTCATTTCACCTTGTCTGCGTTAAATTCGAGTATGGGGCTCGGCTAGTGTGGGTACGTTTAAAGGTTTGCTTGTAGCTTATCGTGAGCCCGTGTTCTTCCTTAACCAATTATTCTGGCAGCTATGTAAATCATATATTGTGCTAAACAATGTTATTAAACATCACACAAACAGCAATATTCATGGTCTGGCTTATTTCAGTCTAAATTATATTGTTTGCAAATCCAGATTGTCTTTTTTCTATTACAATCTTGGTCCATATGTGTCAACATTTGACAAATCTTTATCATAAAAAAGGTTAACAAGTGTGAGTTCAACAGTTACTTAAAAAGTGAAATTTATCAGTAATGGACAGTAAATGGTAAAACAAAATAGTGAAAGTATAATACAAATATTTATGTAAACAGGACTTACATCGATACAAATTTCATATATCGAGTTGTCCTTGATCAATATATTCACTTGTTTTGTAAGCTAGATTTACACGTCCACTTGATTATTTATTTTAATGCAGAAATTAATGTATCTATGCTTAATTTATTTTTTATCAGGGGCAACAAGTTTTAGGATTTCGAGTCCAATTTGTATATTGCTTGCATGTTTGCATAACATATATCTACAGAAGAATATACCTACAGCTTATAAATAAGCAGATTTCATGTACATAATTATATGTTTTGTTCAAAATCCATCTTAATAAATATAATGACCTTACATTTAGTAAACGGAAAATTAATTAAGCAATATCTGGAATGCAAACCAGTAATACAATATGTCGAAACAAATGATTATTGACAGCGTGATATGCAGGTGCGAGGTAAGTGCAAACGAAAGGGAGTTCATAAATTTCGTATCTTAGTACTTGGTGGGTAGGTGTGACACTCGCCTCATATTCTTATAAGCCCACATGACTAGTACACTAGATATTTAACTGGTCCTGTCAATAACCAACTGTTCCTATATTTATTTGTACTAAGAAGACAGAGCATTGTCAATAACTCAATGGTAAAAGCAGCTCGACATAAATTGCAGCTTTTATGACAATGGCTGACGTAATCAAACATGTAAAATATTTTTTTAAAAATAATAAATAAGAAAGTTACATCCCATATAAATTGTGATTTGCAAAATGATGATTATGGAACTCTTACGATGATTACATGGTGATTAAACGAGTTACACGGAGGAAAAACACGCCACGACTTATTTATAGTGATAGCTGACGAGCATTTATGATGGTTGTATGTTAATTTAACCAAGAGTAAAACGTTTTGCATCTCAAACAAATGATCATATTTGAAACCTTCTGCAATGAAACAAAGATAACACCTTCTTTGCTTATCCGCACAAAAGCTATGCGCATGACGATCCTCTTGAAATAGGACAGATATAGATAAGTATATAATTTAAATACAAACAACATGTACAAAATAAAGAATTATCTTATTTTACGTCTCCTTTTGATACTTACACATCTTGACTTGTAAAAATATTACTTAAATTTAATTACAAGGGATTTATTATACGTTATGGAAATTTTTCAAATACTTTGTTTTAATTTGCCTGAAATGTTTAAACTGATTACATTTCATGGTACTACAAGGATATGACATAGGGTCAAATAGTAAATATTACTTTAGCATTTTGTTTCTTCATATTTCTTTGGGGTATTTTCTGTTGGGATAAAATCATTGTTATAATATAATTATGGCTTTTTTAAATACCAAAAGAAGTGTCAGCATTAGACATTAGAAATAATTTTGTAATTAAATTTTTATCATCATAAAGCTAGTTAGCCATCGACAAAGAATAAACATTAATTCATACAATTTGCGTGGGCTAATGGGAATATTACTTGTTAGGTAACTCTATTATTAGCGAATGTGCACAACATGATGAGCACGATTACAAATTTATATTTTATTAGTATAACTATCTTTCACTCATCATTCACAAAGGAATGCATAGACAGTATATCCCAGAACCCTTCCTACATTTAAACAATTAGGTGTAGTTTATATAGAGCTAATTTACACTATAGCCTTTGGGTATACTATGAAACGGGTACGATTATATAGTAATTACGACATCTCTTATGAATATCATAACAAAATAGAGGTAGGAGAACAGGCATATGAACAACTTCAAAGAGTAAAGTGTTTGGCTAACAACTGAGATTCGTTTTCCGGTGTTGTTTTCTAATGAGCGATCGCGATCAAAGCTTGATTGTTCTTCGTGTGTTATGATGCTGCAGAGCGTTAAACACTTCCGTAGTTTTAAAAATGTTAGATTCATAGCATCAAAGTCCATCCGCTTCACTATATATTATTCAGTATCATCTCATTCAGACTAATGTGGTTGTTGTCAGGGGATATCAACACTTTACGGGTTGCGACCAAGCATACTCACATAGGGTATATATGGGCAAGATCAGCCAGTATAACCCAAAATTCCAATGTATATGTCATCTCACTGGCATTGACGATGACACAAACCAAATTTCATATTTCCACCTAAAATACTCGAAGCATTGAGATATTTGTTGCAATGTTAATCATCCATTTGATGCAACTGTGTACATTTAAAGATTACTGTATCATATTCCAAAGTTTCAAGTTTACGTCTTTAATGTTGTTGTAGATAAATTGTATTACAAGAGAGAGAGAGAGAGAGAGAGAGACAAACACACGGACAGACGGGCGAAAAGACATCATCCTGCCTTTTCTACATGATGTATTAAGCCTCTGATAAACAGGCTTGAATAATTATGTTAAAAAGTAATTTGTTTAAAAAGCCTTTATGTAGTTAAATATCGGATAAAAATAAGGAATATAACCTAAAATAATTCCATAAAGTATGATATCCTGATGAATGCATTTGCAATCCATGCAATGCACATTGAAGGAATGTTTAGCAAAAGATATTTGTCTTATCAATAACACTTCTTTGAATTAAGCAATATTGATAAAATATGGTTATGTAGATAACATGCATTGCAGTCTTGCACACAATTAAGGTCCATCGGTTGAGATTATATATTTACAACTTAACTCTACAGTTTCTTGGAAATTCGTATTCGTTCATCTTATGCAGTAATACTCCTTTAAGGTGTTTAACACATACTGTATGAAGCAAGTGGCAAATTATAGTGCCTAAACCGGCATTGTTTCATGTGGTTGAACAAAGAATTCATCACTACTTCGAAAACCTTTACAATCTTAAAATAGTACATTATAAAACCTCTTTGTTTCAGAAATAATCATTCTTAATCTCCTTCATCACACCCATAAATTATCCGGGCAATCACCGAATAACAAATTGTCAGTCAGGTACTCTAAAAATAATTCACAAAACATTTGTCTGTAAATCGACCTATAATACCTTCTAAATGTTTACACTTGTTTAATGAAGTCGATTCGTATATTGTGCAGGATTATTTCTAGTTAACATGCCACGGTACAAGTTACTATATACAGGACCAGCAGCCTACTTATTAACGCCGGTATTTGATATTTACATTTTTTCATCACTTACACGTACGTTTTGGCAATTTTCTAAAGTAGCTATTGATATGTTTCTGTTAAGTCTATGCCCCAAAACAATCCAACAAGTACTAGTAGCTCTGAATAAAATAGAGCGTTGTTATATATTTTAATTGTTTTACAAATATGTGAGACATTGTTAATAATCAAAATGTCATTGATGTTTATGCGAAGAATTGCGTGCATAATACCGTTTCAATTAGTTTCCGATTCATGATATCTTCTAGGCACCTGAAACATGATGTCATCCAAAGCTAATAAAGCATCCAAAGCTGATAATGTAAAAACCAAAGCATGCAATGAAGCAGATAACAAATAATGTATATGCTCTCCTAGATGTGACTGAGGTTTCTTAGCTTGATGTGGACTATCTTATCTGCCACGTCATTGATAGTTGTAAATAATATTTTTCATTAAATGATATAAATCAAAATGCATAATGGGAGTAAAGGTTAACTAGTTTGACGAGGACCTCTCTTGTCATCCAAGGGCTGGAGGGGCTGATTATGTTATGTGCGTGCACAGGTGGTGGACGAGGCCAACCCTTGCACGGAATGTTCGTTTGGACAAGGGACAGGGCATGAGGGGAACATCTCCAGGATGTTCGATGACACATGCTTTTCTTTAAGGCTTGCCTCTTCAGCACTGCATCTACTGACCTGCTAGATTCACACAACTTGAAGCCTTTCTGCACAAAGCAACGATTGCTGTTTACTCCCAGGAATAAGTAATTATGTTCAATGCTTTCAATGTTGCTTTCAGATTGTCTTTGGAATGTATCTTTAGACCTCAGTGAGATTACTGTCATTGCTGTAGTTCGCCTCAGATGAGTCTCTTAGGCAGCCGGTGGTCTGGTAGTAGCTGGCACTGCATCAGAATGGTGTGGATGATGGGGAGACCTGCTTGGGCGAGTTCATCAGTGTTTGGAACCTTGTCCTGCCACTTGATGTTGATGATTTTTCTGAGCCTTGTGGTGTGAAACTGGTTCAGGTTCCTGGCATGGTGTTTGTAAATCGTCCACATTTCGCATGAATAAAATAGTGGGAGGAGCACAGCTGCTCCGTAGACCTTGAGTTTGGTCTAGAAGCTGATGATTTTTCTATTCCAGACGTTGGCATAAAACAGCCGATAGTTGATCTGGATCTGGCAATGTTAAGGGTCACCTCGTCATCATTGGTGATGCTCTCTGATTGTGTGCTGCTAAGGTATGTGAAGCGGTTCACAAGGTTTGTGTTTTGGCCGTTCAAGGTGATGTTGGGCTCATCATAGGGCTTTCCAATGGCAGGCTGATACAGAACATCAGTCTTCTTGGTAGTGATTGTAAGACTAAAGTTTGTGCAGGAGCTGAAGAACTTTTCAACGCTGCATTGCATGTCGGCTTCTGAGCCAGCATTGAGACCGCATTCACAGGCAAATACGAAATGCCTGATCCCGTCTGCCATGACCTTGGTTTTCGATTGAAGCCTCCTGAGATTGAATAGGTTTCCATCAGTACGGTACCTTATGCAACTGCAACCTTTCCCGCTTGAAAAGCATTAGTCATCAAGGCGGGAAACAATAGAATGATCAGTATAGGTGCCAGAACACAACGCTGCTTGACGCTATTGGTTACTGGGAAAGGCTTAGATGACTCTCCATTGTCATGGACTCGTGCCATCATGGAAATGCAGCACCATTGATAAACATTGAATTGGGCATCCTTACTTGGCCATTACCTTCCACAAGGCTTCTCTGCTGAATGCTGAAAGTATCAAAGGCCTTTGTCAAGTCGATGCAGTTGGTGAAAAGGTCAGTATTTTGCTCTTAACATGTGTCTTGTAACTGCCTCGCACCAAACACCATGTCAATGGTCCCACCTCCTTTTCAGAATCCACACTGGCTTTCTGACAGTAGTCACTGGTCAGGTCAAGGTGTGTAGTGAGGCGGTTCAGTAGTATTCTGGCGAATAACTTTCCTGCAATTGTGAGTAAGGATATGTCCCGCTGGTTGTCTTAGGCCTGGCGGTACCCTTTGAGATTTTACAGGTGGATTATGGAAGCGTCTTTGAATTTCTGGCGGATCGACTCTTGCTATCTCATCAGTAGAAGATTTTGGTGGAACCTTTCTACCAGGGATGTGTTCCCTTCATTGCTGGCTTCTGGTCGGAGGGAGGGTCATTCAGCGCTTCGTTGATGGGTCATTGGGGGAGACGACTGATGGAATCCTCATTGATGGATGAAGGGCGAGTCAGGACGCAGTCTAAGGGTTCGTTCCACAGTTGAAGAATTCTCTCTTTGTCAGTAGTCAGTGTGACCCCTTCTGTGCTGAGAATGTGTATGATCCAGAGGATGTAGGTCCATACACTTCTCTGAGGGCATTGTAGAAGTTCTTTATATTATGTTGTTCTGCGTAGCACTGGATTTCATCAGATTTGTTGCTCAGCCATGTGTCTCCCGTCTGACAAAGCTTCTGTTGCTCAGTTCTGTGTATCTTGTTGTACGTATCTTTCACAGCGGTGGTCTTGGGTTGTTGAGGTACGTTTGAAGGAGGCGGTGTTTCTCATTCAGCAACTGATTGATCTCGTCGCAGTTCTCATCAAAACAGTCTTGATACCTTCTGGTTGATAGCCTGATGATTTCCGAAGCGGTGATGTAGACCAACTCTTTGAATGCCGCCCAGTCGGTCTCTACATCCTGATTGTCGAGATGGGTGGATTTCAGACATTCTTCCAGCGCATCCACGAGAGACTGTTCGGTACTGGTGCGTTTCAGCTTAGCGATGTTCAGTCGTTCAGCAGCCTTCTTTCTATGGGGGAGTCTTTTGGGGTGAATGCGGAAGATGAGATTTGTGATGATGAGGCAGTGGTCCAGTCAGCAGTCAGCGCCACACATGGACTTTATCACGCACATCCTGCCTGTCCCTTTCCTTGACAATGACGTAGTGTATGAGGTACCAGTGCTTAGAACGTGACTGCGTACTTGACGACCGGTTACTTGTAGGGAGGCGGAAAACTGTATTGGTGATCAGCAGTTCATGCAAATCTCACGTCTGGAGCAAAATTAGTCCGTTACTGTTACAGAAATCCACTACGTGCTTTTCTATCATTCCATCCCTCGCAACGTGATGAGATTGTGCTCTTGCATTGAATTCGCCAAATATGACGAGCTTATTTGCGACTTGAATGTTAGCAATGATGGAGTGAAGACCCTCATATAAATTGACATTCAATTCATCTGGGCTGGTCATGGTTTGAGCATAGCAACTGAGACTGGTAAAGTGCTTTCTTCCAAACACAAGGAGGAATTTCGTGGTCATAAGACTTATGCTTACTCCCTTGGGAGGTCCAGCCGATTTATCAAACAGTGCCGTCTTCACAGTAAAAAAAAATGCATCCTCGCGGCGATCTTCACGTCCTCGGCCGCTCCAAAAGAAAGTGTGTCCGTAGCCCCTTTCACAGAGTTCGCCGTCACGTGCAAGCAAGAGATCGGTCAAGGCAGCAACGTCCACGTTTTATCTGGCGTGTTTCATTCGTATTACGGCGGTTTTCCTCGGCCTTTCCGTGTAATCGCTGTAGATTAAGGTGCGTACATTCCATGCATCAAGTGTGAGAGGAAAAATCCTCATTTTATTTTTTGTATTTTGACCGCTGAAGTAGAGTCACCGCCAGACGCGCCATGCTGCCTAGGGATATTTAGAGCAGGCAAAGTTTATAGCACCTTTTCTAGCCCCTTCCTGATACCAGGAAGGTAAGCAAAGCATTTCTGAATTGGTCTACTCGGTCGCTCTGAGGGCTGTCGGACTCCACTGCTGCTGCATGTCAGTGGTGAACGAGCATAATGGCCTGGGCCTGGTGGGTGATGGAATAGAATCGGTGGATGACAAGAATGACTTGCGTAGTGACATTTTTTAAGTGAGGAAGAGTGGCGCAGTTAGTCGACCTCACTCTCTCGCCCATGATCATCTAGGTCCAGCAGCATAACATCGCGATGGTTGGAGACACGTTGAGTTCAGTGCATGACCAAGACGTCCTAGCGCTCCACGGCTCTTTGCTGAGAATCCCCTTTCTGCCCGTTGACCAGCTGGTGGTTCCTCCGCGCATGCTGCCGAATCCATTATTTATACGCTTGGTAGACAAAGCCTAACTCACCCATCGGCTACCTTCAATCTGGTTTAGTCGGCCATTTTATTAGAGGCCGTTTTCCAGGATTTGGCCGCTGCGTATATCACAGCGTCTTGGAGCCACTGGTGAGAACTGATTGCCACGTTGGGACCTGAGGTGGGCGAGCTACTCCAGAAGGAGTACGACACCTTTGCCAGCCAGAGTTGTTACCGTCTCCCAGGACACCACGTACACCCTTAAATCGTAAAGTAGCATTATATGTAAACACGAATTGTATTCACGTGTAAATAAAACAAAACTCATTCATTGTTATATAAAACATGTTAATGGTCCAAACGTTTAAATAAAACTATGAAATTAATTAGTTATATTATCAGATCTCATGTACGATTCATTAAGAAAATATCAAAAAGCTTTCAGTCTTGGAATCGATTAAGAACGTGATCTAATGTGCAAGTGCTGAATAATTTATGCTCGTACAGAGTTTACCCTATATTATCCACTTTTTGTATCACATTCACTTGAAACACATAAGAACTTTAAATATATAGCAACAAGCATATGCCTTACCAAGAATTGCAATGAGGTTAAAAGGGTTATGTTACAGTGGCACTCTACAAACACGGATAATCTTGTTGTAATTTCCTGTTAAGAATAACTTTGATGGCGAGATATTTTATTATATTTATCAGCAAAGAGGGTGAACAGACCGAAACTATTTCAAGCAAACCGAGACTATTTCAGACAAAGTTCTAAGGGATTTCAAGCAGGGAGGGTGAACAGACCGAAACTATTTCAAGCAGACAAAGTCCTAAGGGATTTCAAGCAGAGAGGCGAATAGACCGAAACTATTTCAAGCAAACCGAAATTATTTCAAACCGAAACCATTTCAAGCAGACAAAAAAAAGAGAAATTCTTCAGTATTTTACGCGAACAGACCCGGCACTGATTGCCTTTTGGAGACAAATTGTTTTAATACTTCATTCTGATTTTTCTCATGTTTTTTTTTAGTTAGAAGGATCCAGGGACGATAAGTATTATGTAATAAAGGAAAGAAATATTAACAAACAATTCACGGATATGAATTCCAGTTTTGAAACATTGAAAAATAACCTCATGGATGAAATTAGTAAAAACCCACCTAACCGAGATGAAGCCATCAAATACATGGAGGAGTGTAATAAAATTATCGCCGACATGGATGAATTTAATTCACGAGTTGTTTATTTTATATTAAATCATAATAACCCTTAAACAATAACAGAATTCGCAGCAAAGTATAATATATGCATAGAAGATATCCTCGATTTTAAGTTGCCAGGATATAATGTACCCGAGCTAAAGAAAAAACTCAATGATGCCATCGATGATGGTTTTAAAAGGATTCACGACGCATGGAAAAAATTACCACAACCACAAAATAGTATCCTCAAACATAATAATGACCCAGATGGTGGTGGTAGGCATATCGCTCCTCAAAATGTGAATATGTCCTCAGTGATTGGAATAAATCTAGTATGTGATGCTATAGAAGGAAGCTACCAAATAAATCTCGAAAGATCAAATCAAGCCCAGCAAGGATATATTTTATACTCATTTGCACCAACAGCTCCACCCGGATTTATAATAATTGAAGATCCAACTAATCCGGTCTATATGTGATGTCATAATGATTTATGAACGAGAATTAATTTCAAACTCACTGACCAATCAAACGATCTGATTGATTTACAAGGAGAGGTTTTACAAATTAGTCTGTTTGTAAAGTCTTAAGACTTTCATCATAAAGGATTTTTAGTTCGTCTCCACAATGCCATCAGCACCGGGTCTGTCTGGAGACAGAGTCTCAATAGTGTGACAAACCGAAACCATTTCTCTTTTTTTTTGTCTGCAAAATAGTTTCGATTTGAAATAGTTTCGGTTTCTTTGAAATAGTTTCGGTTTGTCTGAAATAGTTTCGGTCTGTTCGCCCCTCTGCTTGAAATCCCTTAGAACTTTGTCTGAAATAGTTTGGGTTTGCTTGAAATAGTTTCGGTCTGTTCACTCTCTCTCCTGCTTATTTTGATAAATATTACAATATCGATAAAACTCGATAAAATGGTATATCTAATGTTTTGATTACAGAAAGAAAACAACCGGATGATAAAATGGGAGGTAAGTTTATGTATTAGTTTATGACGAGCTAATGACTTTTTCTCCTCATTAAGCTACTAAAACTTTCTTATAGGTCACTATTCTGAATATGACGTAATACATTACGATAAATTACCTGTGATGGAAGGCATTGCACGTGTTAAGTAGCAATGTGATCTAATTTATGAATTTGACATTTGCACGCATTTCTGGTCACACTGTCAGTAAAAAAGTTCTTTTATAAATTGGATTGTGCTCCACGTCGCCTGACGGAGACCTATCAAAGGAAAATATGTACATTGTTTGACAAAATATTAAAGATTTATTAACATTTATTCGAAATATTTTACATTAATAAGACATACATAGATACATACATACATACATACATACATACATACATACATACATACATACATACATACATACATACATACATACATACATACATACATACATACATACATACATACATACATATGTTCGTGCTTGCGAATGTACATGTATGCATACATTCATACAATTTTCACATGCACAGTTCGATATATACACAGAAAAACAATATATAAGTTTCATATCCCATCTCTACATGATTGATATATTTATAATTAATGCTAACTTCGACTGCATACAGGATTCATCAGTATGGGATTAGTTGGAGTCGCTGTGTTGCAGGTCGTTATAGGATTGTTGTTGGTGCGGCAGCGGCGTAAAAATCCATCTGACAAAATAGGTATGAGTTTTTCTCCAATTTGATTTATCGTGAACTATATTTTGCAAGTAGTCTTGATTGAGTCGAGTTATTATACACGCATCACTGTAAACTATACCATGACATTTACTTTAAGTTAATAATAGCATTAGCTAGCGACAAAATCAATTCGGCAGAAAACATGTCTCGTATCTAATATATAATCGTTTGTGGTTTTGCTTTTTATTTTGTTTGTTTTAGGTGGTTAATTTTGTTTGATTTCATGGGTGGTCTTTTTTTTCGTTTTGGTTATTTTTTTAAAACTTGTTAGCATATTACGCGTAATAACTGATCTATATATATATATAATCTAATTGGATTATATGTTCTATACTTGAAATAGTAAAATTATTATTATTATTATTATTATTATTATTATTATTATTATTATTATTATTATTATTATTTCATTCCTAATTGTATACATAATATCGTCAGAAGCGTAGGGGTAAACGTCACTCATGATTTAACATCAACCTGTTGACCTCAATACAGACGTATGAAAATGTAGCATCAAAGATATCACTGTAGAACACATTGTAACTTTATGTAGAGCTTCTTGACCGCTATGAAGTCATGTAGTACGTAACATCACATTTATGCCTCTACCGGAACAACTGAGAACATAACATTAAGGATGTCACACTGAGGAGCTTTGTGAATTTAACATTCACTTTTATGAAATTTTACATCAGTGACAACAATCAGTTCAGCGTCCTTTGATAAGACATAACACACACACACACACACACACACACACACACACGCAATACTGCAACAGACACGAATGTCTTATTTGAATTTGGACTACGATTTAGAATGAATAGTTACAGTAAGGGATTGAATGTAAAATACTATTTCTTTGAACACTGTAAGTTGGCTAATCTTTGTTCATTTCCAGATTTTGAAATTCTGATGTAAATGAGAAAAGTGTGTTTGGAGTATTATAATAGTCATAGTAGTTGTTTATTTTACTTGATTCCAAATATGGCATTTAAGGTTAGATTTACATGATATAGACTAAAATATTAGGAAGTTAGGAAGTTACACATTGATTGCGCAGAAGAAATAAAAGTGCAAAAGTATTGCGTATATTGTATTCTTAAAAATATTGGCAAAATCGAGGATGAATATCAATTTACAGTTTTAAAAATATAATTTTATAACAAATGTATATGAAGTTTATAAATATTTTCAAAGCAATGATTCAACAGTAAATGGAATAATTGAGCTTCTACTTACCATGACTTTGATTTGTTAAGAACATTAAATTAATTTGTATCGTTTTATAATATAAATTATATTTTAGTATTGAAAACATTGGTACTCCTATGTTAGCAGATCACCACTATTAATAAAATGAACATTAATTTAAATTATTTATGTCTTCATATAACTTATCATATTCCTTACATATGCCATACAAATTCTGCTTTAAGACTTGTGTAAATAAACTTCATGCAGTGATATGGAATGTACGGGCCAACGACCTGCATTTTTCTCCCTAAACTGTAACATTTTTTATTCTTGCCGGCTTTGTGGTAACTCTTCAGAGAATTTGGAGTTTTGTAGTCTGTATATAGCCTGTTTGTATGGAGCTCTACCAAATATTACGACTTAGTGTGCGTGCGTGAGTGTATCTAAATGTTTTGTATGGTGTGTTACCAAATTTGAGAGTCACAATTGGCTTTTGGAATGAAGTTCTTTCGATATATATATGTTGCTCTTGTTGTTTGATTTTATAACAACTCCTTCATGACCAATAGAAAACATCCAATGTTTCTTCTTTTTAAAGTAGGTTCTAGAATGTTGACTTATCAAAAAACAAAACAAACAGAGCAAAAAGTAAAGCACATACTTTTACCTCCCCTCCCTCTCTGTATGTCTGTCTGTCTCTGTGTGTCTGCCCCTCCCCCTCTCTCTTTCTCTCTCTCTCTCTCTCTCTCTCTCTCTCTCTCTCTCTCTCTCTCTTATTTCATGTAACTAGGTATTACAGTCTCACAAGTATTACATGACATGGTCTAGCTCAAATATGAAAGTACAATTAGAGACGTTAACTCATTACGTTTACAGTGGTAAAAATAACTATCACCCACTTGGAAATATTGTAGGTGTAAGAGGCATGGCCTTAACTAAGATTACTCACTTATGTCAAACCCATCTCATGCCAAGCTTCCAGTGCTTGATGTACATTTCTATAATTTTGTATGGGATGGTGGTAAATATAAAGTCAAATGAAGGATATATATAAATATTATTTACAAGAAGATTTAAAATAACAGATAAACATGCTTTTACTCTCATTCAAACACACTTGAGTCAAAGGATTTATAACCGCTAAACCTAACCGTAATGTCATTGTAAGAAACAACTTCCATGCCAAATATATAGATGTTTTTCAGTTTTCGTATAGATTTTATGACGAACGTGAGAAATACTTTGAATGCATTCTGGACTGACGAATTTGCAGCAAAAATCAAATTACACAATACATTTACTGCCGAGACCTTGGACGCTTTTCTGGAAGTTACAATATGGATCAATTCTAAATTTAAAGTTGGAAATTTTAGCAAAAGGAACACACACTATGTAAAAAAGAGCGATTTGATCTGAAAATTATATAGTGAAAACGGTTCATGGAGTAATATAAATGAGTGTGTGAAATGCATGTCAAAATCTGATAATTTCAAGGCATGCTCAGTATCATTCAATTTCTTTTCCCAACAATATATATATATATATATATATCCAGAGAGAGAGAGAGAGAGAGAGAGAGAGAGAAAGAGAGAGAGATTAGATGCATTAATTCCATAGTATGTACGATGTATCAATGATATACCTCGAGATGTAAAATTGTTTCTTTCAAAGTGAACGAGGTTTGGCGACATTCCTTTGAATGAAACATTTATACAACGAATGGTATATCATTAACACAGAGTACATGTTATACATATATATTTTTGCCACATACAAATACATATATTTGCCCTTCGATCAGATTTAAGATTAACTCCAGGCATCTGTGTATTGACCGAGTGAATGCATTCCTCACATCCCTGGCTATTTACAATAAACTGTTCATATCATGTTATGATAATCATGTCCTCGTTTTCTCGAGGATCTTCAGATATTTTCATATTTAATTATTAAATATGGATTTTTAAAACATTATAATTGGTTTAAAAAATAAAATGAAAAATAACAATAATAATAAATCGTTAAATACATTACTATATATGTGCTCCGTAACAGCGAAATTTACCGTATACTAATCGATACCCTTTTTCACAACTTTGTATGATTGATTATACAAACGCTGTAGAAAAATCCCAAGGTAAGTGTTCACGTTACATAACGATGAACCATATTGTTGCATGTTTAATCATAGAAAAAGGCGCCTAAAATAACTAAGAAAACGTTACATATACACTCGGCCGGCCCAAGGTATGTGCGAGCAGTGTGCTTGCATATAAAGACGTTTTCAGAGTGGAGCCAAATAGGAGAATAAAAGGGAACAAAATTCAGACAAAGGAGCTAAAATCGAAAGAAAGAATTCTTAATATGAAACACCTTTTCTTTAGTCATAAGTTACATTAATTTATTTCCAGCTTTCCTGTTAGACAATATTTTCATGATCCGGAATAGGTGGGGAAGAAAGAGGTAAATGAATGCTTTACCCAGGGCGACGCATTGCCTCGAGCCGGCCGGCCCTGAGTACCTTAACACGCAATTCATTTATTGTTATATTTGACAAGGATTCATAATTCAGTCTGACAACAAATTACGTGCTCTTCCACTTTACTTTATACTTAAACTATGTGATTTTACACTTTACATGTTATTTTAGTTTCAGGTCTCGCGGTACTACTTAAGTTTCCATAGTAAACCTATGCAGACATCATACTATTAAAATATCAATAACTTAACATTTCTGAGTGCCCATGATCAAACCTATATTTATCGGTAAAGATAAAACCTGCATGTCAGCTTCTATGTAAAGAAAAGGATATGAGTCATGGCATTTTCTGGACCTGCGTGTGTTGAAACATGTGCGTTCAATTCCGCACCAATAGTGATGTGTTACCTTCAGTAACAAGCGTTCCAAATTTAAGACCTCTAAAAAACTGAAAATCCATCTTGAAAACATGTCTCTCTTGTTTTCACTTACAACTAGGATAAGCTCTCAAAAGATTCTTTTTCCTAACACAAAAATATAACTTACATTACTAACCAATCCTGGCCCGCCAAACCCATATAGTACTCTATTTTCTGCTCACCCATTTCGAGGCTGGTTTCCATTTTATCCATACCATTAGTACCGTGGGTACTTTAGAGAAACAAGGAAAGTAATTTGACAGACGGAGAAAGGAATCCGACAACAGCATTTTGTCCATGTTAAGTCTTCATAGATGCCGATAATTATATTATCCATACTATTAAATTCATCTTGAATATTGAGTTCCCAAAACGTAACCTTCAATTTCCATAGAAGTCTACAGTAACATCCGTGTCGCTAAATTCCCACAAATCCGAAGAGTTTATGAAATACCTGTTGTATACCCTCATAGGACTTAATAGTGATATCCTTAGTGTTATACTTTTTTGTGACATCATTAACGGGATTTTATAACTGCAGCTACACTTTCCATTTGCGGAAACATAGCGCATATTAAATTAGTCATCAGACGATACGCATGTTGACCAACCATTGAACGCACTCTATGTTCAAAAGTGTTATGCACAATTTTAAAAAGTCATCTCTAATATTGGGATTTTGTAAATATATGAAGGACAAGGTTATAATTTTCAATATTACCCCCGTTCAGGTAAAGTTTCACATTAAGAATTGGCATAAAGTGCCACACAGTTTAAATTCTTTTGACAACCAAATCATGTTAAATCTAACAATATTCGTTAAAGTGCTACTAATTACTTTATTGCCTATGTATTATTACAATAGACTCCCAAGTACTGACTGAATTAGTCGTAAATCTTCAAACGCTCACAAATGGAGAAATATCCCAAGGGATTTCCAAGATACAGAATAGACCCTTACCTGTTCCAACCACACATGAAATGTCAAGCAGACGACTTTACAGACCACATTATCTAAATCAAAACAGACTTTCTAGGAGTTTATAAAACCTAATGGATTCAACACAATACTCATTTAACCCATTAGGGGATGGCTTATCGTTGCAAGGATTGTACTCTTCTTCACATACGTTAGACAGGAGCCTTAGGAATGGCATACAAACCAATGGTCCAATAAAACGGAGACACTTGTCCAACTGTGAAAAAAATCAGCTTGACGATATGAGCAGACTCGAAAATGGAAACAACTTAGAATTTCTGTATGCAAAGGTTTAAAAAGACAGGGCAACCATCAGAGATAAACATAGTGATGAAGCAAAATCAGAAACACTAAACAATCTTCAACATGTCACTTTCGAGGAAAAGCCACAGGAAAACCTGTACAATACAATAGATTAGGTAGATTTAAACAATTCCTTCTTTTTCTGTCTGTCTGTCTATGTCTGTCTGTCTCCCTCAGAATAAAGAGGAACATGAACAATAAAACTAGTATATGGTCTAAGTTAGTTAGAATGTACAGGTTATACTGGCATACAAGTGTGGGAAACAGGAAAGAAATTTGTGCTTTATTCATTACAATTTGTATTGCAATTTAACTTTCAGCATCTATTTCTTAGATAGCTAGCATATTTTGATCCACAGTGATGTTCTCAATATAATTTTCCGTTGTCGAATAATTTAGGTTAACTGACCTTTGTGCCTATAGGGCTAATCGGTTTTCATTAGATCATTTTTTCGTCAAACTAAATTATACAGTACGATTGATTTACTTGATTTGATATGTGTTAATCAATATTGACTTTTACTTTCATTACACTCTTCATTTGTTTGTTTCTTCAAAATGTATAATCTAGAGGATTTAATACAATTTTTCTTTCATCGACAGGATGCTTTGTTGCTCTACGATAACGCAAGAGACAATATCACCAACGAAAATTCAAATGAAGCGCAAATATATAACAGACACGGAAAATCCTATAATAACTATGCAGATTCGCATAGTTTTCAAAAGAATAATTAGCCACTGATTTGAGGAACCAAGAAGCAAAAGAAAATACAAATTTCATTATTGGTGGGCCAACAAATCTTGTTTGTTAATGCACTCGATCATGTTTTGATCTCAGAAGCTCACAATTAACCGTGTTACCTATCTAATATCTGTATCACCACATATTACAAAAAAAAATATTTCAGCTGAATGCACAGTCTTTTCAAAGGATATTTGTCGTTATAAGTGTCAACGGGAAACACAAAACGTATATGTTTGACCTTTAAAGTACATATTTATGTCTTTAATTGAATTGTGACACTAAAAAGAAAATGACTTATTTCTATCTTTGATATAAAGTTTGTGATTTGTGTTAATTTAACACGTGTAATGTGCCTATTGCAACATTTTAATGAATGGATGATTTTATAAGTGTCAGCTACTGATGTGAATGCTTGTTTCCTCTATTTGTTGTCGAGGAAATAAAAACAATATGAAGACGTTTCGTGGCAACAAACAACATTTGTGTTTACTTGTTATCATCAGTATATATTCAATTTACTTACTTGGAAAATAATAATTGTTATTGATATTGAATGTCATTCACTGCAGGTCTCAACAGATTGCAAGTAAAATTGTAAATTTATATTCACAATAAGTAATTTTTCATTTTGTTCATCTACTTAATTACAAATCTTTACCATTATGCATCTTTTAATTGTACAATCAAACAGAGAGTACACAAGCAGATAAGACCTTTTCTCTCATCAAATATTTTGTGTTAAAGTTCTCAGCGGCAATCGGAATATTATTCAGAAGATAAATGTTGTTTCGATTTGACGCGTACTGCATTATGTATACAAATTGTGCCAACGTCAGATGAAAATGAAGTCTAGGACATTTTAGTTTATATACATGTCTCAACAAAACATATCACTGGAAACAATTCGCGATCAATTTTTACAACAAAAGTAAAAAATGTTGCTGTGAACATTTTCTATTCAGGAAATAGAATATTACTTATACGTGAAATATTATCTGTATATATACGCAAAGGCGACAATTATTCAAAAACAATTAAAGAAATAGTTTTACCTCTATATTTCCTATATTTCAAGCAATGTAGGAAGTCTATGTTTGCCGATAACTTAAAGAGAATTTGATCTTCATTGAATTGTTGGTCAATACAATCTCTTGAAATATTCTGTAAATGTTTCGTATGTAAAAAAGAATTTCTGTAAATTAAGAAATATATTTATATTATAAAATAACTTCTTATAATTGTTGATACGGTACCTAATTGGTTATTATATTGATCATTTGCAATACATTTATATGGATTACATTTTTACATTATATATTGCATCCAAACAATCTGGATCAAGGTTTAGAAATGTACAACACGACGAAACGTTCCGTATAAATTTCAAAACAGCAAATGTACGTTGTCAAAATGGCGTCGTTCATAACTCTTAGGAATGATTTTCATCGGTTCTAGAATACGTTATAGTCCAAAAAATTAGCACGTTCTATTTTAATTGAACAGTTTAAATAACTGTTTTTTTCAGCATTAAGATGTTTGCGTTCGGATTGGTCTGCCTCCTGTCTGGATAATGTGACTACCCAGTGGCATAAAGCCCATGTGCTAGACATCACAATAAACTGCCACACTGCAGACATCGTTGCGATATGACTGCTAACACGGTTAAGCTACGTTACAAATCCAAAGCACACACACACACACACACACACACACACTATACCCAAGTAACCTATCTTACTACTCATATGACCTAGCCCAACAAACGGAAAGTTATTAAATTCGTTTAGAAGCGTCTAAATCACATCATTTATTTAGCAATTAGGAACACATATGCATACATATATTTATAGATACTACATATTTGTGTTCAGATCATGTATGCAGAATCTAAGTATATTCTGCAAATATTACAAATGTAAGAAAAACTTTTAGAAAAATAAATAAATTCACGTACCATGAGTTTCATAAAATATAGATATACATAACGCTTACATATGAAACACCCGCAAAATGATAAAAAGGTTTCCGTCAAAGTTGGACCCATAAGTCATATTTGAAATAATTTTATCTAATTTCAGTCAATCAGCGGCGTTCGTTCTACTAACAATTTTGGTGATACCCCCTCTTGTATGTTCGGTTCAATTGCTCCCGGGATAACTAATTGCATGTGACCATGTAAATTGTCTATTTGTTAAACATTGCCTCTAGGGGTTGTATATATACGGAAGAATCATGATTTGCTATAATATGTTAAACGTAATTTTGAAGCCATTTTGTATTTCTTTGACTTTTTAATAACTTCGTTAGATTGTGTTAGTCTACATATGACGGCCAGTATAACTAGTTGATAAAGAACAGTGAAAAATCATTTGAAGTACAACCAGCTCACGATAAGCGTTTCCAAATACTCAGCTTGAATGAGAGCAAGAATCCAACTGACATGGACAGAGGTGAAAAAGCAATGAGCTGTAATAGCGACTAGTTAACCAAAGAAAAACCAATACATTTAACACATGTTTGATACAGAAATGTATTACTCTTGTCTAGATTGCATTTAAAAATCTTTCAGATTCTAGAAAATTGTCTCAGACATGTGTACGAAAAACACACAGTGAAGCGTCCCATACAGAACTAGAAAGGCATATACAACCCCTACATATTATATCGACGAAAATGAGAGCATGCAAAATGAATATTAGATTGGAGTGTCTTAACGATTCACCAGAAGACAGTCACAGACCAAATCCCCAACAAGACCATTACAATGTTATTAATGAAGTAACACATAACCATATGCATCATCCTATCTGTCCATTTTCTCTCATTCTTTCTTTCTGGATGTTATGGTGATGTGAAGTATGCTGTAAAACAAAGTTTGAGCACTCGATTAATTAATAGTTTGCACATAAGCAAACTTGTAAATTATTCTAACAATGTCACCGTAATATGTTCGAGTGACTGTATCGTGACTATTTCTCGTGATCATAAGACAATGAACTTTTCTATAAACTAAGGAATTGCTGGTAGAACTTAAATAATGCTTTATAGTATTGTCAAGTGCCTGAGTAGTAAATAATGATGTATATTCAAAGATAATAAAGAGTATTGTTTAATCAAAAAGAGCGACTATTATCAAAACTTTATTTGATTTTATTCATCGTACACAATATATACCCTTCTTTTCAACGCAGTGAAAGCTATATATTCACTTGCCTGTTATTGTATTCATTTGTTCAGTATAAAAAATTATTGAATCAGTCATGTTCTTCTTCTTCAGGATGACCTGACAGACGTAGACCTCGTAATGGATACATTAATTCCCAAACGTTCAGAGGAAACAAGAAGAAATACGGACCAAACGCTCTATGATTATGCTTATTCGATGGAATCATTCCATGCCGAGACAGCCGATTTAAATGTAACTGATGAAACCAATTTAACCACAAGCAGTGATTTTGCTTGTATAGTTGAAACATTTCCGGAAGAAGTAAACGACGAGCGAGGAACAGATAATGCATATCTAACTGTGATTGATGATCGTGTACATTCTATTTAAGCATGTCAGGTTGAAAAAACTGTCAGGAGTTTTAATAATATAATTTAAGTTACTCTCTCCACGTGTATAATGACCATAATTTTTATCCTGACGGGATTTTGAGGTATGAGCAATTGAGCCAGACCTCTATCACCAGGGTGAAAAAAATTTTCTTTGTAGGTCTTAATGTTTATTTCGACTGAGCAGAATGAATATTATTGATCCGTAATATTGTAAACAGAAACATACTTAAAACGAACATTTCTGAACCATCACGTCACTTTAAAGAAGTTAATCATTTAATAGCTTCAGTGTTACACAGATGGTATGTCTAAAATAAAATTCGAAAGATCTAAATAAATCTTAATGATTCTTGAGCTGATCCTCTAGCAACAAGTAACAGTAAATGAATGCCTCCGTTCCAATCGTTTCCGGTATCAACGCAATATGACTTAATTATAGTTTTCAAAGTTTGACGAATTATTTCTAAAGACATATGGATTTCAGTGTGCTAGACAGAAGACGTAAATTAGTGGATACCTTTTCCATACGTTACTTGTTGCAAACGTCCAGACATACAGATTTACTCCTGAAGAGAATGGAATGATTTGGGAGGAACACATTTTGTAAAAGAAATTTTTTATCAAAGCTTCAGATATGATTTAGTTTTAATATTCCTTGACATAAATGCATCTGGAAATCGTCTGCTCGCATACATCGTGGTTAACAATTATTAGTTGCCTGACGTGTTGTTACGTAAGCCAATGACGCAATCTATAATTCTACTAAACCTAATTCAAATGCAGAAATAGATTGCAGATGAGCCTGATGTATATTCCAATTTGGTTTTATACCCTATGCAGTATTGGCAAATATCACCTTCAGCTGTGTACTAGAAACGTTTCAAGATCATGTGATCAGTCTTATTGCCCCAAAGAGGACTAGCCCGAGTTTTATCAAGGTGGAACTAAGACATCCATCCCTATACAACTTACGTACAACAGTTTTGTAACTCATTGGTCACAAGGAGGTACATCAAGTGGTCTCTATTTTCTCATAAATATTTTTTAGAAAAAAACAAACATGTACTTCTATGATGTCAGTTTCGTTAATATCCTTTGTTACGAAATTTAAGACCTTTTTTATTCCCAGCACATGATTGTATATAATTGTAATGTGGACGTTAATTGCAAAGATTATGTTTAGTTAGATTTTGCCTTTTTGCAGTTACATAGGATCTGTAAATAGGTTTTTACGTATGTACTGCCAATTACTAAAATTTATCTTAATAATATGGCTTAATGACGCAATTGCTTATTGTCTTACTGGTAGGACAGGGTTTTAAAGAATATAGAAGAATTCAATAACATCCCATTGGTTGGTGTAGGTCACACGAGAACTGAGGAATCTGATTATTTCTAATTTTGGAGTCATTGTTATTTCTTTGATTCCTCTTGCAAATTTGCTGACGTGCTTTTTGTTGTACTTATATATTATTCAAGAGTAAAAACATTCTTTTTGACTGTGTAGTGGAAATAGAAATCGCTCCGGATTTGGACTATACTATTATTCTGGAAATATAGTAAATTTTCAATGAAGGTTTTGACAATGCAATCTTGACATCATGTTAATTCATGTCGGACTAGTACATTTCATGTTTTGCAATTATATTGCACTTTGCTTTATCTTGTTCTTCGATAGCACTTTCTCGGAACTATTTTGTATTTACTTCATTATCCACTACGTTCCGTTCACATTTGCATCAATATATTTGGCAATAAACTATTTACAAAAACTTGTTAGTTTTCTTTCTCTTACATTGTTTGTGACCATAGTCATTATATCCTATGCAACGAACAGGAGATCTCTGTCTCATTTGTGTGTATAAAGCGAGGATTTCATTTTCAATAGGATCAATTTTCTGATATAACCAAGACCTGGCAGTTACTGGTGTATTATATATGACATTAGCTCAAACTAAATCACTGCATAGTAATAAAAATACCCTCTGTGGGTACAGATAATGTCAATCTGACTGTCACTGGTCCCGTGACTAAATCGGATGAGAATATTTCAAGAATGAAAGGGGAAAAACCAAATAAATTGTATTAATTGACGATTTCTTAGTAAAGGCCAAAGAATCTGATAATTCAAGGATATGAGAAGCTGCTGCATTATGGATTAGATTTACACAATCACTAATAAGTAACATAGAACTTTTCGATATAAACGGTTGATAATTCGCTGTAATACAATTAGACTGGACTTTCTTTGACCGAACATTTGTATTGTATAAATAAGAGCATTTACAACAGATATATCTTGAATCCTATGTTTATATTTCAATTTGCAGCAATCACAAAAAAACTGCACGTTCTCTTTGCAAGAGGTGCAGGTAGCACCTTATACGGAGTTCAGGTTAGTTGTATCAGAAATTTGATTTCTATATTGTGTTACAAGTTGTAATTCTGAAATGCTTGTATGTAACTGAGAGTGATTGTTATCACGCAATCTCCAGAGTGCAAGACATGATAACAGAATAAACTCTGTACGTCAAGGATGATCCATCCGTTGTGCGAGCATCGTTTGTATAAAGCTTGATCTTGCTCATCAAGTTATGTTTTAATGTAACTGTGGACACAATTCTTGAAATCATGAATTAATGAGTTGTCTGAAGGCACCGTAATCTTGACCGATCTTCTTGGCTGAACACCATCGATGAAATACCTTTTATATTGACATATTTTATATCGGTCTATCAAATTTCATTTTACAGTTTTGAAACGTGTGTCGACATGCCTCATGTAGCAGCTCACTGCAAGCTACATTCCATAACCATATCATAACCAGAACTTTATTGCGCTGAGAATCAAAAAACTTTCTAATAATATAAACCAACATTGGCCAGTTCAAAGTTATGCATTTTTCGTCAAACTGAATAAACTATTTATCTGTTTATTTTTTAGTTAAAATGGGTTACTGACTGAATATTTCTACTAATATCAAAACATGATCTTGTGTAAACAGCGCTAATGTGCCTTCTACTTCATTTCTCTCTCTCTCTCTCTCTCTCTCTCTCTCTCTCTCTCTCTCTCTCTCTCTCTCTCTCTCTCTCTCTCTCTCTCTCTCTTCGTTTGCATGTTCCTATTTTCTCTTTCTCTTTGTTCCTTCCTTTACTATTTCTGCATTTGTATTTGTATTTATTATCTGAGCAACCTTTTTAATCTCTTTTTTTTTCTTTTTCTCGAATTGTAGTTGTATTTTCTTATCGCTTTTCTCTTTCTTAATCTGCATTTATCTATGTTCTTTCTGCAGCTCAAACTTTCTTACCCTATATTCATCTTGTGTTTTAATTCATCTTATCTTTATAGTCATGGATAGGGATTTATTGATGAAACTCAAAACACTTTTATCCAAAATATTAATTTCTACTAAATCTTAGACAAAATACTTTTTCATTTCAAGAATCAGAAAAATCATATTGTCTGGAAAGCTGGAAAAAGTTATCCTTTTTCATGGACTTTAACACTTACATTGTAGGATTTAAAATAAAGTTCTACATATTTGATTACACTGAAATTGTTAATTTCAAATTAAATTGCTCATACCTTTGACATTTAATTACATGGTAATTTATATGAGACGAATGAGTTTTCTGTTACAGTTGCACGCAGTCAAACTAAGAATCCGAAAAGAGCAGAAGAGAACAGGTTCTGTAAGATTCATCAAATAAGATATTTCCCAAAAATAGAAAAATAATATTTTAAAAAGAAACTAAACTATTGTGAATTATACCTCAGATAGTTTTAAACGTTAGAAAACAAGTCCAACTGTATGAAACTACAATTAAGTTTAGTGAAATTTAAAATTTATTAAAAATGTTTTAGTGTTTATTTGCCAGTAGTCACGAACGTGCTAATGTGTTGACTGTTAGGATTTGTTCGATGTGATAATAGGCATTTGATGTTGCAGACTGATGTAATTCCAAACGTTTTCTTTGTGTGATTTCAATCCATAATTCCAAATTAATGTGTCTGTCCAAGACTATCATTGAACACTTTGAAATACATGTGAATACTAATTTGATAGATATATTTAAATTGATTAAAAACTGAACAAATTGAAAAGATTTACAAATCGAAAAGATTAATTCTGCGTTAGATGTTAAGGCAAATATTAAAAAGTGTTGATGACAACAAGATTAATACAAACAGCTAAGACACAATATAAAGCCAGGATGTATCTCATTCTACTTAATTCCTCAATTGTGTACAACATAAATAGTAGTGAAGATGGGCTGATCGTAGTGCTGAATATGTTCAATGTAACTGAAGAACAGAGTAGTAACTACACATTTTGGAAGCAGGAACCGTCTGCATGCAATGCTAAAAAGCTTGTTGTTATCGATGAGTCGAAAACTTCTAACCTCAGTCAATAAGTGTTTTAAAACAGGACACCTTTATAGAACAATCCGAATGGTATTCATTTTTTAAATTGTTTCCATTTCTTCATGACGGAGTATTAAAAAAAGGGGAATATGCTAACTAATTTTGCCATTATGATTACAAGTATTGTGTAACTATATTATGTATAACGTTTTGACTATTTGATTATTTATGTATCAGTCATTAGTATTGTCTTTGGAAAATCATAAGTCTAATTGAATGAATGATATATATTATACTGATAAAAGTATGTATCCATCTCCTATGTGGACCTTAACGTTAACGTGGGTAATAGGCATGGGACGAATGGAACAATCCAGAAAAGAATAGATCTTTGAAATGTATCTTTCTTTGTGATCGATGCATGTATCCAATAAAATCACGTAATATTGTAGAACATATTGCCTCGTTTAAATGGTGCCACACAGAAATTAAAAACATTTAACTATTATAGTTATATATATTATAGAAAATCCTAATGATGATTGCTATAAATTGCAAAGATTATTAAACTGTTTCAAGGATATTAAATTCTGTCTTCAAGAACTACAGGCATTTCGTGGCATAATCGTTACATATGCTTTCATTTCGAATTTAGGTACTTCTCATGTTCATACAAACGTTGACGAATTCAATACAAACGACAATGTATCATTTAATTTCTGTACTGTTCTTTCGATGTATTTTATTACAGTCGTAAACTAAGTATTGTCCCAAGATATACTGTCTTTTACAAAGGAAAGCCGAAAATAATGGAAGTACAGATACCCATCTTAGGCCTGCCATTTCAAATGACATGCAACACAACCTATAAATAAAAACCCTATTTATATAGGTGGAGAATAAATGATATAGCAAAAACAACCGTCTACAACTTAAATTCACATAATATTTCCAGTCTTCGTATGATTGTCAATTTTAGCAATGTTACATGCCAAATATGTTTGAATGAAAAAGCAAGCAACCTCTGGTATGTAACTTGCGAAAATGATGGCTGTTCGATAGACAGTGTTCCTTATACAATATAAGTTATATGTAAATCAATTTGAAAATTTTATTAATAGAAATATATATATATATAAACAGAGAGAGAGAGAGAGAGAGAGAGAGAGAGAGAGAGAGAGAGAGAGAGAGAGAGAGAGAGAGTATTATTGGATCAACATTGACCGTCATAATGTATTGAGACCTATAAGACAAGCTGAAAGACAAAACATAATAACGACGTTCATGTTGTCCCTACAACCATCTGTTCTTACTTGCGAAATAAGTGTTAAAATTTGCATATCACCAGTGACCCTCTAATGAGAATGAGATAACTTGGAGCACCTGAATTGTTAAAGGAATAGTTATTCGCTGTGACGTTTTTCGTATATTGTGACTGCCATATTCTACCTTGTAACGTCATTATCGCTAAGCTCCTTACATTTTGCTGTTGCATGTTAAATAAAATCTTTACGATTCTGCAGTAAAGGCATATTACAGAAGAAGTGCAGAAAATGGTATCCATATTGTATGTGTGCATTTATATGTACGTGATGATTAATCCCGATATCATGTGATCTCTGAAGTTATAGAATAACATAAAAATTATTATGTTTAGATAGAGATAAAAACCACAGCAGGGCGAAATAAATCTTGAATGAAAATAGTGAGCATTTGGGACTTATGTGGTTATGATTACTTTATAATAACGTTATCGAAGTCACACGAATACATGGTATGTCACCAACGATAAAAATGTAAGGACTAGTTTGAGACTATGAAAACATAAGTAAACTTCGTCAAACTTGGAATATTTTTTAAAGAACATGTTTTGCAGTAAAGATGTGATTTAAGAATACCAAGCTGATATTCTTCTTCATAATCCTTACCGGTTTTGGAAGTATCAGTACGATTAATTCAGCCTCTTTCAAAGAATTGAAGTTATTATATTTGGAACCGGATGTTCTAAGTGAAACATACTCGTGAAGATAAACATCCTAGGCATTGCTGAATAATACTACTACAGATAGTAATAATAATAATAATAATAATAATAATAATAATAATAATAATAATAATAATAATAATAATAATAATAACAATAATGTGGAATTTGTATAGCGTCTAATCTTTAGAAGCTCTAAGCGTTTTACAACATCTATAATGTAGCAGCAGAGAAGGCGAATCCGACAACTTTATAGAAGCGTCTATTTGGCAAACCAAGGCTTCCTCCAAAATCGAAAAAAGATTTTTACCTCCATAGCAGAAGAGGAGAGGGTGAATCCGACAACTTTATAGAAGCGTCTATTTGCCAAACCAAGGCTTCCTCCAAAATCGAAAAAAAAGTTTCTTTTGGAGACGCAAAGTCGTTGTCGCGTCCTCTCTATTGCTATGGGGTAAAAATATTTTCACGATTTCAACCGAATATTTGATCAAGTCCGAGACGATATCTTGATCTAGGATCATGCAAATTTATCGTTACAAATCCATGTGGGATTGAATGAGCGTGACTAAAGAAATTTCTAAAGTGATTATAATCCATATCTCCACTGCACCAGGTCTGGTGAATATTTCGTAGCGTATGTGTGTCTACTCCATTAAATACAACAAGAATATTGCAGGTATCTCTGATCACTTTTGGTATTTGTGTGTATCGTTGAGTGACATATATCACATAGGTACTTTTATGTCTACCTCTGAAAAATATCCTAGCAGGATTCTTTTGATTGTCTAACATGACATCATCATATACAACTAAATTGTTAATTCTTCAATCAATAACATCAATGATCGGTGCTTCCTCGATATCGGTTATAAACTGAATAATATTTCCGATTATTCTTTCTCGTTAAAATCCTTTAACACCTCCTAACATCGCTGATCGTCTACACACGGGGCTACTAAATACAACTTGTCCCATTTCATCCATCTCGTTATCAAATTAAGTAGCAGTCGTGCTCTGCCACTTCCAGATGATCCGATTCTAATCATGCAAACAGAATTTGGAAGCGTTGCATGATGCTTAACTGGTTGTCGTGTTTTTGTCGCAAAAAAATCAATTACATTCATGTTATTATAAATCAATTATGCATCTATATTGTGTGAAATGTAAGATGCGTACTAGCACAAATGACTTGACGACGATTACAACTAAAAATAACAGATCAGAACTTGATTGTAAGTGTGTACAATGTGATACAAAAAAATTTAGATTTGTTTCTATGAAATCTGGAGATGTTTTAAGAAACACGAGGAGATGATATTGCAGCCAAGTTAGTAAAACTCCCAGGAACACCATGAGCAAAATATCCAGGAGAAAAACACCTTCCAAGGTAAAGTTATTGTGGACCGGGGACCAGACTCGATATCAGACTCGATGATCAAAACCCACCCCGACCTGGTGAGTATCGAATAAACTAAATTTAATAAGGCGTGTCATGCTCATGATGTTGTTTATAAAAGCAGTAATCTGCAACACAGACATATCACAGATGTTAACTTGATTCATGCGTTGAATTCTTTCACTGATAAATCCTTCAAAGAAAAATTGGATTCATGGTTGATAAAATCGGCGATGAAAAGTAAATTGATGTTGACTGCTGGTAATTAATAACATCATGGAATCTATTTATTATTCTCCAAGAGGATATTGGAGGGGTAGAGCAGCAATCAGTAAACTCGCTAGCGCTGCAAAGGTGAAAAATACTACAGCAGCGTATTGGTTATCCAAACAGGCGGTATGGCAAATTTATCTACCACCGCCTAAACAAATTAACTTCTTGCATTTTGATGTCAGCGTCGTTAATGAGGTTCATCAGGTTGATATACTATTTCTTCCGCATGATGGTGTTTACAAGTATGCGCTAACCGTAGTTAATGTTGCGAGTCGATACAAACAAGCAGAGCCGCTAAAAACAAAATCATCAACTGAAGTGGATTTTGCGTTTAAAAGGATTTATCGACGAGGTCCTCTGCAATTGGCCAAATCTATTACAAGTTGATTCTGGCAAGGAACTTCAGGGTGCAGTGTTATCAACAATGAAGCATCATAATGTCACCATCATACGAGAACGTACTGCACTACATCGCGATCAGGCAATTGTTGAACGATTTAATTGGACCCGTGATGAGCGGTTATTTGGATGTCAAAACGCGAAGGAATTTATTCAGTATAAACGATCCCGTGAATGGGTCAAGAGATTAACAGGCGTAATTACCGCGCTGAATAATGAGATTACTCGAACAATCAACATGAAACCTAACAACGCGATTAAAATAGTATATACCTGTAAAACCGCAAAATAATTTTTTCAAAACAACCAATACTCGGCAATGTCACTGTTAGATATTTATATGACATGCTTCTATCACTTACTAGATTCTTTGGTACATCAGTGGAGACTCTATCGAGATTGAATTCAACATTTTTCTAAGGCGTAAGTTTCGATAATCTCTCGAACTCCTCCATATTATAATTAAAAGAAGTATTTAAATAAGGAATGTAATATATAATGAATCATTGCAAATTGCTTATGATAGGATAAGTAACCGCTTGTAACAAATCATGCAGAAATGAATTATGTGGATATCATATGCAAAGCGTACGTCGTGGGAGTTTTGGGCCCAAACCTTGCATACGATGTGGTGTAGGTGTGCGTGGTAAGTCACAGTTATGTCTCAATTGTGGTGGTAAGCGATACAGAGAGCTAAAGCGCTATTATGATAATAGAGTTAAAAACTCCTTCAAAGATACCATCAATGACTGCATCAATGACTCTGACAGCGTCAATAACAAAATCATAAGAACTCAAGACTACATTGATAGATTCTCAAGTAATAATTAAACAAAATAATGAATTAGACAAATATTATTATAGTATATGAATGAACCAAGAATTTCAACCACATCCCGTGATTACCAATTATGAAGCATCTCGTGATGGTATTGTCAGACACCGCAGACTGAAGAAATCAGTCGGTTTTGACAATGGTATGGGATTATGATGTTTAGTGCTGGAGGGAAAAAAGTATTACTGTAACAGAATCGTCTATGAGGTATTTAACGGATTGATCAAGGATGGTCTTGTTATTAATTATATAAAGGGTATAAAAATTGATAATTCTTTAGATAATCTGCAGGCTATCTCACAAAGTGAGAATACCAAACGAGGAAGGACTGGAAAACATTCAAAAAATGCTAAACCTATAAAATCATTTAAAACAGAAAATAACGAAGAAGGAGTATTTCAATCAATGAATGAAGCCGGTAGGTATTTCGATATTTTTAGAGCTATCGTACGATATGTTGCAGAGAATATCACTAGATCGGCTTTTTCTATAAAAAAAAAATAGGAACAGAATTGAATTTATTTATATCTGAAATATTATATATATAACACCAAGGTGAATAAATCGTGAGGCTTGTTATATTTTTTGAAACAACGATAGCTCTTTTGTTGTAGTCACGTATCTCAATGGGATTTTTTGATGACTCATAGTCCGACTGAATGGCTTTTTTGTGTTGGTTTATCTAGAATATTTATAATTTGTCTACGACTTTTAATTACAGTGAAATCTACCATTTCCATCTACGATTTATATACGATTTTTATCTACAATTCGTTAAATTCTTTACGACATACACATATATCGTATTCAAAATTATAGACTTGTAGTTTACAAATACTAGTGTATTGCATACACGGATTGGATCTCGTCTTAGGGACCATCGTTCGAATCTCGTGGCAGGCATTATTGTCGACGGTACCGATTGGAAGGTTTTCTATATAATTGGGGGCACCAGCCCAAAGGGTACTTCATGTACACCTCTCGTCACGTCAAATACGTGTACAAACCCGGGAAATTAAATTCTTGGTGAGATGGGGTGTACAACAACAAAAACACGACATTGGAGATATGTCGTCTATGGGCGCCCCCATAATAAACAGTAGCATGGATGCAAAAAAGCTCTATGTCACACTAGGGTACCCCACAGGATGGTACAGAATGAACTATCGGCTAAATGAAACGGTCATAGGGAGAAAGAAAATCTCAAAGAAAAAAAGAAGAGACAAAATCTCAAAGAATGACACAAAGGCCAATTCACAAGGGCCCAGTGAATGATAACCGCTCATCATAGCTACTGTTTATTTTTGTTTTTTTAAAACAAATATAAAATATATTAGATATATAACATTTCATATATGAATTTCGAAAATATGAATGTCATTATTAAAGAGATTTCAAATTTGAAAAATCAAGGAATTCAATCGTCAAATAAATTAGATTGTGATCAGATTATTTCTGAATTTCAAGATATTGATGATAGCGCTCGGAATAATAGATATGTACTTCCAAGGGAGTATGGACTGATTAAACGAATTCAACACGCAGTAAATAATTCCCTTGCATTCTGTAACGACATCAATAAGTTCATCCCGTTATTCACTGCTGTCGAAAAGGTCAGAAGTGAATTGGGGAGACAATATGAAATCAAACGCACAAAAACTCGAAAATCAAAATAATAAAAGAGATTATCCGACAAAATGAAAATCCCCCTTTGATTGCCTCAACATAGTAAATGATAATTGACACTCTAAACACACCATACATGAGTAATACAGGTACGGAACAGAAATTCTATAGACAGTTATGCGCTTACTCACTTAGAACGAAATTGTTTAGAAGTAGAACACAGTGACGGGGGCTTGAGTTTTTCACTTACAATTTAAATTGTACATTAATTTATAATGGTAGATGAAGCACTAACGACTAAATTAGCACGAGAATGTTTATCTACGATTAAGAAGTTTATTACAGTTCGTGATTCCGTTCGAAACAAACAAAAAGCAAGACAATAATTTCAAACTATTTGCAATAGACACTGAACAATTATTCAAACCAATAACAGCTGCTAATGAGAGATTTATTTTGGGAGAGACTATTGACGAAGAAGATAGAAAAAAGTTATTCTCCCGTTGTTAAAACAGATAGCTGGAGATAAACAGGGTGATGTTACTAAAACAAAGAGTGTTTCTTTAGTGGATAAATTTACTGAAGGGGCTAAAAAGTAAATAAAACAATTTCAATTAAAACAAAACGATTATCAAACTTTTCGTGATTTTGCAGTTAAAGGTTATTATTCAAGAAACGAGTTTTTAAAAAATGATTATAAAGGAAATATAATTTCACGCGATAACTGGGTTGATGGGTTGTATAAAAAAAACTAGAGGATTGATCGTTTAAATAGAAGAGAATTGGGGTATATAGAATTTAAAAAGGGAGTTGATAACTATGATAAACAACAAATAGAAGAACGACAACAAGAAAGAAAACGTCCAACACCAACACGGAGACAAACACGAAGACACAAAAAAACAAGAAGAAGAACTTCAATAGGATATACCACTTGAGGATGATTTAGATAGGGAACGTCAAACTCCAACACGGAGACAAAAAACAAGGAGAACCTCAATGGGATACATCACTCGAAGATGATGATTTAGAAAGAATTAACAGATCACTGGATGAATTATCTCGAGAGCAAGGTGCAACTGGTACAACTGATAAAAATGGAGATGGATATCCAAGGGGGTTTTCAGGTAGTGGTCTAGTTCGTTGTCCTAGTAATATTCTCGCGGATATATCACGATTAGAAGTTCTCGTAGGAGGGAGACGAGCTGGAAATAACTCACCGTAAATAATTAATAAGCAGCTGATATCTGCAGAGGACTATTTGAGGGTGGTATCACGGATATTTGTGTATATCGAGAGTTTATTGATGAGCTAGCGGACGGTTACTATAGTAATTAATTTGATTACTACGTCGCTAATGACCTTGTCATTTGTGATGAATCACCGAAATTGCTAGCAATGAAAATATATAGGATTCGAACTTGTTTACGATTTCGCGATTAGATAAATAGCATTTAAATAAGATGATTATACACTACAACCACAACAAACCAACCATGGTCTATGTAGTAAACTCACGATTGCCAGTTGATAGAGCGTACTATGGAGATGGTCTTGGCAATACCGCTGCAGGGGTATTTGCAAGAATGGCTCCAAAAATAGCACCAATCGCAAAACAATTATCAATGAAAGCTACTGATGTTATTCTTTATAAAGGTATTAGCGCTGTTGGTGATATTGCTGAGGAAGCATTTTTGCGCGGATAAAGATAAACTAGTAGCGTTAGTTCGGCGGCGAAAGAAACAAACAATGACTTCGTCATCAGTGATAAAGTCACTAGGACCACTACCATCTACGGAAATTATGCCTGCAAGTATTAGCAAAATAATTAAATACGCGGTGGTGCATAATATAGCATCACGGTATGACACTCAGGGAAATATTACTGCAAATATGATAGTGGGAAGTGGCTTGAAATCACGAGCGAGATCACGATTTAGATCAAGAAATATATAATAATATGTTCAAATCGGCTCCTGACTCAGCGTTTGATATGGACGCCACAGTACCCAAGAATGATTCTAAACGCGATTATCAGTTTTATTCCTATAATGTAATACAACCGAATCTTCGATCAAGAATCGAACTTCAAGTCCAGGATACCAGCAAATACTTTCTGCCCTCTGAAGCATTTATCGAAGTAGAAGGAGAACTTGTACAAAATGTTTCAGCTGATACACCATATGCAGATGATGAAAAAATCCGAGTTGGTTTTGTCAATAATGGTATCATGGCGCTATCTGAGAGTGCTAGATACATAATTGATGGAAGAGAAATCGAGTCTATAGAACATGATGTTGATGTTACCACAACAATAGTGGGGTTGGCAAGATATTCTGATGATTTTACAAGATCGGCAGGTCCATCTATGATGTTCTCTAAGGATCTCACTGATAACGCTGATCACATTCCATATATTAAAGTGATAATACCGCCAGCTGCTGCTTTTGATGTTATAAAAAGTATTAATACTAATTAGAACTTAGGGTTTGCAACACGTGTTGCAAATTTGAAAGGACAGCGACGACAATTTTCATGCGCGATTCCACTGCACCATATTTTCGGATTTTGCAGAAATGTTACAAAAGTTATCAATGGAGCAAAGCATACAGTAGTACTCGTGAGAAAGAGTAGTGATAATGATGCAATCTGGCATGGTGCTGGTGTTGCTGATGGTAAAGTAAATATAACAAAACTATTATTGTATATGCCAGTAATGACACTATCAGTCACCACAGAAAACAGATTACTATCATTTATGAGTATAGGCGGCAAATAATTGCTATCATGGCTAACAACAACAACAGATACCATAGATTCAAATCTTAATGGTACACTTACATGGCACCTGGCATCAAAACAAGGTGTTTCAGCTCTGTGTCATATATTTGTTGCGTTACAGAATAAGGAGCGATTGGGTTCACAATCACACAGCCATATGATATTTGATAAATTGGGTGTTAATCAAGTTTCGTTGAAGATAAACGGTCAAGAAGAACCAGACGAGGATATACCACTTGATTACGGAACCAACCAAACAGCACGCGTGTATCATCGTTTGTTGTCATTTATGGGACGCGATAATAATGTAGATACAGGTCTGCAAATATCACAGTTGGATTTTAGAAAACTATATCCCATCTATTACTTCTCGCTGAAACATCTTGACTTAACCAGACAATCCGTCGTTGACATACACTTTCGAGCTCGTGTAACCGCTCTTCCTGCTGGTGGTTACAAAGCAGTTGCTATCATTCTCAGTGACAAATCAATGCTATTCGAAGGTGGTGGTGGACGAATGAGAGTAGTTGATGCACCAGTGGAAAATATGTAATATTTTCAAAAATATGTAGACAATTAGATCAATCTGTTATTAAATAAAATGTCATATGGTCACGTTAGTGTTACGTTAACTCCTGGTCAAATTAAAAAATTGCAATCGGAATCAGCTAAAAAATGTGGAACCACGATATCGCTGAAGCACAATCAGATGTCTGGTGGTCAGAATAAACTGTCATTGACAACTCGTCAGAAAAAACACTTCAATGATGCCATCAAAGATAAAAAAGGTGTTCAGGTTACTAACTCTGCGGCCTCGATCGAAAACATGATAAAATCAGGTGGTATATTCCCACTTCTCGCTGCAATTCCAGCTTTGATTGCGGCAGCGGCCCCAGCGGTAGCAAATGCCGCCGCGCTAGGAGCCGTTGGTACAGCGGCAGGGATGGCACTAAAGAAAGATACCGGACAGGGATACAAAAAAAGAAATGATCAGGAAAGGTCTAAGACTACCAGGAACTCCGTATTCATGGCACAGCGGAAACGGCCTGAGACTAGGAACAGTTTACCAATAATAGTTCCCATGTCAAATTTTGATTTACTCAATGCTGCTAAAAAAAACTAGCGACTTTAGAGGTGTCTTTATGAGAGATCAATTAACACAACAACCAAACAACGCTGAAGCCGGTATCATTAATCTCGATAATAGCATAAGACCGGGAACTCACTTGGTTGCATACGCGATTGATCCGCGTGTATTTGTATATTTCGATTCATATGGATTAGCACCGCCTAAACCGTTTACGCGTTATATAAACCTCTTAAAAACTTTTATGCAAACATCTTCAACTTACATACATCATTCTCTCAAAAGTACATAATAACGGGTGAGTGCGCCCTTGTACATCATAGAACTTGATTGTATCTGCTCTCTAATATATATATATATATATATATATATATATATATATATATATATATATATATATATATATATATATATATATGCACACTGGTTTTCTAATGTTTCTGTAAGTATATGATCTTTCTTGTGTTTGTAATCATATCATTATATGTTTTTTTATGTTATAGGTTTTCTCTAATGGTGCTATACAAAGTCCTCATTATTATTATTATTATTATTATTATTATTATTATTATTATTATTATTATTATTAATATTTTCAGTATTATGTAGAGCTCAAGATATACTAGAAAATCGTTGCTAAAGCTATCATTGTTGGGGACATCTTGTATATTTTGGCAGAGTTCACAAGAATAATCTTCCTTGTTAAAGCTAGTTTGAAAGATTAATACCATATATGTTATTTTACAACCAATTTAGAAATGTTAAATATCAACAATTGCTATAATAATAGTTTTGAGAGCAAAATGTCAGGTTATCTGAAAGATTTTGCAAATTAAACATAATGTGGAAAAAAGTAACAATTGTATTATATATTGATTATGCTAACTGAGATAGTAAATAATCACCGTTATAATTAGTAATTAAATAATAATTTAGTTGAAAATAAGAGAAAAGATTCATATGAAATCCTTAAAAGTCAAATTATTTTGTTGCTCTTATGTCTTCATGATATTTATAATTTTTTATGCAAACTGACATAGTGAAGTAATCTTAACGTATTGATCAATTAATGAAAGTAATTGATGAAGTTAATAATTATTCATTAATATGTGTGCTTACCTGTAAATATAATTAAATTATGTAGCTACAGATGTGATATTCTCAAAACAATTATAGAGAATATGTGAATGAAAAATTATATAACAAAATTGAATTATAAAAACTATTCCATAGTTTAGTAGGTGTGTTTTTGGTACAGACCAAAATGTTAAATAAAAAAACATTTTAACACAGTTGGATAAAGAGTAAAATATTGGGGTAAAAAAGAAATAAGTATACAACATTGCACAGGAAAGGTTAAAGAGTAAAACAATGATGAAACCTTATGGCAATCAGTTTGCTAAATATTCTCTTCACAAGGATGCATTTTGAACCTAAATGTTTGTGGAAATATTTACAGTAAATGTACCAATATAGATTACATAGGACAGAGTGCTGGATGACATCAATATCATAATGGCAAACTGTCATGTGATACATAAATTTCTGCACCCATTAAAGTTATAAAGGAAAGGTTTATACTACTCTATACTATAAATTTAGATGCATGAAGATAGCATGGTCTCACCATGGTACACACTGTTTAGGCTAAACTCATTTGTAATATAGATGTAGACACAAAGCATTTAGCAACAAATGGTTGAAAAGACAAACATGTCAGCAAATGTCTGAACATAGAAATATCACTCAGACTTAAAAACAAGTTGTAGTGACCTATTTTGCTATTACTGACATGCTCACTTTGTGATAGTTACATACTTCAAATTTCATAAATGCTAGTTACAGTCAATAATTATATCAAGGGTATAGCAAATCCAGTTCAAAATACTCTAATGTGTGAAAGTTACAACGACCTATACATTGTATTATATTATCTGCTAATGTTCACGAGTATAGATAAAATTGGCCTAAAGTATTTACCAGACAGCTAAAAAGACAAACATTTCTAAAGCATGCAAACAAGTCAACAGTGACATATTTTTGGCATGGTGGAGTTATCCTCTGCATTACTGAAGTTCATACCAATTTGTGTGTTCAGCTTCAATAGGATCAATGGCATTGAGGGTGTAAAGAATCGATTGCTGAATATTCATATCTCTGAAGTATTAAACATGGGTCACAAGGATTTACTTTGGACAATACTTAACTATTTTCATTGTAGTATATCCATATGCTATAATTAATTCATAAACAACTCACATGCTAAATTCCATGAGTGAGCGTGAAAAAGAGCTCAGCATAGTAAGGGTGTAATAGTCCCACAGCTGATGTGATTTTAGAGTTTAACGACATTTTTCAACACACGATAGGCGATACATGCCGGCCAGTATTATTGGTGGAGGAAGAACCCGGGAAAACACACCCACCCCAGAAATAACCACCGACCCACGAGAATCTACTGGCAAGTTTTCTCACATAACTACATTACCCGAATCTTAGACTCAAACCCACGCAGACAGAGGTGAGATGACAGTGATCCGTAATGGAAGGTACTTTAGACCACTTGACACTCAGGGCCCCCATTCACACAGCTGACGCAAAATAATGCAAATAAAGCATGAAAATGTAGTCATGCTGACTTAATTTTAATATTTGAATTGCTGACTTGCTTGGATTCGAACTGAGATGCATCATTACACCAATTTTCACAAGATTAGATGTTACTTTGCTAAAGATATTGAGGGAATAATGAACCAATAACAAGGAATCACATATTTAATCATTTTAGTATTTTACTTCCCACAACTTACTAAAGACAGAATTCAGACTCTCACAACAATCATTAATTGTACTTAAATGCTCAAACGTTTACTTGGTAAATCAGTTGCATTCAGCATGTATTTTGCATCTAAGGTTTCAAATGTATTATCTTTAATCTACCAACCTAAATACGTATCTATCTATCTACCTATTGTTTAAATATGGAATGAATGTTATGATGTACATTATGACAGTACAATACACCACCATTTATTACTTAAGAATCTAACTAACATTGATTCTTAAATACCTGTTTTAATAGAGACCATAAAGGTACATGGAACACAAGAAATTGACAGAAGTAGTAGATGTAACACACTTTGAAACTGGAACATGGTGGACGGTAACATTTTATTATTAGTTCAAGTTTCATTTTGATTATCATGTGTTTTCTTTATTGCTAACATTTTGACATCTAACAAGGGTTGTCCTTATTGGCACCATCTCTAATTCAAATTTCACAGTCAACATCACTTGGGAGAGCATGGTTAATTACACATTTGAATAATCTACTCATGATGGGAATGCTAACCTTTGATATTGCCCTAAGGGACATTTCCTCACTGCTAACAGTCTCTTACCAACCTAGTGTTTTTTGGATGATTTCTTTACTTTGATTTGGTTTGGCTGAATATTTCTAGATTTATTTAATGTCACAATAAGCTCAGATAATATTAATCTGATTTTCATATATCCTTATGATAAGGCAAAGCAGACACAGTTATGTATACACATGAAATTCACCATTCACTATAAATTTCACCTGCTAACTTTTTGTCAGCTGAGTGAGTAATTATACAAACTAACTGAATCTTGATTGAACAATATTTGAAACGATTGTTGATGTATACTATAATACTTTTGACATGTAACATCGTGAACATATGTAAATTAAAATGGGTCTGATAAAGTTAATAACTATATGTTATTAATCTACTTATCAAATGCATCGTAGAATAGATCTAATATTGATAAAAACTGAAAGCATCCTGTATGGTTTTTAGGCATTATAAATAACCAGTAGAAGCATCATGTAGCAAAAAAGATCAACTGGTTTAAAAATTACTTGAAAAGTGCATAATATGTATGTTATCATCGCCACCTGTTAGAGAAATTTATATATATATATATATATATATATATATATATATATATATATATATATATATATATATATATATATATATATATATATATATATATATATATATATATATATATATATATATACATATAAGTGTTAAATTTGAATCCAGCCAAAGTTTCATTTTATTTTCAACTAGCTTTGATTCCAGAAATATTGTACATAAATGTTAACAGCTGTTACAATGGAATTTGTCATATTTTATGACAAAATATCAAAATATTGTAGATACAGAAAAATGTAACTTATATCTAGAGTCCCATCAATTATTCAAGAAAGAAATATTGAAAAAAACATAGTTTGTATTGATGTTCAATAACTTTCAATTTTTCATATTAAAAGTTTACTTTCTTAAAAACAGTGTTTAGTCAGCTAGTTTAAAAAGTTGACATAACAAAAATTAATGAAGATCTAATGTAATGCTCCCTCTTGAATCTCTCATGGAATAATGATAACTATTATGCTATTTCTGTATAGTGTAAGTTCATTTTTTCCTGCAGGTATGCTTTCATTAACCTAATTCTGAGAGTGTCATCTGGAACATTCACAAGGGGAAAGGCAGCACTAATTAAGGGTTTTACATACATGGATGACAAAAAGTCCATAACATCTGTGTTTATGAGCTTAAGGCTACTGTAAAAATGTCCATTTCACCTGTTTGACTTAATTTTAACTCCACAGCCCATAAGGTTAATTGACTTTACGTTTTTGTCCCGTATAAGCCTTCATCCTTCCATCCTTTAACAATTACATTTTTATCAGTCTATCGTCCATATATTTGATTTAATTTTAAGTAAAGCATGGAATATGAGCTTATTTCAAGATTTCAGATTAATTTAACAATGACTAAAAAAAGCACATAAATAAGGTGATCTTGAATCCGATTAGCTGAGCTTGTTACCAATGTTAAAGCTATATGTGTTAGTTTTCATACTTGCAGTACAGGTTTATATAATTGAGATCTCAGCAGTTTAGCAAGATTGATATCAATTCATAGTAATTATTTGATCTTGCATCTGACTGAACCAGTTATCACTCTAACAGTAATATTTGTACATGTTTATAAGTTTTATTAAACTTGGAAAATAAGTTTTTGTTTCAAGATCTCAAATGAAGTGGCAACTAGTTGCATGAGTTTGTAAACACTTTATTTATCATCTGATTTGGATCAATTTTGATAAATGGGCTAACATCATGAAGGTGTCAAGTGAATTTTATTAAGAGCAATGTCGAATTATATAGTAATGAAGTGATCAGGCATCAGATTGGCTAAGCTTCTTATGATTTTCAATAGAGTATTTCTAATCAAATTTGGATCTAACTTAGTAAATATGTTTAAATCATCAAGATGTTTAATGACTTTATCCTATAAAGTAGTTGAGCTTGTATCTCAAAAACTGTGCTTGTTTGTATGACTTTATCAAACTTGATAACTAAGTGTATCTAGTCAAGATTTAAGACAAGATACATTATGAGAAATATCAAATCATATTAAAATTGCAACTCTTATGTCTGCAGTGTGGCAGTTTATAGTGATGCCTAATATTGGGCCATCATGTCAGAAACATGTAGCATGATGTCCAACCAGTAACATTGCCAGGCAGTACCATTTTCTTAAGTTTTTCGTATAACACAGCTTGGGATCAAACACACGACCTTCCACATCCGAGGCAGATGCTCTAACCACTAGGCTACCAGAGCAGTCTACCAAAGACTTGTAAAGGTGATACAACATGGTAGTTCAAGTTAAGAAAAGAATCTTGATTGTTAATTTTCCAACTGAATTGCAATGTAATTTGAACATTATTATTCTTAATATTAATTTCGTCTATTGTGACAGTAAAACAATCATTCAAATGACTTGCTTAATTTAGTTTAGAGTAAATAAATTTCATTCAAAACTACTGACCAAATTTGTTCAGGTATACACAACCCAACAAGCATCAGGCAGACATCAAACTGACCGTGCAGACAGAAGAAAATATAAAGATGGGAAATCTACTCTATATCTGATACATGAAACAATCATTCAAATCAGTCATGTCTAGGAAGTTGCGAAAACTGAGGTTACACTTGTAAAATACAATGCAAAGCAATTTAATGTGTCAGTTACATCATTTAAGCACCTGAGGACATCAGTCAATAATATTATACCTGGGACTTTGAACTTCCTTCTTCAAGAAGTATGCACTTAGCCATATAAAAACTTATATTAAAAAAAGATATTTTATGCTAACGTAAAATTTGTTTTATAAACAAAGAAACATTTCACAGGCAATGTTCTTTCAAATAAGAAAGAAAATATATTTTCATTTTACATTGAAAGAAAACACCCATCTGGCACTACAAATTATTCTGGTGATTTTCATATGCATATACAGTGAAACCTATCTTGAAAGACCACAACGTAGTGAGACCATCTGTCTTGAGAGACCACATTCTCAATGCATAAATTTATTGGTTATATAGCATTGTGACCTGTAATGAGAGACCACCTGTCTTAAGAGACCATAATGTTATCGTAGAACGGGTGGTCTTTCAAGATAGGTTCTACTGTAATATTATTAAAAATGTTATGTACAATTTACACCATATCAGTCATATGATAAATATAATTATTATTTTGTGTATATAATCATTTGTTTTAATAGATTGCTGTTCTCTTGATTTTATATGCATCCATGTTCCTATTGGTCGATCCCTCTTGTTAAATACTTGGTATAAAATTTAGGTTTTACAGTTTGTGCAACGTATCTAGTATGTTTGTATGCCCACTATCGATATCAATAACGAAAACAGTTGGTGTGATAAAAATGCACAGAAATATTCATTTCATTCACTGAATTATAATTTATAACCCAATTCTGACCAGGAAGACCCTAACACTGTCATTATCTGTGGATTGTGCTTAATATTCTTTCCTTGCTAACACTGTGTCATGTTATGTTTACAATATACTATGGGTGAGTCTATTTTCCTCTGACTGCAGAGCGACATAGTTCATCCTGTTTGGTAACTGCCAGATAATTCCACAAATTAACATAAACTTGAGAATAATAGCTCTTTGCACACATGTACATAGAAATTAAACCTTTAGTTAAATCCATGTGAAATGCAAATTTGTAGTTGTCGTTCTTTTCCATGATTTGACATAGTGAATATCAGAAGTGAATTGACATAGTATGTACATTCTATGTATATACACATGTAGTTGTACATCCACCCCTTTCCTGAAAATAGACTTTTACCAGGAACTGGAAGTAAACAAACAAGCAAGGTAGACATTTGCTATGAAAATTTCTGTTTGAGATGAAACATGCAGTTCCCCTCGGTCATACTACTATTTTAAATTATAAATCAATAACGTAAGCCACCAAGTTCTAAATTTTTAAACTTTAATATATGGTTGTTTTTAAACAAATATGGAGGGTACAAACAAATGGGGATGTTTATTCAGACTGTAGGAAGAGCTATATGAAGGGAAAGAAATCAGTTTAGGAGCTGATGTAGATTGCCTTCAATGTATTTATCAAATATTTACCAACAGAGTCCAAAAAACCAGTCTTCATTACAAGAGAACCATTTAGTAGTAAGTAATATTTAACACTGTTTTGAAATGTGTCACTTTTATTTACTTTGCTCTGGTTTAACCGTGATTGTTATGACAAAAATGAATTTCTGCATTTACTCATATTTCAAAACTCTTGTGATCTTCAAAATATAGTACACTATATTTATTTTTGGAAACGATCTATGGTGATCATGACCAGTAAACCTACGTGGATTTTCCAAACTTTGTTCAAGCACATATTTAGCCAATACCACATTTAATCCCCATGAGCGATATAGCCATACATTTAGCCAAATATGCATTTCTAAGACTTATTACTGTAGGTTACAATAGAAACATTGCAGGCAATGGCCAACACTGATATAAGCATACATTTACACAACAGTATGGAATGAAACACTGCGGAGGATGGCCAAATATTGTTAATTATAGAGCTTCAAATTCTAACAGAGGCCAGATTTGAGTAAATGAAAAAGCTCAAGTGAAATAGGAAGTTGTTTAAAGCAAATCAGAGTTCGGAATTTAGAACAGCAGATATAGATATTGTATATGTTGTTACACTCCACACGGGATAAGATGCATTTGCTGCACCACCTCTCAAGTTAACCAGGTTCATATAAATACATTAATGCCTCTTCACTGCACGAAACTGGTAGTTGTGACTGATCTGGTGATTATGTATATGTTTTCTCGCAATTATATCGATGGGTCTCAATTCCATTAGTGACCCTTTTGTTAAATGTGGCCCCCACATGAATTAGTCTTGCAACCCATTCACAAGATTTGCCTTTTAACGTGGAGCAATTCTTTGGCATATCGATATCCAAAGAGTCGCAGTGCAAGTGTTCATTAAATCTTTCAATAATTGCCTGATCGCGATGTGCTCACGTCTGATCATAGCGTGGTTTTCTTGCATAATGGTTACTACATGCAGAAATGCTTTGCAAGGATCAACGTGTATCAATTGTGATCAGCGCAGGAGTCCTAGCGCATACGTTTGTTAAAGCACTGCCGAGACCACAGTTAAACTTTTGAACGATAAAGTTTCAACGTATTTGCATCTATTTGCATCGTCTATGACAATCTACGCTCATTTGTATTCCGTTTATACACGTTATGTGGTAAAACAAAATATCTGTCTGATGAACGTCTTTTGGTAAACTTATATCAAACTGTCCATGTTGAATAATTCTGTGAAGTGAAATATACATTTGACATATGGCATGTTGTGACAACCAATATGCGGTTCCAGGACATGTGACAACTGCTGCATCGGCGAGATTTTAACTCTCGAATAGCATCTTGTACTATATTTAATCGACTCCAGCAGCAGAGAGGGTGAACAGACCAACGTTTTAGATGTGTCTTTTTGGCAAACAAACAGCCTCCTACGAAACCGAAGAAAAGAATAATGTAGAAAACATAACTAAGTCCTCTGTCCAACAGAGACACCCATTAATTGTCACAACCTCTCTTCTGCTACGAATTAAATGATATCATATAACAATACTGGCAGGAGAATAATTAACAACTAGATTAGCTCGAGAGCGACTAGCGGCGATTAAGAAATGTGCACCCGTCAGTGATTCTCTCAGATAAACATTACAACAGCGACAAGAATCTCAAATTGATTTTGAGAGGGCACTGACTAATTATTCAAATTGTTACTACAACCACTAAATAAGTTATATATTGAAAGAAGGAGAAGAAGTAGCAAAGGGTGTTCTTGCTGAAATTGAAACAATCACAGAGAGAACCGGAGAAACATCAAGACTTTTACAAAACCTTCCTGCTCAAATGTCTCAATCGGCAAGACATCAATCTGGTCCGAAAAAGAGGGATGAAAAATATAGTCGAACAATTACGTAACATTTACTAAGGATACTTTAACAACAGTATATAAAAAAATCGATATTGTTGCTACGCGTTACGAAGATAGAAAAAGAATGTTGAAACCGGAACATTAAACATATATATGAGATATGCAACACTGGGCTGATGTACTTTAAAAAACTTAAAGCTAAAACAAGTCGAGTTGATACAAAATTTGATATAGACGCACCCTTGCTCAAAGATGAATCTGTATTTTTAAAATTAAAAGTTTACTTTCTTAAAAACAGTGTTTAGTCAGCTAGTTTAAAAAGTTGACATAACAAGAATTAATGAAGATCTAATGTAACGTTCCCTCTTGAATCTCACATGGAATAATGATAACTAGTATGCTATTTCTGTTTAGTGTAAGTTCATTTTTTATGAAGGTATACTTTCACTAACCTAATTCTGAGAGTGTCATCTGGAACATTCACAAGGGGAAAGGCAGCACTAATTAAGGGTTTTACATACATGGATAAAAAAGTCCATAACATCTGTGTTTATGGGCCTAAAGCTACTTTAAAAATGTCCATTTCACCTGTTTGACTTAATTTTAACTCCTGAGGCCATAAGGTTAAGTGACATTACGTTTTTGTCCCGTATAAGCCTTCATCCTTCGATCTTTTAACAATTACATTTTTATCAGTCTATCGTCTATATATTTAATTTAATTTTAAGTAAAGCATGGAATATGAGCTTATTTCAAGATTTCAGATTAATTCAACAATGACTAAAAAAAGCATATAAATAATGTGATCTTGTATCCTATTAGCTGAACTTGTTACCAATGTTAAAGCAATATTTGTTAGATTTCATAATACTTGCAGTACAGGTTTATATAACTGAGATCTCATCAGGTTAGTAAGATTGATATCCATTCATAGTAATTATTTGATCTTGCATCTGACTGAACCAGTTATCACTCTAACGGTCATATTTTTATATGTTTATAAGTTTTATTAAACTTTGGAAAATAACTTTATTTTTCAAGATCTCAACTGAAGTGGCAACCAGTTGAATGAGTTTGTAACCACTTTATTTATGATCTGATTTGGATAAATTTTGATAAATGGGCTAACATCATGAAGTTGTCAAGTGAATTTTATTAAGAGCAATGTCGAATTATATAGTAATGAAGTGATATGGCATCAGATTGGCTAAGCTTCTTATGATTTTCAATAGAGTAGTTCTAATCAAACTTAGTAAATAGGTTTAAATCATAAAGATGTTTTATGACTTTATCCTATAAATTAGGTGAGCTTGTATCTCATAAACTGTGCTTGTTTGTATGACTTTATCAAACTTGATAACTCTAGTCAAGATATAAGGCAAGCTAGATTATGAGAAACATCCAATCCTATTCAAATTGCAACTCTTATAAGGTATGCAGTGTGGCAGTTTATAGTGATGCCTAATATTGGGCCATCATGTCACAAAGACGTAGCATGATGTCCAACCCAGTAACAGTGCCAGGCAGTACCATTTTCTTAAGTCTTTCGTATGACTCAGCTTAGGATCAAACCCACGACCTTCCACATCCGAGTCAGATGCTCTAACCACTAGGCCACCAGAGCAGTCTACCAGAGACTTGTAAAGGTGATACAACATGGTAATTCAAGTTAAGAAAAGAATCTTGACTGTTAATTTTCTAACTGAATTGCAATGTATTTTGAACATTATTATTTTTAACATTAATTTCGTCTATTGTGACAGTAAAACAATCATTCACAAGACTTGCTTAATTTAGTTTAGAGTAAATAAATTTCATTCAAAACTACTGACCAAATTTGTTCAGGTATACACAACCCAACAAGCATCAGGCAGACATCAAACTGACCGTGCAGACAGAAGAAAATCTGCTCTATATCTGATACATGAAACAATCATTCAAATCAGACAAGTCTGGGAAGTGGCGACCGCAGAGGTTACACTTGAAAAATACAATGCAAAGTAATTTAAGGTGTCAGTTACATCATTTAAGCATCTGAGGACATATATCAATAATATTATACCTGGGACTTTGAACTTTCTTCTTGAAGAAGTATGCCCTTAGCCATATAAAAACTTCTATTAAAAATTATATTTTATGCTAAAGTAAAATTTGTTTTATAAACAAAGAAACATTTCACAGGCAAAGTTCGTTCAAATAAGGAAGAAAAGATATTTTCATTTTACATTGAAAGAAACCACCCAACTGGCACTACAAATTATTCTGGTGTTTTTCATATGCATATACAGTGAAACCTGTCTTGAAAGACCACAGGCTAGTGAGGCCACCTGTCTTGAGAGACCACATTCTCAATGCACAAATGTATTGATTATATAGCATTGTGACCTGTTATGAGAGACCACCTGTCTTAATAGATCATACTTTTATCCTAGAACGGGTGGTCTTTCAAGACAGGTTCTACTGTAATATTATTAAAAATGTTATGTACACTTTACACCATTTCAGTCATATGATAAATATAATTATTATTTTGTGTATTTAATCATTTTTTTAATAGTTTGCTGTTCTCTTGGTTTTATATGCATCCATGTTCCTATTGGCCGATCCCTCTGTTAAAAACTTGGTATAAAATTTAGGTTTTACAGTTTTTGCAACATTTCTAGTATGTTTGTATGCCCCCTACCGATATCAATAATGAAAACAGTTGGTGTCATAAAAATGCACAGAAATAGTCATTTCATTCACTGAATTATAATTTCTAACCCTATTCTGACCAGGAATACCATAGCACTGCCATTATCTGTGGATTGTGCTTAATATACTTTCCTTGCTAACACTGTGTCATGTTATGTTTACCATGTACTATGGGTGAGTCTATTTTCCTCTGACTGCAGAGCGACATAGTTCATCCTGTTTGGTAACTGCCAGATAATTCCACAAATTACCATAAGGTTGAGAGTAATAGCACTTTGCACACATGTACATAGAAATTAAACCTTTAGTTAAATCCATGTGAAATGCAAATTTGTAGTTGTCGTTCTTTTCCATGATTTGACATTGTAAATATCAGAAGTAAATTGACATAGTATGTACATTCTATGTATATACACATGTAGCTGTACATCCACCCCTTTTCTGAAAATATATTTTTTCCAGGAACTGGAAATAACCAAACAAGCAGGGTAGAATTTTGCTATGAAAATTTCTGTTTGAGATGAAACATGCAGTTCCCCTCCCCCCGGTCATAATACGATTTAAAATTATAAATCAATAAATTAAGCGACCAAGTTCAAAACTTTTAAAATTTAATATATGGTTGTTTTTAAACAAAATTGGAGGGTACAAACAAATGGGGATGTTTATTCAGACTGTAGGAAGAGCTATATGAAGGGAAAGAAATCAGTTTAGGAGCTGATGTAGATTGCCTTCAATGTATTTATCAAGTATTTACCAACAGAGTCCAAAAAAACAGTTTTCATTACAAGAGAACCTGTTAGTAGTAAGTAATATTTAACATTGTTTTGAAATGTGTCAATTTCATTTACTTTGCTCTGGTTTAACCGTAATTGTTATGACAAAAATGAATTTTTGCATTTACTCATATTTCAAAACTCTTGTGATCTTCAAAATATAGTATACTAGATTTATTTTTGGAAGCCATCTATGGTGATCATGACCAGTAAACCTACGTGGATTTTCCAAACTTTGTTCAAGCACATATTTAGCCAATACCACATTTAATCCCCATGAGTGATATAGCCATACATTTAGCCAAATATGCATTTCTAAGACTTATTACAGTAGGTTACAATAGAAACATTGCAGGCAATGGCCAACACTGTTATAAGCATACATTTACACAACAGTATGGAATGAAACACTGAGGAGGATGGCCAAATATTGTTAATTATAGAGCTTCAAATTCTAACAGAGGCCAGATTTGAGTAAATGAAAAAGCTCAAGTGAAATAGGAAGCTGTTTAAAGCAGATCAGCCTTTGGAATTTAGAACTGCAGATATAGATATTGTATATGTTGTTACACTCCACACCGGAAAAGTTGCATTTGCTGCACCACCTCTCAAGTTAACCAGGTTCATATAAATACCTTAATGCCTCTTCACTACACGAAACTGGTAGTTGTGACTGATCTGGTGATTATGTATATGTTTTCTCGCAATTATATCGATGGGTCTCAATTCCATTAGTGACCCTTTTGTTAAATGTGGCCCCCACATGAATTAGTCTTGCAACCCATTCACAAGATTTGCCTTTTAACGTGGAGCAATTATTTGGCATATCGATATCCAAAGAGTCGCAGTGCAAGTGTTCATTAAATCTTTCAATAATTGCCTGATCGCGATGTGCTCACGTCTGATCTAAGCGTGGTTTTCTTGCATAATGGTTACTACATGCAGAAATGCTTTGCTAGGATCAACGTGTATCAATTGTGATCAGCGCAGGAGTCCTAGAGCATATATATGTTAAAACACTGCCGAGACCACAGTTAAAAATTTGAACGATAAAGTTTCAACGTCTTTGCATCTATCTGCATCGTCTATGACAATCAACGCTCATATGTATTCCGTTTATACACGTTATGTGGTAAAACAAAATATCTGTCTGATGAACGTCTTTTGGTATGCTTATATGAAACTGTCCATATTGAATAATTCTGGGAAGTGAAATATACATTTGACATATGGCATGTTGTGACAACCAATATGCGGTTCTAGCACATGCGACAACTGCTGCATCGGCGAGATTTTAACTCTCGAATAGCATCTTGTACTATATTTAATCGACTCCAGCAGCAGAGAGGGTGAACAGAACAACGTTTTAGATGTATCTTTTTGGAAAACAAACAACCTCCTACGAAACCGGAGAAAAGAATAATGTAGAAAACATAACTAAGGCCTCTGTCCAACAGAGACACCCATTAATTGTCACAACATCTCTTCTGCTACGAATTAAATAATATCATATAACAATACTGGCAGGAGAATCATTAACAACTAGATTAGCTCGAGAGCGACTAGCGGCGATTAAGAAATGTACACCAGTCAGTGATTCTCTCAGATAAACATTACAACAGCGACAAGAATCTCAAATTGATTTTTAGAGGGCACTGACCAATTATTAAAATTGTTACAACAACCACTAAATAAGTTATATATTGAAAGACAGAAGGACAAAAAGTAACAAAGGGTGTTCTTGATGAAAATGAAACAATCACGGAGAGAACCGGAGAAACATCAAGACTTTTACAAAATCTTCCTGCTCAAATGTCGAAACCGGCAAGACATTAATCTGGTCCGAGAAAGACGGATGAAACATATAGTCGAACAATTACGTAACATTTACTAAGGATACTTTAACAACAGTATATAAAATAATCGATATTGTTGCTACGCGTTACGAAGATAGAAAAAGAATGTTGAAACCGGAACATTAAACATACATATGAGATATTCAACACTGGGCTGATGTACTTTAAAAAAAAAAACTAAAATAAGTCGAGTTGATACAAAGTTTGATATAGACGCACCCTTGCTCAAAGATGAATCTGTAGGCGATTATCAGTTTTATTCTTATAATACAGTACTAAAGCAAAATAATCGATGAAGGATCGAACTTAAAGTCCAGGATACAAGCAAATACTTTGTATCCGCTAAGGCACTAATTGAAGGAGAAGGAGATCTTGTAACAACTGCTAATGTAGAATATGACCCAAATGTCGAGTTGGTTTTGTTAATAACGGTATTATAGCGTTGTTTAGTAGCGCTAGATATACGATTTGTAGAAGAGATATTAAATCTGTTGAGCATGATGTTGATGTCGCCACAACAATAGTGGGTTTAGCTATATATTCTGATGATTATACAAGATCGGCTGGGCCATCTATGATGTTTCTAAGGATGTTACAGATAGTGCTGAACATGTTAAATATGTTAAAATAAAGGCGATTCGAGATACTGTAATTGCTGATCCCTCAGCTGGATATACGAGACCACCTGGTGCTTTTGATGTTCTAGATGTTAATGATAATTACAACCCTGGGTTTGCAACAAACGCGTCAATGTTGCATGGACCGCGTAGATTATTTTCATGTGTAATTCCACTGCCTCGTATTTTCGGATTTTGCAGAAATGTTAGATTATCTTTAAAGCTAAACACATTGCTGATATTCCTTGAAAGAACAAATGATGATAATGAGGCAATCTGGCGAGTTGTTGGTGTTGCTGATTGTAAAACAAATATGAACAAAGCTATCATTGTGGATGCCAGTAAAGGCTCCATCAATACATTTCTATCATTTATGGATAAAGGTAGTAAATCATTGTTATCATGGTTATCAACAACGACGGATATTACAATGGCATATAGCATCAAAACAGGGTGTTTCTACGCCGCGGCGTATATTTGTTGCGCTACAGGTTAAACACGTTCAAATTCACATCACGAACTATATGATATTTGACAAACTCGGACTTACCGAGGTTTGGCTAAGAATAAATGGCCAACAAGAACCATCATAAGATACTTTACTTAACTAAAAAACAAAACCAAATAGCACGCGCTTATCATCGTTTGCTGAATGTAGATACCAGTCTGCAGATATCGCAATTAGATTTTAGAAACTTATATCCGATTTATTACTTTTCGCTGGAACATCTCGATTTAACCAGACAGAGTGTCGTTGACATACACTTCCGAGCTCTAGTAACACAACGTCCTGTTGTAGCTGCAGGTCCGCTGATTATTTACGGTGATTACAGAGCAATCGCGATTATACCCATGACAAAGCGATGTTACTCGAGGGTGCTGGTGAACGAATGAGGGTAGTTGATGCACCAGTGGAAAAATTATAACAAAATTAAATCACTAGTATTATTAATAATGTCGTATAGTCACGTTAGTGTTATTCTGACTCATGGTCCGATTAAAACGTTGCAGTTGGATGCAGCTCCAAAATGTGGAACTGCAACATAGTTAAAACACTCGCTGATGTCTGGCGGTCAGAATAAACTATCACTGACACCACGTCAGATTAAGTATTTCAATGATGCAAACAAATTATAAAAGGTGTTCAAGTTACTCTCTTTCTCTCTCACTGCGGGCGCTAACTTGACTAAATCAGGTGGTATGTTCCCACTTATCGCGGCCATACCAGCATTTATTGCTGCCGCCGCCCACGCAGTCGCGAAAACTGCGGCGTTAGGAGCAGTTGGAACAGCGGCAGGAATGATACTAGAGAAAGCAACGAGAAAAGGATATAAATAAGGGAAGTGGTCTAAGGTTACCGTATTCATAGTACAATGGAAAATGCCTGAGATTGCCAGGGACGTTTTACTAAAACTGCTGTCAAATTTTGATTTAATTGATGTTGCTAAAATATTAGGAAGAGCATCAGGGAGAGTGAACAGATCAAAGTTTACAAGCGTCAATTTAGCAAACTGAGGATTCTCGAAAATGCTTATATAGGCCTCAATTTAGCGAACTGAGGATTCCTTGAAAATATTTAATTTTTATTTTTCAGTAAAAAAAAAAAAATTAAAATAAAAAAAAAACGACGCCGACATCTTCGATGTTGTAGTTGGCGTTCACCCCCGTTGCTGCGTTACGCTAACCGAATTAGCAATAAATACGAAGATGAATTAGCGATATATTTTTTATATAAAATGTCAAACATCGGAGAAGCACAAATAACTAGATTAACACGAGAACGGTTGGCTGCAATTAAGAAATTTCTCCCGGTGAGAGATTCTTTCAGAGATAATTTGCAGGCGCGTCAACAAGCAAAAGAAGATTTTACCACTGACACTAAAGAATTATTTAAGCCTATAACTACGGCAACCAGGGAAGTTGTAACCGCGATAAAACAATCACAACCTGAGGTAAAACCTAAAACATTGTATGATGAACGAGTTCAGGAGCTACGAAATAAATTTACCGAGGATACTTTAGCATATATCGATAAAACTGATATAAATGATTTAGTAGATTTTGCTGCGCAGGGGTATTACACTAAAGGAGGATATTTGAAACTTGGACAATCTGGTTATATTAAAAACGTAGGTGATATGGCTAAAGCAGTTTATAAAATTAAATATCAACTACCACAAATTAATAATGATGATGCAAATTATCAGGCGTACGTACTTTCTGTTGCAAAAGAATATGGTGAATTTCAAAAAGAAAAAAAGGAAATGATATCTGAACAAAAACGATTAAAAGCTGAACAGCAACAACGAGAGAAAGAACAACGAGAACGATTAAAACAAGAACAAGCAGAAGAAAGAAAACGAGTACAATCAACTCCAAAAAAACGAGGACGACCACGAAAACAACCAGATCCTGTTATTCAAGACCCTGTTATAGAAGATCCTCAACGAGAAGAACCTGAAGAAGAAAAATCCGGCGAGGGATATCGCGGTGGAAATTTAATACCCTGTTCAAGAAGTGTCCTCGATGATATATCACGGTTAGAAGTTCTTATTGGAGGAAAACGAGCTGGAAATAATTCCCCGGAAATAATTAACGAGGCAACTGAAATCTGTCAGCGGTTATTTCAAGGACATGTAATGGATATCGGACTATATCGTAGTTTTATTGATGAACTTACCGATGATTATTACAGTGATTAGACATATAGCATTTAAATAAAATGATAATACATCGTAGTATGAACAGAGCAAGACCTGTTTACGTTGTATACTCAAGATTGCCGGTTTATAAACTTACTTATGGCAATGGACTTGGTGATATTGTCACTGGATTGTTTACTAGAATTGCTCCCAAAATTTTACCTGTTGGTAAAGAAATAGCGTCAAAAGCTATTGGTGTTTTCGGTGAACGAGCTGGTAAAGTTATCGGTGATAGCGCATTTGATATACTAGGTGATGCAAAGGAAAAACTTATGTCGTTGGCAAGAGGTTCTCCAAAGAAAAATCTAAGAAATTTACAATTACAGTCTACGGAACAAATGCCACTTCAAATAGGTAACGCGATTAATAAAATTGCAGTTGCATGGTTAAGGAAAAAAAAATGGTTCTGGTTTGGCGCGTTTAAACATTTAGATCAACTACGTTAATATAAAATGTTCCAGGATGAGATTGATGATGCCTTTAAAGTAGATGATCCTGTATCAAGGAATAATTATATACGCGATTATCAGTATTTTTCATATCAAGCTCATGATCCAGATACAAGGTCAAGAATTGAACTTAGATTCGATGACACATCTAAATACTTCTTGCCGTGTGAAGCATTCATCGAAGTAGAAGGACAGCTGCGGAAAGGTGATAATAATAAGACTCCGTTTGTAGATGCTGATGATCTCGAAAAAATTCCGATTGGATTTGTCAACAATGGAATAATGGCGTTGTTCAACAACGCTCAGTATAGTACTGGTTCTTCTAGAATTGAATCTATCGATAACGATGTTGATATTGCAACTACAATTATAGGTTTAGCTAGATATTCTGATGATTTTATTAAATCTGCGGGTCATTCGATGATGTTTGCGAAGGATACTTCCGATCACGCTGATCATCGTCAATTTACTACAAGAACACCAAATAAACTAGATAATACTGCCTTCGCTGATGCTGCTAAAAGTGAACCTGTTGTTGTAGGTAGTAATCCTAATTACAACGCAGGATTTGCATCACGAAAAACAAACATAGATTCCCTTGGTAGATTTTCATGTACGATTCCGTTGTCGCATATATTTGGATTTTGCAGAGATGTCCGGCGAGTGATATTTGGTGCTAGTCATACTGTAACACTCACACGAAGATCAACTGATGAGTATGCTCTTTGGCGTGGTCCTAATCCTGTAGAAGATGGTAGTGTAACATTAACAAAATTAGCGTTGTGGATGCCAGTTATGACTCCATCGTTGGCTGTTGAGACTCGGTTGTTATCATTTATGGACCAAGGAGGAAAATCAATGATAAGTTGGTGCGATGTTACAACAGCTACTACATCCGGTACAGGTACTGGAGTTTTTACTTGGCAACTTGCGTTGACGAAAAATGTTTCCGCACCGAGACATGTTTTTGTTGTGTTACAAAACTCGAATAGAATTCAAAAAATAGCTGGTGTTGCAAATGATAGTCAACAATTAAGATCTCATATGATATTTGACAAATGTGATGTCAGTGAAGTATCATTGCGAATAAGTAATCAACAAGAACCCGCAGAAAATCTTATCATCGACTACGATAATAATCAAATAGGACGAGTTTATCATCGATTGTGGTCATTTATGGGTCGTGATCAAAACATCAATACTGGACTTCAAATATCACAATTGGATTTTAAAGAATTATATCCGATTTATTACTTTTCTTTGCAACATCTTGATCTATCTAAACACTCTACCATTGATGTAAAATTCCAAGCTCGTATCGGTGATGCTCTTGGAGGATTTAGAGCAGTTGCTGTTATTCTCAGTGATAAAAATATGATACTTGAAGGTGGTGGTGGAAGAATGAGAGTTATTGATGCACCAGTGGACAACATGTAAGTGAAATCCATTGGATTTTTCATGGAATTTCATCGAAATTCAGAGACATGTAATTGAATCAATTGATGTTATATAAAAATGTCGTATAACACTATTAATGTTACATTAACACATGGTCAGATAAAAAAACTTCAATCGAGTTCAGCTAAAAAATGTGGAACTACGATTACGCTAAAACATAATCAAATGACCGGCGGATCAAATAAGTTATCGCTGACGAAAACTCAAGTTAACCATTTTAATAGAGCTTTTAAAGAAAAGCGGGGGGTTCAGATTACGCTATCTGCGGCTGCTATAGCAAATATGATAAAAATCGGAGGATTTTTTCTGTTGTTGGCTGCAATTCCAGGGTTGATTGCGTCAGCTGCTCCGGCAATTCTTGGAGCGTTAGGAACTGGTGCAGCAGGAGCACTTGCTTCTACTGTTGTCAATAAAGTTCTTGGTAACGGTCTAAAAGGAAAATCCACGAGAAAAAAAAGGGGGAAAGGATTCAGACTACCAGGAAGTCGATTCACAAGATATTACAAAACCAGTTAGTGAAATCCTATGGATTTTCACCAATGTCAAATTTTGATTTACTCGACGCAGTAAAAAAAACTCCCAATAAAACATTTCAGAGGTGTATTCATGAAGGATAAATTACCGGCAGCACCAACGATACCAGAAACTGGCATAATTAATCTAGATGATAACACTGGACCTGGAACTCATTGGGTTTGTTACGCGATATATCCAGCGTCGATTATTTATTTTGACTCGTATGGATTACCACCTCCGATTGAATTTGTCAAATATATATCGAAATTACAACGTGAACAATCTAAGGAATTTTCAATTCCGGTTTGGTATTCAACGTTACCCACGCAAACATTAACAGATCCTCCAATATGTGGGCAAGAAACCCTTAACGCGTTAATGGTTATCTCCGCAAATCCTAAATTAATAAAGCCATCCACGAATACACAACGATGAAATCATCAATGAAAAATCAACAATGATTCATCATCGATGAATTTAACAAATAGCACATATATAACAATGTCAGATATTTTTGGAAGATCAGTAACACGTGTTCCCGAATCGGTTACTATCGGACAAGTAAAACAAAAATCAACAAAGCTATCTCATCGATAGCAAATTTAGATGAATTAAAAAAAATATATGATCAAATAAATGATATAATACAATTAAAAAAAAACATCGATGATGTTAAAGTTGCCTCTGATGACTCCGTCAATGATTTAAAAAAAACTACAGCAACAATATGACGATCATATAAAGACATTTACAGGTTTACAAAAACTTCCCTTGATAACATTGATAAACCTCTAACCGCGTTTTTTGGTAACCCATATGTTACAGCACCGAGTCTTAAATCGATAGAGAATTCTATGTTAGAACTAGCAAAACTTCAATCCGAATATGAAGGACATGTAAAAAAAATTTACTACATTTCGTAATAACCTCATTAATATGTTTATTGGAAGTGAACTTAGTAAAGTCGATATAAAACTTCCTGATATTAAAACATCCATCGATGGTTTTAAAACGACCACTGAAAAAATCGACAAGTTCTTCGGAAAAAATGCAAAACTAGTTGATATTAAAACACCTCTCACAGACATTATTACGAAACTTGATGAAATAACCACGATTAATTCCCGGTTAGGTGTTATTCGCAACACGAAATCAATTTCAGATTTAATCGCGATTAATAAAAAATCCATCGATGATCCTAAAACGACCACCGATGCCATCGAAGCGGATGGAACAAATATGGCAGCAATAGTTGAAAAAACAAAAATTCCTCATGATAAAACTATCAACGTAGTATACACGATTCAACATGGATTATTTGCGTGGACACCTACAAACAACAAATTAAATATCACTGCAACCGTAAAGGGTATTTATCGATTAACGTTAGTGACACCAACGTTGTTTACGTTATCATCGTCGAGTTCAACCGGGGTAAATAATACGATATCAACAATCATCGACAAGGATACAACTGAACAATTCACGATTATATCCAATGATAATAATCTAGCAAGGGTTTCAATGTCATGGTATGTTGAATTTGTAGCTGATTTAAGTAAACAGTTAAATTGAAATGGAAATGGAAATCCTTTGGATTTCAACAACGAATTTCCATTGTTGATTACGTTAATAGATAAAATGTCAACAACGTCATTGTTATCGCTGTCAGTGACAGCATTTGAATATCGTTATAACACCGTCAAAGAATTCAAAGACAAACTTGAAGCGTTAATTACCGAGTATAAAAAGAAAAAGAAAAAATACCAGCGTAGAATCACCGCGTTAGATGTAGCTGTTTACTCGGTATCAGGAGTAATTACCGGCGCTGGAATAATATTATCATCGGTGGTTATGATATCCCCTGTTGTTGTACCAATTTGTATTTCCGCAGCTGCAACAATCACTGGAATATTCACCACGATAACAAAAAAAATATCATCATGTTCTCAATGTAAATTAAACGATTACACAATTAAACTTATTACTGCGTCAAACGCTTATTCGGAATTGTCAATGTTGATATCGTCAGCGATTGACGATCAAATAATATCCGACGAAGAGTTCTCGAAGATGGTCCGGTTGTATGATTCAACGATTTCAAAATTGGAAAACAATAACAATAACAATGGCAACATCGTCGCAAGAAATCCTTCAACGAATAGCAACAAACACCGCCAACACAAAAAAAAGTTGATCTCGATGGTAACGAAAACACCAGAATTCAGCGTTGAATTTAATCCTCCGTTGGCAGTATCTGTGTTAGCGTTAACGCAATTAAGATGTTACTATAGTTGGCCTAATGTGCGATCAGAACCGTTCAATGGTAAACCCCCCAATAACAGTTTTACGTTTTCATGGAAAAAACCCGGTACTGATAAACCAACCACACATACAATACATCTGCCAACTGGTGCATACGATATCGAAGATATCAATGACGCAATCATAGAAGCCATCCAGGCAATCACAGGACCAAATATCATCGACGTCAAAGACGGCCCTGATAAATACCCAATTGAGATAAAAGGGCACGAGCCGTTGTTGTCAACGGTCATCGAAGTAAATTCACCGGATTACTCCGTAGATATATATATAATAGCTCAATTAAAACCTTATTTGGGTATCCTGAGTTTATTCAAGGCACCGTCGACATAAAAGATCTACCACGAGAACCATTGAGATCTGATTATTTTACCAAGAAAAAGGATGATCATGGTTTTTATTTTCGTGATGTTGATGGTATACCTAAATTAACATATGAAGTACAAGAACCAATATTACCTGGTTCTTTGGTGGATTCTAGCGCTGTTGGAAACATTTTTAGATTAATGAACAATGATTTTAATCGATTACTAGGTTATTTAATAACTGCAATAAGTGAAATTCCACCACGTCGTGATGATGTCATCAAATACATGGAAGTGTGTAATGAAATTATCACCGACATGGAAATTCATAATCATTTAAATATCGAACATATTCTCGGTGATAATTATCCCTCTTCATCAAGAATAGAATTTTCAGCAGCTAATAAAATCCGCGTCGAAGACATTCCCAATTTTAAATTTCCACGATATAATGTACCAGAAATGCGTAAACAACTCAACGACACCATCGACAATTACCTCCCAGGGATTCACAAAGCATGGTTGGATAGTCTTCCTGCGTTTCACCCAAGATTACCAGAACCTAAATATGCTGACTTCATCGATGATACAACACCAGCTGTTAATCCAGAATTAGATTACTCCGATGATGGCTTCTTTCGTACAATAATGGCAGCAGATGAAATAGTACACTATCGTGTGATAACAAACGACCAGAGTTCCGAGTATATAACACAAGGTCCAATCAAGTGGACATTTACATCACGATCTACCGGGAAAAGTTTCACAATCACGTACAATAGTTTATCTGCGAAATTCAACAGCATGAAGCGATTATATCAAACTCACCAACAACAACTTCGAAATCTTATTCAAGGATCCCTCGGAAATTATTTAAATTTTACAGGTGTAACAATTACACGTGATTTAATCAAGCAACACCAACAACAACTAAATCAAATTATCGCTGATATGAATTCATTAAATAAAACATTACTTAATGTGGTAAAAAACAATGAAGATTTTCAAAGAATGTTTTCGCTAAGAGATGAAAAAACTATATCTGATTATAAATTTCCAGGGTATGATGTACCAGCGATGAAAGCGTCAACGAGAAAATTCATTGACGAATTCTTCCCACAGATTCACGCGTTATGGTTTAAACTAATTCCGCCAGAAGCAATTTTAACATCAACGAATTCAGTATACCGCAACAACAAACACAGATCCCCCGGTAACGTTGATATATCGTCGGTGATTGCAATACACGTTATCTGTGATAGTATCTTAGGAAGTTTCGCAGTGGACGTTTCAAAATCAAACAACGCCAACCAAGGATATATCATGTACACATTTTCTCCGGACGTATCACCAGGGAGTCTCATAGTGAAAAACCCACCTAATTTTGACTTATCTCGAGCCCATTAATCCGTTCCTGTCCAGGATGAATTTTTCAATAACCGACCAAGAATTTAACCTAATTGACCTTCGCGGGGAAACACTACAAATAACGCTAGATGTAAAGTCGTAAACGATCTTACTATTTTCAAAATAGAAATTCATCGAATTTCATATATAGTATAATAAATGTATCAGCACACGCTAGTATCTATTCATGACAAAGAACTCCTTGAAAAGCTATCAGAGAGGTATTCGGGGGCAACACAACAAGTGAATTCTACGTGGATATAGTCATAGATAACCTAGATGAAAAATCCTTGTATTTTCAAGAGAAGTTTTTATTGAGTGATTATCAAATGTTAAATCTTCAGCAAAACGTTATAACCGTAGTACGTTTAACCCGTGATCAAATAATGCAATACGCCCATTCATGCCTGTCCGTGGAAGATCTTAAAAAAATCTTACACATTTTCTAAAATTGTTCATTTACGATTTCAGAGCTAAAAAAAATACTGCATAAACTTTTATACTTGTTATTGTTGACACACTAAAAGGTATTATACACACGTCATACAATTTTACTTCCCTGTTGTTGACACAGGTTTACAAACTTTATTCTAGTTGAGTAATCGCGCTTCATTATACATGCGTTTCACATTACCTGTGTACAGTTTATACAACAAGGAGGCTCTCTACGCGTGGGACTCAGCTTGCTCGATTAGAGCTTTTATCTGTCTCACCTTACAATTAATAAGTTTCCTTTGTTCATATTCAGCACTTAATTGTTTTCGTAAATGTTCTACGATCTTACATAATGGTACAAACACATTAACGTCTTCAGCATTAACTAAACTCTCACAGATAAATTTTTGAATGCGCTTGATTAGATAATACTGCTTAGCAAGTACATACTTTCCATTGTTTTGTGCGAATTCCATATCCTCAAAATCGGTCATTATTTGATCACAATCTAACCCCAAACAAAGTTTAATATTTTGATCTTTGAATTTGTTAATTTCAACAATAATACATCTGATATTTTCAGAATTCATATATACGAAAAGTATATTTGTTTAATTGTGAGTGGAAACCCTGAAAATTCTTTAGAATTTTTCGATGGAAATTTCCAAAATGAATTCTGGACACGCTAAGGTGTTGGTCATTTTAGCATGTCCAGAAGCTTAATGCGATTATAACGTGATGATGGTTATATACAATGGATGACGACGGCACATTCAACCCCACGATCTAGTTTGTATGGCGGTTGTATTATACATATACGACGGTACATTCAACCCCACGATCTAGTTTGTATGGCGGTTGTAATTATACATATACGACGGCACAATTACACATCACCGTTTTGATCCCCCTTAATGTATAAATATACACCAAGGGCGTCCAACGGTTACATATAATCACGAAGCGTATTCCCCTGTAAGTAGAGTCTAACTCGGATAGCGGGTTTGACCTACAAGAGGATACGTTTGGTGCGTGGAAGCACACGGACAGCACACAACAATAGATTATAGGCGATTATGGTTATATACAAATGCATGACAATGGTATAATACAATGCAATGAATGACGACGGCACAACAATAGATTATAGGTGATTATGGTTATATACAAATGCAATGAATGACGACGGCACAACAATAGATTATAACGTGATTATGGTATATATGTACAATGAATTGATTCAATGACAATGATAATGGATGAATGAATGGATGAATGAATGCAATGATAATGGTATATATGTACAATGAATTGATTCAATGACAATGGATGACGGGGGTGGGTCTACATTCATACGTGATCATTACAACCTAGACAAAATCCTAGGTTGTATGAATACCAAAAGATACCCATACAACCGGGAAGTGTATAGGTGTAATGATCACATGTATGATTTTCGAACGCGAAAACCCCCAATAACATAAGGTGCTTTTTTGGTATATAAGTCGTTGTTACACGACTAACAGAACAGCGCGGTGCGGTGATTTTATTCTTTGTTGTGTTTAATAGTGATCATTGTCAACCTTGAAGTAACACATAATATTTGAAGCAGACACTAAAAAAAAGTGACGTGTATATAAAACAGTTCTGTTAGTGCTCTACAAAAAGACAAAATTAATTATATGTTATTGAGATTCATAACAGCGAAACCAACCAATCAGAAATCAATGACTGTGTTTAAGATCCGTAACTGTGTTAGACCGTAATATATCTAAGGGAGTTATTCCCCTGCAATGCAAGATTACGTACTTATACATAAGTAAACTGAATTTTTTGTCCGTTTTTTCTGGACATCGCCGATTTTTGTACTCGTTCTGCAACAAGTCGTACTGATGGTACGCAAATACTAAAATATCTACCTGCTTCTGTTTTTGATTGAAAAACTATTTCCTCGTTATTTGCCGTATTAAACGACTTGACGAGTCTCTTCCTAAATGATTTATATGTACCAGTTTTCCCAGATGTAGTATTCTCACTTTGTGTAACAGCTCGTAAATTATTTAAGGAATTATTAGTCCTAATACCATCAATATGATCAATAACAAGACCATCCTTGATCAATCCGTTAAACACTTCATAGACGAAACGGTGATTGAGATACATTTTCTTTCCGGTGTTCAACCTCAAATACCCTTGATTATTCACAACTTCAATTGGTTTCTTGAGTCTACAGTGTCTAACAACACCATCACGAGACGCTTCGTAGTTGGTGATCACTGGATGCGGTTGAAATTCTTGGTTCATTTATATACATAATATTTTATTTGTCTAAATCATTATTTGGTTGAGATATATTATTTGAAAATCTTTCTATGTAGTCCTGAGCAGTTTTTATAATCTTGTCGCTGACGTCATTGACAGAGTCAGGATTTTTTTTTTTTTTTTTGTCATAATAACGCTTCAACTCTCTATAACGCTTACCACCTCAACTAATACATAACTGTGATTTGCCTCTAACACCTACCCCACAATACAAGCACGGAAGAGGACCTTTCGAACCATTTCTCACACTTTGCATATGATACCCACAGAACTCATTTCTGCATGATTTATTACACACGGTTACTGATCCAATCATGAGCCATTTGCAATGATTCATTATATAAAATACTTTTTTATTTAAATACTTGTTTTAATTATAATATGAAAGAATTCAAGAGATTAACGAAACATAAACCTAAATTCAATCTCGATAGAGTCTCTGATACACCAAAACGTATAAACGACGATAGCATGAAGGAGTTCAAGAGATTATCAAAAATTAATCCCCGATTTAATCGGGATAGAGTATCTGTTAAACCAAAACGTATAAACGACGATAGCATGAAGGAGTTCAAGAGATTATCGAAAATTAATCCCCGATTTAATCGGGATAGAGTATCTGTTAAACCAAAACGTATAAACGACGATAGCATGAAGGAGTTCAAGAGATTATCGAAAACTAATCCCCGATTTAATCGGAATACTAGATTCGATCTCGATAGAATCTCTGATATGAAGGAGTTTGAGAGATTATCGAAAATTAATCCTTGGAAAAATGCTAGATTTAATCTAGATAGAATCTCTGATATACCAAAAAGTCTAATAGATGACAAAACCATGTTGAGTAAAATCAACGACTGTTTTAATGAATTTAAGCGCGATGGAGCATCTCATACGTGGTCGACATTTCGAATTATCCACAACATCGAAGATGTCGGTGTCAATGTACTCGTAATCGATGCTACCATGAACGATACAAGAACAGCTGAGATAATCTCACACCTTGGCTCGAGGAGGTATTTTTTTAGAATAAAATTCATTATCGAAGTCGAAGGTGAATGGATTATCAGGGATAAATTTGAACCAATTCTCAAGGATAAAAAAACTGTCATTGTGAGTAGAGATTCCAAACCAGGAATTCTAACTGGAATTGACAAACCATACTACGAGAGATCTTATCCTGTAACAGCAGTTGTTTACGGAATATATCCGCTAAATGATAAGCCAAGTATTGCAAAACTAGCTCCTAGGAAATATTCAAGTTCACTGAATTGTGTAGCAACACGGGTAATGGAACACTTCACGAATGCATCCCGAGGAAACAAATTAACTGAACAACGACGAAAAAAAATAACCGAATGGGAACTGACAGTGAAACAGCGCAGGGCAATGATTTCCGATATAGCTAAATTAGAAGCATCATTAAAATTTCCAATATCGGTAGCGACAATAACCGGAGAAGTATTATACGAACCGAAATATCAATCGCGAGGAGCTCCAATTGAAATTATTGATCATAACAAACACGCGTGGACACCTGCAGTAATGGTATTTCCACGAGAACGAATCGTGAGATATATCCCCGGGGGATTTTCCGTGGGGTTTTGTAAGGATGTGTTCCACGAAGAGAGGTTATTCGATGTTATTCATGCGTTGTGTAAAGATGATCCTGTGTCAGTGTAGCTACTTCGCAGCGCTGAAGATTCCGAATCAGGATTTGATCAATTTGTAAGACCAAATGGAGAATTATATCGCGCTGAAGCGTTACACTCAAGGATGAAAAAAGCCGCTGTAAAATACTCAGGTGAAAATTCTAAAGAATTTTCCAATGAAAAACTACTCACGGATAGTTTTACGATTCCATCAGTGGTAGCTCATTTTGCACGAGAAAAGAACTCATGGCGTCCAACACTAAGTGATTTTCTCGAAGATGTTAAATCAAGCTGTCTTGAATTCAGTCATGGAGGACTGTGGAATACAAAATACCACCGCGAGGGTATGATTTCAATTGATATATCTGCGTGTTATCCAGGGAGTTTTCTAGGATATGGAGAATGTGCCAAGTACTTTAAAAGATTTGGACACCCCACACATGAAATGACTCGTGTTTCGGTTAATGGTCCATTGCCTGATTTTGATTTAACTTGATTCGCTCGTGTGGTATCATTTGAATTAGCGTCAGGATTACACCCGTGTAGCTATGTTTGGATTGGTAAACATATGTCTGTGAAACACTGGATGCCAATAGTGTTACTACGATATATGATTGATTGTGGTATGCTGATATCACTGATTATCAGCGAAGCAATTATATGCTATCGAGCTCAGAAAGAAGTTTGGCTACCACAACCCGATCTAGATGATATAATACGCGAACAACGAAAACAGTTTCCTGATTTCAATGAACAACAAATCATGGATTTGTCTAGGCAGTTATTTCAAATTGAAAATGGACTAGCAAAAGATTTTGGACGAAAAATAATCGGTAAATTTACTCAAGGTGGAAGATATGACAATGCAAAATATTCTTCGCGGTTGATCATAGACGACGTTGAATACAATTTTATTGTAGCGGATTTAACGAAACAGGGAAATCTTGTACCCCGTAAGGATGCTTTTCTATCCAATGGGACTAAGTTAGGTACAATTGTTACCTACTGTGATGGATACAGTTGTCAGTATACACACTTAAGATCATCTATGCTCGGTTATTCTACTATTAATCTATTTTCGATGATAAATAGATTTCCTAATACCGCGGTTAGAGTAGCTACTGATTCGATGTATATACACCACAAATATAAATCAGCAGTGGCTGAATTCACATCCCCGGAGGAAGCGTGGGGGTGTTGGAGATTTAAAAAGGAGACGCTACATGAGTATTGTGAATCGGCAGATGTTACCATGGACGATACATACTTGAAAAGCAACCAGTGTTCAGAATTTTCTAATGCACCACCGATATCAAAACCGATTACGCGATATAAAATCGTTTATTTGAATGGTTGTGGAGGATCAGGAAAGACAACACGAGTAATTAATTTATTTAAGGATAAAATCAACATGAATATGTTAACACCAACTCACAAACTTGCCAGAGACATAAAACAACGAGATGTAAAAAATTCTGGTACTTATCACAGCTTCTTTCGATGGAAAGGCGATAAATGGACTCCAGAGCGAATGGGTAAGAAATATATTCCACCGATGATAATTTGGGATGAAATTTGTACAGTACCGTTACAAGTATTAAAACTATTTCTTGAATGGCTGTCAACGAAAAATACAAAAATTATTATGTATGGTGATCAAGGCCAACCACCACCATTTGTCGGTGAACCTCCTCATGACTGGCTCAAGAAACACGTTGATCATTACGAAGAGATGAACGATGACCTTAGATCGTTAGATGAAGTATTACGTGAGTTTAAACAACTAATCAGATTACAACCGGATAGAATCCAATGTGAAATAATGCGTGAAATAATTTCAGAAACTCCCATGAATGTTTTTTAACAAACGTGGAGACCAAACGATTTGATAATCGCAAGTAGAAAAATAGTCAGAGATAAACTTCAGATGAAATTATTTGAATTGCATAAATGTAAATTTGCAACAATTCCAGTACCGCTATGTTATAGATCTTCGGATACACGAAGGCAGAATATCGACGTTGACATTCCTGGACAACGTGAAAGGCAGAATTTAGTGTTAAATGATATTGTGCTGGTTGATATCAGCGTCGTCGAAGATGCATTGCGTGCTGATAAATCCCCATGGACGTTAGGTTACGCAGCGACAATACACTCTTCACAGGGATTAACTATCACAGACACAATTGTTTGGATAGTAGATAATCGCATTGAGTGGTCTAATTTAGTTTATCTTGCAGTGGCTCGAGTACGGAGAATACATCAACTTCGAAGAATCGTTTTAGATGATAATGACACTTCCATAAGTGATATTACCAGCGCCGACAACATCAAGGATATAATCAGAAAACAACTCTCTGGTTATAAACAACAGGATAAAAAAAATAATAGAAAATTTGACATTGATGCTGAATTAAAAATTACGCTAAAGCAGCAACAGAATAATCACTGCGCGAGTTGTAATTGTATAATGCGTTGGAGTTGGTCGGATAAAGATCCTCGCCAGTTTACCGTAGACAGAAAGAATAGCAGCATTGATCATACCAACGATAACGTTATGCTGACTTGTCTTGAGTGCAACAGGCGCTGGGGTGCCAGCACAATGTCTTTGGAGGGTGCTAGTTAAGACCACGCGGTGGTAATTGAGTATCCTCGGAAATTACTTGTAGTTGTTGTCGAGTAAATCCTCGCTGAGGAGCAGTTGAATCTAGTATATAGATTGCTGGTCTACCAGTTGATCGTGTTATACTAGATATTTTATGTACGGTAACACTCCAAATAGGATCAGTAGCTCTTTTTTAACCACCCTCAAGCTCTCCTGGTTCGTATAAATACCTTACAGTGACATTACTACCAAGAATTTGTTCTCGGAAATCTTTTTGTGGTTGTACGGGTATATACTTTTCCTTAATCGCGTTGTTAGGTTTCATGTTGATTGTTCTAGTAATCTCAATATTGATTGCGGTAACTACACCTGGTAATCTCTTAACCCATTCACGGGATCGTTCACGTTGGATGAATTCTTTTGCGTATTGATATCCAAATAACCGCTCAGCAAGTGTCCGATTAAATTGTTCAACAATTGCCTGATCGCGATGTAACGCAGTATGTCCTCGTCGTAACGTGGTATTATGATGTTTCATCGTTGTTAAAACAACGCCTTGAAATTCTTTACCAGGATCAACTTGTAATAGATTTAGCCAACGCAGAGGACCCCTTCGATAAATCTTTTCAAATGCAGAAGCCACTTCAGTTGATGATTTTGTCCTTAGCGGCTCTGCTTGTTTGTATCGACTCGCAATATCAACTACGGTTAATGCCTATTTGTAACCGCGTTCATGCGGCAGAAATAATATATCAGCTTGGTGAACTTCATTAGGAACTGTCACATCAAAATGCGAGTAGTTAATTTGTTTAGGCGGTGGTAGATAAATTTGCCATATCGCCTGTTTGGATAACCAATCCGCCGCTATAGTTTTTTTTACTTTTGCAGCGCTAGCAAGTTTACTTATTGCTGTCCTACCTCTCCAGTATCCTCTAGGAGAATAATAAATAGATTCCATGTTGTTATTAATTACCCGCACCAAATATTAATTTACCTTTCATGGCGGATTTTATCAACCACGAGGCTAATGTTTCTTTGATGGATTTATCTGGAATAGCATTTAACGCGTGAATCAACGCTACATCTGCGAGATGACGCTGTTGTAGATCATCACTACGGTAAGCTATATCATGTACACGACACGCTTCATCGATAGCGTTTATAGGATTTCCCCCCTGACGTGGACGATTTTGATCATCAAGTCTCATATCAAGTCTAGTACCAGGACCACAATAACTATTACCGGGAAGGTGTTTTTCACCTTAATATTTTGACCATGGTAACCCTGGAAGTGCTGCTGACTTAGCGGTGATATCTTCTCCGCTTTTTTTAAAAGGATTTTTCACAAATCGATATTTTTTTATCCTACATTTTTCACACTTGCCGGTGACCGCGCTTCTGTTATTTTTTGTGGTAACAGTCGTTGGGTCAATAGTCGGTGTACGCGCCTTACATTTAACACAATATAGATCCATAATTATATTTATGTTATATCAACAAATGGAAGTGATCGATTTCTCAGCGTTAAAGAAAAAACAACCAATAAAACATCATCCGATGTTACCAAACTCAATCAGAATGATTATCATCGGACCTTCCGGAAGTGGTAAAACCCAGTTGCTGTTAACGATGATAATGAAATATCTCAACTGGGATAAATTATATTTAGATGATCAACACTACTATCAAGTATTAAAAGATTACAACGAAACCGCTTCAGAAGTTTACGGTGGAAGTGTAATTGAATTTATCACAGATATTGAAGAGGCGCCATCCGTGGAAGACTTGGATGTGGGCGTTAACAACCTCGTTGTGTACGACGATGTAATGTTAGATAATCAAAAGAATAAAGATAGGATATTTTCCCGAGGACGTCATAAAAACTCTGACGTGATATATGTAACTCAACGGTATGCACAAATACCAAAAGTGATAAGGGATAATTGTAATCTATTGTGTGTATTTAACGGTGTTGACACGTACACGTTAAAACATATTTGGCAGACCTGGTGTTCTAATATGGATTACCATAAATTTCAAAATTTCTTTAGCAACGCTGAAGCTACCCCTCACGGATTTGTAACGATAAATATACACGATCTCGGACATGATATCGCGTCGGATTGGATCGTATTTATAGCTAATTTGGTTAGCGTAACGCAGCAACGGGGGTGAACGCCAACTACAACATCGAAGATGTCGGCGTCGTTTTTTTTTCTTTTAATTTTTATTTTTTTTACTGAAAAATTTAATTAAATATTTTCAAGGAAGCCTCAGTTTGCTAAATTGAGGCCTATATAAGCATTTTCGAGAAGCCTCAGTTTGCTAAATTGACGCTTGTAAACTTTCGTCTGTTCACTCTCCTTGCTGTTGGAAGAAAAAAAATTCAGATCGGTTTTATGCAAGATCAATTACCTTCCACACAAAACAGCATGCATAGAAACCGGTATCGTTAATATCGATAATTCCAAAGGACCTGGAACACGGTTGCATAAGCAATTGATCCATGCGGAATCGTTTATTTTGAATCATATGGGTTAGAACCACCCAAGGAATTTATGAGCTATATACAACAATTAAAAGCTCCAATCTTGTACTCGACGCTACCATCACAGACAATAACATACCCAACAATATGCGGCCATGAAACCGTACAAGAATATACGAGTAATCACATTTTAGAGAGATCTTAAAGTATAATGATTGATATTTACGGGAGATCTCTCTCGAGCATAAAAACTCCCACTGCAACCAAAGATGTAAAAAAAATTATCGAGGATAAAATATCCGAATTATTAAATCTTGCAAATGTGGATCCAAACAAAACATTCGTATTTCAAAATAGACAAGGAAAATTAAAAACGAGTAATGTTTCCTTGAATGATATTATAATTAAATTTAATGACGGAACCGAAAACTCCAGAGCAGTGTTTGATTCCACTGGTAAGATTAAACAAGGTGTTTTTTTTCCAACTGGGTTAGATGATATAAAACATTGATTAAAAAAATCTGCTGATACATTGACAGGCAACATCAAAATGAACTCAATTAAAATAACCTCACTTTCTAATCCAACATTGGACAGTGATGCTGTGACAAAAAGCTATGTAGATGTCGTAGAAAATACTCTGTCAAAGATGTGAGCCGAATATAATACCACCGACGATAAACTATCAACGATGCGTGCCAAATATGATCTTCGCATAACCGCGTACGATAATTTTCGTAGGAACTTTAGACAAATTGATGATACCATGAATAATTTCTTTGGAAAACCGCTAAATATCCCCATGAAACTATCTCATATTAAAACAACCATCAACGCGATTAAACAAACGCAGGATAATATCGTTGGACATTTTCCTGCTATCACTTCACGGCTTGATAGGATTAAAATACCGCATCAACAACATATCAATACTGTGTACTCAATACAACATGGATCTTTCACCTGGATGCCTCGAAATAACACTTTTAAAATTACCTCAAATGTTCTTAGAATCATTAGATTTACCCTAAGCTTAACGTATCATCAAGTATGTTCACAGGAATGAATACTACACGTACACTAATAGATAAGTGATCCACTGAAACATTTGCAATAACCCCCAACAGTGGCAATTTAGCATCAGCATCAATCACATGGTATGTAGAATTTGTAATTGATTTAAGTAAATAGTATAATGAACGTCCAACAATATCGATACGATCAAATGCGCGAAATACAAACTAAACTAAACTATCTCATTGACTTGTATCACTTAAAAATAAAAAAATACCGCTAGCGTATTATCTGCTTTGACATAATCGTGTATTCGGCTTCAAATGCTTTGCTGGAATGGGTATAATGCTATCATCGATACTAATGTTGGTACCTGTAGTTGTCACAATGTGTGTTTCAACGGCAACAGCAATTACAGGGGATCTTAATCGCACTGCAATAAAATATCCACATGTAGTCAGAATAAACTACACGATAATATAATCAAATTACATATCGCGTCGACCGCATATTCTCAAATATTTTCGTTGATATCAACCAGCCTCGACGATACAATGATATCCGATAAAGAGTTCACGGCGATAATTAACATCTATGATACAGCGATATCAAAATTAGAAAAACATAAAAAAATAATGACTACGGAATTACTGCAACAAATAGTCGCGAAGACAGACCCGTGAAAGACAACCATGATCTCAATAACCTCAACTAACCCTGAATTCAGAGTGAACTTTCCAAACCGTATTCAACAAAAGGAAATCGTGCTTGCAAAATTACGAGTATATTACAGTTGGCCAAATATCCAGGCAGAACTATTTGGTATGCAGCTAAAAAATTATCTGGTGTTTGCAAATAAAACTAAAGATGATGAAACTCCTGATTGAAACGTTGTTTCTATACCATCCGGTAATTAGCAGATCGACCAGATTAAAAACAAACTTCAACGTAGAATAGAATATATTACGGGAGAAGAATCAAAGATAGCTATAATAGTCCACGAACCAACATTATCAGCCGCAACCGAGATAAACTCACTTCGTTATGTCATAGATATTTATCAGTCATCGCTCAGAACCGTGCTAGGATAGTCTGAAATTCATCATCGGACACCTTGACTTCTACCTGAACCAACCTTGATTGATATTACCTCAGATGTGTAAAAAATATAACAAAACCAGAGTACAGAAAATATTTTCTTCTGATTATTTTTGATTGATTATTGTGATTAGTTAAGATTTTTTAAATAAATTATTAGAGTACGACACACGGAAGAGCCAGGTTCTTCGAGAGGAGTATTTTACATTTCTTTCAGACGCAATTACTCGTGAACTCACTCGCATATTTGATAATTAAGGAATATATTTACGAGTATTACACAATATTATTTTGATGATTTAAAACAGCTGCTTATCGAAACAATTCAGAATTAAATCAAATCATGGACGATATCGATTATATTAATCAAGAAATTCGTAATTTCGTTATTGAAGAAAAGCGTTACAAGGTAGATATAACTTGAGACCCATCGTATTAAGTATTTCTAAGTTTTTGTAAAATAACGGAACAATAACTACCGGCATTTGTAATACCATCACTTGCAACCGAACAACTAAAGAAATCACTCAGAGGTCTTATCGAAGCAAACTTTCCTCTGATACTCGCTGCATGGAGAAAAATAGCTCCTTCGTGGGATATCCTCAAGCATAACAATGAACCAGACAGGTGTAGGAAGCACATATCATCTGGGAAAGTAAATATATCCTCGGTCATCGCAGTAAATCTAAAGTGTGTGATGTTATTCATGGAAGCTAACAAATAAATTTTAAAGAAACAAAATCAAGCCCAGAAGGGATAAATTTTATATTCGTTTACGCCACTGGCTCCACCTGGATTTTAAATTGTTCAAGAACCAGTGAATCCTGATTATATGAAGTCTCATAATAATTTATTAACGAGAATAATGTTTAAACTCACTGACCAATTTGATAACCTAATTGACCTCGATCAGGTGATTATACAAATAAGTCTCTATGTGAAATTTAAAATGTCAACCCGCGTTAATGAAAGCATCGTGCAAACAAAACAAATTTCAGTTCTCATAAGTATTTTTTGTGTAAAATCAATATTAAATCGGTTGCCTCGATGGAATCAACCGTTCAGAATTAGTAAATCTATCAGCGTGTATGATTTTGATAATTAAAAAGAATATTCTGAATAAATATTTCTACACTGGCTTTGTTGTTTACAAGCCGCCTTAGTTAACGGAGATCGGGTTTATACTTTCGTTTTTTATAATCTTTTATAGCAGTCTGCCACGTGAATTAATATTTTCTTTGTTTCATATTGTTTTGATGCTTCCGCTCTTACTTTTGCTACTGCCGTAAACACAGGTATGAACTTACTTAATTCACTGCTATCCGCTAATGATGCGTTAACGGCCTGCTGGATTTCCTTAATGAAAGCATACTGATATGATGGTGTATATTGATTTTCATATTTAAGATCTTGCAAGTCAGCGAGTATTTTATCACGATTTAGTTTATCTGATAATTGTATTCCCTGACTTTTTAAATTTGTAATATCAAAAATTATATCATTGATATTTTCGTAGTTCATTATTAAATAAACATAACTTTAAATTTTTTTACAAAAAATAAACAGTAGCATGACGACAGGTTATCGGTCACTGGGTCCCTTTTATTGGACCTTTATTTCTTTCATTGGGTCATTTTTTTCTCTCTTCGTTGTATCTGATAACTCTCGTTTGAGATTTATCTTTGACCCTATGACCGTTTCTTTTGGCCGACATTCTTTCTGAATGCCCTGTGGGGTTACCTCGAGTGTGACATAGAGCTTTCTGCATTCACGCTACTATTTATTTTAGGGGCAATCATAGATATACCTCCAGCGAAATGTCTAAGTGAAACCAAATATTAGAAAGATTTAAAAGAACCAAAATGTCTTAGCATTTATATTTCATGCACCACCACCCCAAGAATCGAATCCCGAGGTAGGTGCAAAAACCAGACCCACCACGTTATTCGATCTTTAAAAATAATTCTCGTTGTATTTGTTTAGAGAAAGCTGATCTAGTAATATTTTCTGCAACACCCTGTAAATATTTATCAGCTGCATACATCGATTGAAATATTAATTCTGTGTTAGTCCCAACATTCACAGATTTCATAGGTGTAGCATTTGTTAAACATCTCCCTGTCAGAGCGCGTTTGATATTCTCACTTTGTGTAATAATTTGAAGGTTACATAATTTATAAATTTTAGGATCTGAGTCAATGTGGTCAATTACAAGGCCATGTATGATCACCACAATGTACATTCATATACGAACCTGTGACAATAATATCTTATCCAACATTAAATCTAAGATAACCAGTATTATCGACAAACCCCACTGACTTTTTCAACCGACAGTTTCTGATTACACCTTCACGAGATGCTTCAAAAATATTGATCGTGGGAAGTGGTTGAAATTCTTGGCTCATTTATATAATATATTTGATTTGTTTAAATTATTATTTGTTTTAATTAGTATTAGTCCAGAATCAGTCTTATGGGGTTCTTATGACTGTATCATTGACCCTTTCATGGACGCTGTGAACGTGGTTATTTCTTTAATCATAATACCGTTTCAGCTCTCTGTATTGCTTACCACCACAACAGGGAAACACTTGCATTCCATTTCGTATTCCAGCAACGCATCTTATACAAGGTTTCAGATCTAGGCTTCACCGCCGCACACTTTGTGAATGATATCCGAGCAGAGAGTATAATAGCGTATCTCAAACATAGAAAGTATTTTATCAGAGTGAAATTTATTATACAAGCAGAAACAGGAAATTGGATTATTCGTGATAAACACGACCCTGTCCTTAATAATTAAAAACCCGTCATTTTGAGTCAAAGTTACAAACCAGGAATATTCACGGGAATAGACAAACCGTATTATGAGCGATGGTATCCTGTGACCGCGGTTGTTAATGGAATTTATCCGATATATGAAAAGCCAAATGTTCAAAATCTAAACCTGATGAAATTGTCAATGATACATTGTGTCGCTGAGCGAGTAACAGAGCATTTTACGAATACGATTCGTGAAAACGGTCTAACAGATCTAAAACATAGCAAAATAAACAAATGGGCTGAATCAGTCAAATATACTGGTGCTACAATTAAAGATGTATCCGAGCTAGAAAAAACATTAAAATTCCTAACAACAGTAGCAACGATAACAGGAGAAGTATTTCACGAACCGAAATATGCATCAAGATGAGCTCTAATAAATATCATTGATCATAATGCACACGTGTGGACTAACGCAGTAACAATATTTTGACGGGATATAATTGTGAGATACTACGCGGATAATTCTAAGCGAAACATGTTTGATTTTCTTTACGAGTGAAGTAAAAACGAGTCATGTCAGTGTCGTTATTTCAGGGTTTTGATGATGAAGAAGGTAAATTTGATCAATTTGTAAGACCTAACGGTGAAATATACCGTACGGAATCCCTTCACAGAACGATGAGAAAACTTGCTGCGATATTTTCAAAGGATAATACCAAGCGATTTCAAACACACTGTTTTTCATTCCCGTCAGTAGTAGCCCATTTCGCCAGAGATAAAACTGTGGAAACCAACACGATTTTAATTTCTCTCAGATGTTCAAGCTAGTTGTGTAGATTACGGACACGGCGGATTATGAAAAAAAAATATAATTCTAAAACTGTTATTTTTATTGATAATTTTTCGTGTTATCCAGTATGTTTCCTCGGCTTTGAAGAGTGTGCTGGGTATTTTAAACGATTTGGACATCCCACACACGAGACGACGCGAGTTGCAATTAATGGAGCACTACCCGACTTTAATCTAACCGGGTTCGCTCGTGTAATATCATTCGAGTTTACCCAAGGACTCATCCGTACTGTTATATCTGGTTTGGTAGACACTTATCTGAAAAATACTGGGCACCAATAGTGTTATAGATTGTAAAATACTGCTATCGTTGATTGTCGGTGAGGCAATTATATCATTGACAAAACAAACTGAGGTTTGGTTACCACAACTTGATGATGATAGTCTTGATACAATGATTAACGATTACAGGGAAAAATTTCCTGATCTCGACGAAGACTATATTGTTCAACGATCCAAGAAGATTTTTGAATACAGAGGTGAAATCAATGATACAAACGTTTAAGATCTCGGTGGAGGAATAATCGGTAAATTCACCCAGGGTGGAGCATATGATCACAAGAAACATTATTCGCGATTAATTCTAGATGATGCTGAATACGATTTTATAAGCACAGATGCAAGAGCTAGAGATATATTTGTCAGTCGTGAAAATGCGTACTTGTCTGACGGATAAAATTTAGGAACTATAGTTAGTTACATCCATGGCGAACTTCCTCAGCATAACCATCTAAGATCATCTATGATGGCTTATGTTTCTATAAACCTGCTATCGATGATAAATAGATTTCCTAGCACCACGGTAAGAGTCGCTACAGATGCATTTTATATAGATAGGAAGTATATAGAAACAGTGTCTCGTTTTGGAAAATCTGATGCGCGTTGGGGATCAAAGAGAATAAGCAATAAATGTTGCATGATTATTATGAAGAAACGGATGTTACGGTTAAAGATAATTACCTCAAAAATAATCAGAATTATCGAGTGCGTCACAGTTATCTGGTCTAGTACGTAGATATAAAACGGTTTAAGTGAACGAATGCGGCGGGTCTGGAAAAACAACACGAGTGATGGAATTATTTCGAGAGACGTCACATATGACTGTGTGAACACACACACACAGACTTGAAGAAAGATGAAACAACGAGGAGTTATTTCCTGCACTTATCATAGTTTCTTTCGGTATAAGGGTGACCCATGAACTCCTAATCGAATGGGTAAGAAAAAAATCATTATTTGGTATGAGATATGTACAGTGTCGTTGAATATATTAAAAATGTTTCTTGATTGAATGTGACTAAGAATACAGCTGTGATAATGTGTGGTGATAAAGGTCAACCACCGTCATTTGTCGGTTTGTCTGGGCATGAATGGTTGAAGAATTTTGTAGATTACTACGAAGAAATTAATACCGATCATAGAGCGCTTGATTCAGAATGAAACGAGTTCAAGAACTTAATCAGATTACAGTCAGATAAAATCCAATGTGAAATAGCACGTAAAATAATTTCAGAAACAAATGTAAATGATTTTTGGAAAGCGTGGAGACCAAACGATTTGATCGTGGCAAGTATAAAGATAGTCAGAGACACTCTTCAACAGCGGTTGTTTCAATTACATAAATAAAAATTCCCAACACTGCCCAGCGGCCAATATGTTGTAGACCAGATGATACACGAATACAAACTATTCAAGCTGATATTCCTGGGAAAAAAGAAAAACAGAATCACGTGTTAAATGATATTGTTCTGGTTGATATCAATGTTGTTGAAGATGCATTGCACGCTGACAAATCTTCCTGGACGCATGGATACACTCACCTCAGGGGCTATCCATCTCTGATACAGTTGTTTGTATCACAGATGATCGCATCGAGTGGTCGCATTTATTTTATCTCGCAGTGTCACGACTTAGAAGAATATATCAACTTCGTAGTCATTTTAATTTTCAATGACAACACCAACGCTGAAAATCCACACCAGTTTACAAAGATAGCAGTCGTGGTCATACACGAGCCACTTTTATGCTGACCTGTTCTTTTTTATGGTTTAATCGCCATTTTTAAGCATAATATAGGTTATACATGGCGGCCATTATTATTGGTGGAGGAAAAACCCGGAAAACTCCGGAAAGAACGACCGACCCCAAAGAAGCTACTGCCAATATTTCTCACATACCTACATTGGCAGAATCCGAGACTCTAACCCACGCAGACAGAAGTGAGATGGCAGTGATCAGTAACGGAGAGCGCTTTAGACCACTCGGCCACTTGGAGCCCATCTGCTGACCTGTTTTGAGTGTAATAAACGCAGACGGTCCAGTTAAGTAAGCGCGGTGGTAATTGTGTATTCTCGAGTATCATTAGCAACTGTTCACATGTAAATCAACGCTGAGGAGCAGTTGAATCTAATCTATAGATTGCGGTGATCAGTGGTATCTTTGGAAAACATCATTGACGGACCAGAGGGCCTTCACGTATGATCAGAAACTTTTACAAGGCCGAAGATTGTCGTGGCAATGTCTACGTGTTAGATACATAATTCAGTTTCTTCCTTCAGTGATGTATGTTGCACAAAATACCGGTATTAACGAAACAAACCCTAGCTCCTTTTCCATTTGATATATTATCAGCTTTACGAAGTTTCTCTTCAATCTCAAAAAATGCATCCGCGAGGAGGAATCATCTGCTTATATCATTCATTTTTAATTCCATTCGTGCACATGCTTGAGGTACATGTGCATCTTAATAATAATCCGCATACTCACACACTGATTAATCATTGAGGACTGGTGCGTCCATGTCTCCATGTCGAATATTGGATCAGATACACATTTGAACATATTATTATAATTCTTTAGCAGTTCAAGCTAAGTCACTGCCCGCTATTAGACTTGGTGCTAGAATTATCTCTCTCCGCGTATTCCAATTGCTTGTTTGTGTTGACACTCCACCCAATTGTTTCAACCGCTCACTTGCTGGTTTATTTAATGCTTTTACTGACAGCATTCTGGCAACACGTCGGTGCTACTAGATTTCCTGGAATGCTTACTTCGACGCTTGGTAGTTGTTTGGGCTGAGGTTGGAATGCCATAGTTAATTAAATCCTGACAAATAGAGGATGCTTCATTGATCATTTCTTGGAAATTGTTTCCGGATCGTATTCCACCAATCAGAATTTCTAGTGGATCAACATCGATGAGGTAAATATCGCGCCAAAATTTATCCTGAATCACTGGGGATTTGGAGATCATTTTACCATCGCGTTTCAATCGACAAATATTGCAAGATGCAAGGCCACTTCCAATTGACTCTGATACAGGTTTTCCCTTTACCGTCTTTGTTTAAGGCTTTTTTTGTTTCTTTGTGTTCTCATTTTTCAACGCCATATCTAATTTTGATGTATTCATCTTTTCTTCGCTGTTTTACGTGATCTGTAATGTCACATACAATCTGGTTAAATGTTTTTAAATTTTCATCAATATTTCTGGTCTGTTCAACACCGAAATAAATGCGATATATGTATTTACTCAAATCAGCATCATTTACATTTTTATATGCTAAGGATTCACATAATAATCTTTGTCCTCCAACCAAAAGAAGGCAGTGTTTATAAGTGCTTTTTTAGCCCTGATAGTAATAATATCTTACTCCGTAAACTTGTTCATTATGTCTCTGTAAACTGATGGTATTGGTTGTCGAACTCCGGGTGGTGGCTGAACTGGTCAGCAGGTAATATTGCAAGAGCTTTGTGTCTTGCTTTAAGTTTCAGCAACATTTGTTTTGGTTGGTTCTCCAATTGATTTAAATGACTGTTCTGTACTCTCTCTAAAATCTACATGAGCATATTGGCGTTGTTCCAGCTGTTGTTTTGTAGAATCACGGCCTGGAAGATACTTCTTAATCGCATCTAGTCGTAGTTGAGCTACGTTAGCCATAGGTGCTTTCATCGTAAGCATAGAATCCCTCATTATAAAGTTTACAACAACAATTTAATTGCAGATCACCAAGTCTGTGAATATATAAAGATTTACTGTATTGCAGTAAAGTAACTATATTTGTCACCAACGGTGAATTAACCGATCTCCATTTGACTCAACAGTCTAGACATTGACTGAGCTATTCATAACTCACTGGACTTCCACAACATGAGAACATGGTGATATAATGTTTAAAAAAATAGCATCTCTCTTCCTACAGGCTATTTAGGAACATTTGTTTCTAATATAGGGATTGCAGACCTGTTTCGCTTGATTAATTCCATATTTTTCCAGCATAAAAAACTCCATATTGATATATTCTCTGTGATAATATATAGGTTGTATATCATTGTGTATAACAAGCCAGACTAACTTTATTTGTAGATAACATATACGGATTATTTCGCCTAACTCAACAATATACGCAACATACTTGTAGTTATATATTGTTTATTTATTATAGATAACACAAGTTATGTATTTTATTTCAGCTGAATATTCTATAACACGGGATAATTATAAATTATCTGAAACGTCTTTGATTTATTGTCATTGGCAGGTATTCAACATATAGCATTTGAGCATGGGGTTGTGCAGGTGGAATCTATTTGAAATTCCAAATCATTAATGATATACTTCTTTGTTTGAGCCCCGGTATCTGCATATTCCTACGGGTTTAACTTATATTATTATTTTGGGGAGGAAGAGGGCATAATCGAAGAGTATGAAAGTCAACAGGAAAACGTACTGATAGCAACTAATTTGCCAATACCATCACCAGTTGAAACTGATGGAGGGTTTTCCACGATATCGGGTTCGACCGGTTTTGGGTATTCAAAATATGGTCAGATACAATGCATGTTGTTGCCGTAGAACCGTAGACTGCGCTAAATGTATGTACAACGATCTAAATTTCTAGTATTTCGTTTCATATCTAGAAATTCACCGAGGGATACGTCCATGTGACCATAAAGGGGAGACACATTTCCTCCAATTTAAAGCTACATAGCATATCTCTAATGACAGTGTTCCGAATGAATTCCAATCTTCAATGCGCTGATACTCCAATATAATTCAATGATTATATGTAACACTGGTCTTGCTGTAATACAGTGGTATAGTCCAGAATGTCTTTGAATGAATTCGCAATCATCCCAAGGCAAAGTATTAGCCTCATTGGTCCGCGAACACTTCGTAAAGTCTCAAAATAATTTAAACAAATAATTCATCTCAATTTATAAACGTGATTCGAATAGACAGATATTAAAAGAGGATTAATTAATCGTGTTTTGGTCTCCAATCTTATATATCAACCTAAAACAGAATAATCAGATCAGGATGTGAATCATTTTCCATCATATTCATGTACAGGTTTTCCATTTATATAATATTTCAGGGTCAAATGAACCTGGGATCATGTTTACATATATTGACGTAAAGAACTGATCTAATGGTAGCTATATAATGTGGTATTTACATCTGACCAATACAATCTACACCCATGAACAAAGGTGAAACACAGTATATTTATATACAAACATTTAGCCACGTGAGGAAAAATAAAATGAAAAGTGTATGTAGTAAAGTTTTGCTTTACGTATCGGTCAAATATTATTTTTAAAAAATATATAAAGCTGTGTCATGAATCAAACAAAATATGTACAAATTAAAGCAATATAGTAGATTAGGCTACGGAGAAGAGCATGTAGAATCAGATAATCGTTTCCTTTGATGTGTCTAATGTCAATGGTTTGTTCCTGCAACATCAATTGGCACTTCGCCCTTTTATTTTGTTAATGAAAATAAGAGGGTTATGATCATCTAATACAGTCAGTTTAAAAGGAGATGCTATACATCACAAAGTATTGACATCACTAACGTCTCGTTTTAGAAATACTGTCTCAGATGCATGTTGTTTTAGAGCAATAGCTCAGTGGATGACCAACACTATTTTGTCCTCTTTAATCAATAATCCAAATACTCCTACACAGCTTGCATCAAGAAACAATTTAACTGATTGACTAAAATCTGGAGATGATCAAATCTAAGCATGACCTTTAATTGCTCAAAAGCCCACCGACACCTGTCACACAAATGACAATTGGTTCTCTGAATCAAACATTTGGTAAGGATTTCAACAAGTATGGAAAACTTGGAGCAAAATGTACAACAGTATCTACTCATACCAAACTTACCCTTATATTGCTCTTTACTAACAGGCGCTAGATTCTCGGATATAGATTTGACCATAATGGTTACATGTTTAACTTGATCCTATCCCACAGCATGTCCTAATCACGTGTACGGCAAAACTCACTCTTACCTAAATCAATCGTCTGATTAGCACCACGAAAACGAACAAATAATTTTCGAATAGAATTCAAGTGATTTATAAAAGTGTCGTAGTTGATGATGACGCCATCGATGTTATCTAACAATTATTTCGGCCAGATGTTATTTTGTTCATCAAACACTAAAATAAAACAACAAACAATTGACATCATATAGATCTACAAAAATATATCACTATCACATTTTTAAATTGACTAATTACATATATATATATATATATATATATATATATATATATATATATATATATATATATATATATATATATATATATGTGTGTGTGTGTGTGTGTGTGTGTGTGTGTGTGTGTGTGTGTGTGTGTGTGTGAGAGAGAGAGAGAGAGAGAGGTATATTTCCTTAATAAATTCGGTTTCCATTTGTACGTCTCCCCGTCAAATCTGAAGGAAATCAAATTCTATTATACGATCTTAAACCTGGAAAGGAAACACCATTAATCTTGTACTGTATACGCTGATAACTAATAATAATATAATTCGCTGTAATATTATTTATATCATAGTTTTCAAGGACATTACATTAATAACGACTGAAAAGATTTAAAGCATCGACATAAAAAATTTAGATACGTCGAGAAAGAGATAAACAATGGTTAAAGTCTAGCACCCGTCCGGTATTTAGTCTTTGAAGTGACATATCTTGCACATCTGCAGTTTATTGTAAAATATTATTGTTATGGGTTCGCTCTACTTTTATTAGAGTAGCTGGATTTATACCATTGGGAACACTTTCGCTATTCAAACAAAGGTTGACCTATCAATTACATATGATCGATCAATTTTGTATTCATAAAATCTCCGTCAATCAGGCAGAAAATAACATCGCAGAAACAAACAAAGACATTTGGTTTCTTTTGTGTGGGGAATTTTCAGACAACAAAATGTATGATTTGTTCGTAAATATCAAAGCAGAAATACAGTCGAATGATATTGGTATCACGAAAATAGTCTAGGTCCTTCTGAAGGGTGGAAGAGACATTTTTGTATGCACAAATGTAATGTTGCATACAGCTGTCTAATATACAACCACATTAAAAGAAAGTTGTCAAACTGTTCCATACTTTAGGATATTTAAAATAAAGCCAAACGTACGAATATCATTCACCTTATCTGACAAGTCAGTGCAAATTCATGAACAAATTGTTGATTAGCCCACCTCCAAATGTATGCATGCTTATTTATCTCCGACGGTCATTTTTAAGAACACGTGATGCTTACAATGCAAACAAAATTCCTTCCCATGCGTGATAAGTTTAAAAAAAATTATGTATGTATTTAATAGCTTGAATTAATTCCAGGCATTTGTTCCGATGTTGTATTTGCCGTTAACTAACGCGTCTATTGATATAAGTGGCTAGTTTTGCTTCCTAGCCGACTATCGCTTTTTCACTGGCTACAAAATGTGCAGTGTCTACAGGTGAACATGCCACACATTAAAGTCACAAATGTATGAGTGTCTTTAATTATTACACAATACGAGCTTAAAAAGTTACATCATAACCTTAAGTTAAGAAATATATCAGGGGCCAGGATAGGAAACTGTCCCCTGACACCAAGCAGTGCAATTACATATGGATATATTTAACCGACAATAAAATGTTAATTCGATTTAACGCGATTCAGATGATTGTCATATGTAGTACTCTTTAAATGTTACAACACGCATCACGCCCATGTGCTTTCCACTGTCTGCTCGTTGCATCACTCCGTCGCCTGTCCATATCCACGCCTTAAACGAAATTGTGAAGTTCACAATTAAACAAAATACTTGTCAGAGTGTGTGATTATGAATTTTAACGTTGCTTTAACAATGTTGCACTCATATTGCTACGATGTCTGCCGTGAGGCAGTTTATAGTGAAGTCTACCAGTGGGTCATCATGAGGCAGACATGTAGCATGATGTCCCACTCAGTCACATTATCCTGACCAGTCCTAGCACTAACCTCTTAATGCTCAGCGCCAAGCGAGTCAGCTGTTAATCTTTTGTAAATCTTTCGTATGACTCGGTCGCATATCGAACCTACGACCTCCCGCTTCCACGGCGGACGTTTTAACAACTAGGCTACCGGAGCGGTAAATACTTGTCAAATAATTAAATATCATGTCATCATGTCACAAAACAGTTTCTGAATTTAGACCTCACGTCTCATTAGGTATTCACAAACTATGACATAGTAATATTCGCATCCGTCGCAATTTGTTTTTCTGAGGATGAGGATGATACATCATTGCAGCAACCTCATTAGAAGTCAAATGTTTCCAACAAATCTGTATTTAATGAGACAGTACAAAATAACATATTGTTCTAATTAAATGCTGAAGGATTTTTTGTGAACGTTTTAAAAACAGATGCATCATTTTGTATGATGATAGCGTTATGGCCAGGGCACACATACGGTTATGAAACACTTTTCATCATGCAGTCTAGCCCACAATAAGTTCGCAAATTCACCTTTTGGAAATATAATGATATGGTCATTGTGACTAAACGATGACGTAAGTCTCTCAAACCAATTGAATGTGTGAGACGGATGTGTAGAGGGTGAAGCGTTGATTTAGTCAGAGGAGAATAAACTTCAAGCAAACAGTGTAAATGTGGATTATGTTACTGACAAGATGGATTTCATATATTCTGCAGTGTTAATACTTGTTTTGGTTAATGCAAAGAAAAGTGACGAATGTGATAGTAAGTACAAACTTTTATGTTCTTCCTGTGATAAATCGATACCCTGTTACTGTTCTTATTTTCTTCGTTGTTGTCGTGCAAATACTAGGGCCAATGAGGCTCTCATACATCTAGTACATGGCGTATGGTTTTATAAAACTGCAAAATAAAGTATTAATGATACAAATAATTTTGAAGAACAGTTCACGTTATATATATATATATATATATATATATATATATATATATATATATATATATATATATATATATATATATATATACCATAACAATCTAATGCATACGTGGTTCAGACATTTTCATGAATCTGTAAAGAAACCCAAATTAAAGAGACCACATAGAGACAATTATCCATATTTAGACAGCAATGAATGAATAATGAGAATACTGTGACGAAATTCGTGTGGCACAGAATATCCAAGCTTGCGAGATAATTCTCCCCAACTCGAGCACTGCCAACATATATCTCAATATTTATTCATATTTGTTTATTACGTACGTTTATATAAACATATTGTTAATTCCGTTTGATTGTAAGAATCGAATCATGCAAAAGAAACGATTTACACCTTGTATTAAACATTATACATGTGGTTCATCGCAAACATTCCTGGCAAAGCTATCTTTACAGACGGCTATGTTGAGGGCTTTGTGTTCTCTTCTCGTTTCTTCCTACACCAAATTAAATAGCGAAACTATTTAGCCGTTTCTAGTTTTCATAACATCTTAAAACTGACTGTTATATTACAACTAGAAGAAAACATTTTAGCTGCCAGTAAATAATCAAACTCAATTACAGATTAAATAATATTGTTAGTTTAGCTGTAGGAAATATGTTTCAAAATAAATAGGAAGTCTATCATCTCAAACAAAAAAAAACATTTCAGTTTATATTGTCAACATGAATTTCCTGTCAAAGTTCCATACATGTATGTCCTTTTTCAATGAATGTCTTTCTTTTTAAATGCACCTTATTCCATTCTTTTGTTTATTTTTAGATGAGAATATAATTGCTGTGGCTGGTTGTAATATTTCCCTTACATGGATATTGCAAGATACAGGAACAAACATTTCATTCAGCATTGGCCGTCCATTTGAGAAACGAATCGCAACTAGATTAACTGATCAGAATTGCAAAGTACGGGATAATTCATCAATGCTTTGCAAAGTAAATAGTAGTGATGATGGGCTGATCGTAGTGCTGAATATATTCAACGTAACTGCAGGACAGAGTGGTAACTACACATTGTGGAAGACTCATTTGCTGGAGCAGTGGTCATATACTTATGAAAAGCTTGTTGTTATTGGTGAGTCGAAAATAGTGACAGCAAATAAGTTTTTTGGTGACATATTTTATCGAACAATGAACATTTTATTTTTTCCTTTATGGTCTTTTTTCCATTCCTTCCGGACAGTGTATAATGTATCCTGTGGAAAATGTTGATACCTTTTGCCATTATGGTTACCAATATGTCAGAATATTTTAAGTATAAAGTTTTGAATTACGAACTTTACTATTTTCTTATTTGTATACCGGTCGTCAGTAGAGTCTTTGGAAAACCATAAACTCTCTTCAAAGAATCAAAACATATACTGATAACAATATGTATCCATCTCTGCTGTGGACCTTTACGTTAACGTGTCTGATAGGCATTGGACATTTCAGGACAGAACAGACCTCTAAAATACATCTTTTTTGTTATGGTTTCATGTATCCAATGACATCAAGTTAAATTGTATTACATATTGTTACATTTGCATGGGCAACAAACAAATTAACACCATATAACTACCTTAGCGAATCAAACATCTGAGATTCAATCAACTTCAAAGATTAAAACACTGTTGTTAGTGTTTCCAGGAATATTAATATTAACTAATGTCGTTAAGAACCTCAAACGTCTTTCATGGCATAATCGTTATATTTTGTTTTCATTTCGAATGTAAGGACATACGTTATGGCGTTGAAGAGATATACAAATTGAAATGTAATAGCATGTCTCGAAAGTAGATGATAATTTGGACTTGTGACAATCACAAGTAATTCTAGAGTGGTTTTTTTAGAGGAAGGCTTCCTTTTAGGTATCGAACAAAGTACCGGCACATGATAGAACGTAGTCTTTAAGTCTCTAGCGCTTAACAGAGAAGGGGTGGATTATTCCAAAATAGACTGACTTTTGAGGGCGATAAACTTTCAAATTGGTGATGCATTTCATCGAAATTGGAAAAAATAGCAAAATTTATGAACGATTAACAAACTTTCTAGATATAAAATAAAACTCGGTAATTTGATCAATCTTGCCAACGCACAGCTAAGCTGAATGTTGATAGCCTTTTTCCAGCTAAAAGGGTTTATATGAATCTGTAAAAAGATATAAAAAGCGTATATTATCATATACGTATCGACTGTACTTATCAAAATGTGTTTTAAGCATGTCGTGGAAAGATTACAAATTCAATGCAAAGGACACATTATCATTGAAGTGTTGGCTTCTCCTTTCTATTTATTTTTGTACATTCAAATATTACGCATCATCACGAAATATGTTGTCTTTCACACAGGAAAGCCAAATATAATGGAAGTACGGAAACCAATCGTCGGACTGCCATTTCAAATGACCTGCAACACGACCTATGAACAAGATTATTATTTATATAGGTGGAGAATAAATGAAGTAGAGAGAACCACCGTCTACAACATAAATTCACATATTATATCCAGTCTTAGCGTGAATGACACATTTAGCAACGTTACATGTCAAGTATGTTTAAATGAAACGGCAAGTAACCTCTCGAGTGTAACTTGCGAAAATGATGGCTGTTCGATAGAGAGTAATCCTTACACAATACAAGTACAATGTAAGTATGTTTGAAGTTTGTATTAATAGAACGATACAAACACACACTTACACACACAAACACACACACACACACACATATATATGTGTGTGTGTGTCTTCAATATATATATATATATATATATATATATATACATATATATATATATACCGAGAGAGAGAGAGAGAGAGAGAGAGAGATAGAGAGAGAGATACAGGATAAACCGTTACCTTTATAAATGTATGAAGGTCTAAAAGACAAGCTAAATAGCTAAAGGACAGAACAGAACAAGTGCGTGAGTGTTCATCATATAACCAACTCTTCGTACTTGCAAAATAATTGTTAATATTGTATAGCACCAGTGACACACTTATGAGAAAGAGTGAACTGGGAGTACCTGAATTGCTAAATTAAATAGACCTGTACTGTGACGTTATTTGTATATTTTGACTCTGCCCGATTCTACCTTGTTATATCATCATGTCTCAGCTCCGTCTCTCTCTCTCTCTCTCTCTCTCTCTCTCTCTCTCTCTCTCTCTCTCTCTCTCTCTCTCTCTCTCTCTCTCTCTCTCTCTCTCTCTCTCTCCTTAAATGTTTTGCTGCTGCATATTAAATGAAATCTTCACGATTCTGCATTAAAGACATATTACAAAAAGAATTGCAGAAAATGCAATCCGAATTGTATATGTGGAATTATTAGTACGTGACGATTTATCCCGATATCATTTTATATTTAATGTTATTGCATAGTCTAAGAATCAACTATACTTCCAAAAGGATATAACAAAATGTGAAGCGAATTAAATCGTTAATGTAAACAGTGGTCATTTTAAACTGAAGTGGGTTTTCTTTGCGTTCTAATAACATCCAAGGATTCAATGGCCTGTTATAAACAATAACAAAGTAAAGACTAGTTTTTGATGCGATGGAAACATACATTAATTCTTGCAATGTGGAATGTTATTCTTAACGAATAGGTTTCGAAATAAACTTGTAGTCTTAGTTTACATTGCCTATATTCGTTTCCATCAACCTTACCAGTTTCGGAAGTAAAAGTGCGAACAACAGTACCTTTCAAGGAATTGGACCTTTAACTCGGGTATTCTTATTAATACATGATCGGGAATAGAAACATAGTAGGCATTGCCCAACCCAATCTAGATAAAAGATTCAGATGTATATAATGACAATTGTGTAAATCCCTCTAGGTCTGAAGTCACAATAACCAAACTACCTGTAAAGCATACTCCTCATAGTGGGTTATCTTCTTTTACAGCTTAGTTAACGTCAGTGTCACTAAAAATTAAGATATGATAGAAGCTTGCGTAAAACTTTATCTGATTTTAACCAAGATGTTGGAAAAATTTCCAAATAGTAACTCATAAAATGTAGACATTATTGCTTAAACGATCATATCTAAAACTGTCGTGGCATAGATTAGATCTCTTTAAGATAGCCTTTGCTTAGGTTGTCAGATTGTATTTCGAATGGTCTTCCAAGAGACCTCAGTTTAAACAATTGCATACGCCTTTCATTCAAATATATAGAGAATATCGGAAATATGCAATTACCAATAACGGAAAACATATTCTTTGTCAAGGATAATAAAATTTGTACAAATATGAAATACCATTTAGGAAAAATATAAAGTTAAAAAGTGGTAATAAATATCGTCTACTAATTTATCCTTAATGCTGGCAACCTACTTTCACGTACTGTCTACCTTATACAATCAAAATGCTTTCACATTCTTGTAAATATGAAGTTTGTCGTCATATATAAAACAAACTGTTATACATATATTCATGCAATACATGAAATGGATACCAGTACCAACACTCCTTACTTTGTGTAGATTATATTTAAGCTGACTAAATTAGTACTCTACGTGCATGTATCCAGTCAGTTGTGTTTAATCTTACTTTAGTGCAAACTTTTTGTCGAGGTTCACTATTTTGTTTGTAACCACTGGGTGTATTAAAACTTTCAATCCAGTCTATTTAGATGACAAACTATTTATTTTCGATTATTCCGTTATCAGAGTAATTCTGAATAAATTAGATGTGACTATATGTATTGATTGAGGCTTCATAATTTAGACCTAAAATCATAACTGTGCTCCATTTTATAAAATGGGTGATCTACAAATGATTTCGTAAATCACATGATAGTTTTTTTTAAAAGTTTATAATGGCTAATTAATGGATCAGTTTGAGAATAGTATACAAAAAAAAAATAGCCACAGTAGGCATGACACTTACAGGGTAACACGTCAATTTCACTTCCAGGTATATTTTATTTCAGATGGACCAGACAATGTATCGCTCAGTCGAGAAGAAAGACATTTTTACCTCAAGGAGAATGATATTTTTGCAATAGATTGCTTTGCTGATTGCTACCCAAACTGCATATTTGCATGGAAGGGTCGTGTCACTATAGAAAGCCAGACACTAAACATCATCTTTGAGTCAAGAATGTCTGGACAGTACACGTGTCATGTTACCAATCAACAAACAAATGTTACATTAATATCAGACCCAATTACCCTGCATCTCGCTAAGGAAGGTAAGTTGAATAACTCAATATTTATATCGCATATGCGTCCCTTCTTACCTACATATTCATGGTTGAATAACAATGAAATTATTGTTATGATTCCCAACACAACCAAGATTTAGCCAAAGCAAATATGAATTTTATGTTATAGATAAAATCATACAAAGGTTGCGACATGGAAATATTAATGCAGATCCGTTACAACAGAAGTCTTTCTACAAATATTGTCATTATGATTATCACTTTGTTCTAGCTCCTCTAACATTACCATGTACCCTGAAATACTGGAGACTATTAGTATAACTGTCTGTCACTCATCATTTACAAAAGGAAGAGTATACAATAGACCTCAGCACCACATTTATACAATTAAGTGTAGTTTATATAGAGCTAATTTACATTATAGCCTTTGGGTTTACTATGAGACGGGTGGGATTATATATTACGTACTACATTGCTTTTGAATCTGATAAAAAATGGTGGTCAGAAAACAAGCGATTGAACAAAAAAAGAGTAAAGAGTTTCGCTTACAACCGAAACTCCTTTTTTCCGCAATTGTCTTTTAGTGAATGAACGCGATCAGAACTTGATTATACTTCGTGTGTTATGATGCTGTGGAGCATTAGACACTTGCGTGGGATCTAAAAATGGAAGAATAAAAGCATCAAAGTTCCTCCACTTAATCATATGTTATTCAATGTTTCCCCGTTTTCTGATAACTAACCATCATTATATCATACAGTCAAATAGTCTACTACAGCACCAGCTTTAATCTAACCAATGAACTCTGTAATTACCTAGCATTAGTCATCAAAACCCACTATAAATTTAGACTAGCCACATTAAAGTTTCTTACAATAAAATCGTAAAAACAGTTTGCAATTAAAAGAAACCTCTGCAATTCACATTCAAACAGTTATCATAAATTTCTCACTTGAAACAAACAACTGTTTCTAATTTATGTTTAATAATAATAATAATAATAATAATAATAATAATAATAATAATAATAACGAAACTTTCTGACATCGACCGGCATATTAAAACCCAAGCACGGCTTGGAATCAACGACCTTCTGATTTCATTCTTTTTTAGCAAGAGGGATGGGAGGATGATGGTTTCTACCGAAGTCAATACAAATTATCTCGATATTTACATTGATATTTTTAGACTAAAAGAAATTTTTAAAAAGGTAAAGATTCCGCATCCAGACATAGGCGTTAAAAATATTGTGTATACGGTCGATCATGGAACCATGGATTGGACAAGAGACGTTTATACTACATTGTCCGCAGGTCTCTTTGGAGGGACGAGGTGGGGGGCGATGGTATCTTCAGGCCAAGGTGGACCGATGGTATCTACAGGCTAACGTGGATCTCTATCCATCAATTTAATATGATCGCGGACGGTAAAATCTACTCTGGTGGCACCGCGACGTTAATTATGAATGGTCGCGGACAAGACTTTAATGTCGTCGCGGTTGATAGCTCCACCATTAGATTAAAAATAACTTGGTGTTTAGAACTTTAGATGATTTTTCCGGCTAAAGCTACCACACCTACGACATCCCAACCCATCTACCCACCTAACACCCGCCCTGGACCCCTTAACGATGGCGAATAATTTAAAACACTATCAGATTTAAAATAGTAATGACATCGATGAAATCAATTGAACCGATAATATTCCCAGAGGTATCACAGTCGCATCGATATCGATATGATACCGTGAAAGAGTTTTCCGCGAACTTGAAATCACTTTCCGAGCGTTATCGTGAAAAAATAAAAAAATATCGACGCAGCGTAACAATCATCGACATCACCGTGTACTCGGTGTCCGGTGTGATGGCCAGCACCGGGGTTATTTTGTCGACGGTGACCATGATGGCTCCGATTGCAGTTCCAATCGCTATCTCCGCGGAAACAACAATCGCGGCAGTCGCCACCGCGATAACTAAAAAGTTATCATCGTGTTCTCAGAAAAAACTCAGCGATTATACAGCTTGGTACCGGGTGGTATTTGACGCGTACTCGAAATTATCCGAGTTGATCTCGCTGTCGATAGATAATTCGTTCATATCCGATGTTGAATTTTCCGCGATGACCCAGTTGTATAACTCCGCAATGTTGAAATTGGAAATTGAAGACAGCGTTAACAATAATGTCACTCGAACTGCTTCAACGAATCGCGGAGAATACCACTCCGATACGAACAAGCATGATATCAATAACATCAACGGATCCGCAATGCGGCGTGAACTTCTCTTCTCCGATTCCAGTGCGCGAGATCGCGCTGGCAAAATTACGAGTATATCATAGCTGGCCCAATATCAGATCGGTTGCATTTGGCGGTCAGCAACCGAATAACGCACTGTTGTTCTCGTATAAGAATAAACCCGATGGTACTCCAGACTTGAACGTTATTTCGTTACCAACTGGGTCGTACCAAATTGAGCAAATCGATGCTGAAATTCAGCGTAGAATAAAATCAATCACTGGAAAAGAATCAAGTTCATGAACCGACGCTCTCGTCGTCAATCGAAATAAACTCCCCTGAGTATGCCGTGGATATCTATAACAGCTCGTTAAGAACAGTGTTAGGATGGCCTGAAAAACCACCCGGAACCGCCGACTTAACCACAGACGTACAATCATATCATGAAATCAATCCCGTATATCGAGATAATTTATCTGATATAAGAAAAGTAAAAATCGCCGATAGATTCATATTTACCAACAAAAACACGTTACAATGGGATTTTATTATTAAAAGAACAGATGAGTCAACTGTTACTATTTCATTTACGCTAACTGACATCATTGGTTATTTTAATGAAATTAATCAATTACATAAAACACAACTAGAACAACTACGGCAAACAAAATCGCGAAAACACGTTGAAATATTAAATCAGCTTGTATCTGATATGGAATATATCAACGAACGAATTATTCAAACAATAATTAATGACAACAGCGACAATAAACAACGATTCATAACCGGTTACAATATCACAGAAGCCGATCTACATAATTTCAAGTTTCCCGGATATAACGCTGAGGAACTAAAAGAATCTGTTAGAAATGTTATCAAGGTATTACAAATACAAGATTCAATTATCCTCAAATATAATAATGACCCAGATGGCGGCGGTAGGCATATTGCCCCGCACAATGTAAATATTTCAGCGGTGATTGCGCTCAATTTAGTATGTGATGCAATTGAAGGAAGCTATCAAATTAATCTAGAGCAATCAAATCAAGTTCAGCAAGGATATATTCTTTATTCGTTTGCACCAACAGCTCCTCCAGGATTCCTAATTATTGAAAACCCAATTAATACTGTCTATATGCGATGCCATAATAATTTACTAACGAGAATTAATTTCCGACTCACTGACCAATCAAATAATTTGATTGCTCTACAAGACGAGGTGTTAGCGATTAGTCTGTTTGTAAAGTCCTAAGGACTTTCATCATAAATGATTTTCGTCCCCGGACACGATATCGTATCGGACTTGATCAAATATTCGGTTAACCTGTAGCAGCAGGGGGGGGGGGGGGCGATGACAACATCGTTGCGACCCCGATGATTGAAAAATCGCTAAGTCTCCGTTTGCTAAACGGGGACTTTCTTTTTGTTTGGTTAAAATATGAGATTTGCAGGAAGGCTCTATTTTCCGTTTTGAGGGCTCAATCAAAACAGTCGAAAAAAGTTGTCCAATTCTCCCCCCCCCCCCTGCTGCTGTCTCAACAAATCCACGCCTAAAATATGAATGCTATGCTGAACTAAAACAAAAGAAATCAAACATGAATACTCAAGTAAAACTTAAAAAGTTTGCACAATATGCATTGCCTTACACAACATGTATCAATACAAACGAAAGAGCTAGACTCTAATATGAGTATACATAACAAGTCAACGGATGATTTGATAATGTCCAGCTAGATACAAATAATGTAGTTTTTGTATTCAACACAACGTTAACATATACAGTCAACATTCCAAAGTCACAGGTTTAACTTGACACACATCGACAAATTATACGTTTCGACCTCTTTGTCCTCTTACCGATCATTCCACCATGTTGGCAGCCATATTTCGCTGTCGCCGACAATGTGACTCTATTAACAACAATGCTGCTCTGTTTCCAACATTGTTCACTATTGCGTTTTTGCCAACTCTGAAGCTTCTGCCAGCTCCATCCCATCATTACATATATTGCCATCTTAAGCAAACCAAACTGGAAATCATAAAAAATAACATAAAGGTCAATACTAATATAATGAACATATATAAACATCAGATCAGTTATACCAAAAATAAAAAAGATAATCGTGCTTATAATTGTTACAAAAAGCACGGTCTAATTTGCTAAAAGAATATGTATATAAAGTACATTCTGACGAGACTTTTAAAGTGTGAAAACACATTAACATTAGAACTCAATTAATACTATAAATTAAAGTAATATTCACATGTTATCGTTGCATTAATTTTTGTAACGCACACCTTTTCTGCCTAGATCACCAAATCATTGTGTCCGAATATAGAATATGAAATCTATAATGCCTACAAATACAAGTTCAAGACCCGATGGTAAATGAAATATGAGTATCTCTCTCCAAGCGATCTTAAAAACGATTAAGTAAATCATTTAGTTGATATTAGTTAAGGTTAAACTACGCAACTCATGGTAACGATGTATGCGACAATGAAATCCATTACGTATAATCATTCCAATGCATAGCCAAGTTATTTGCTTGTCCTAATCCGTCGCGGTGTCTTCGAAGCTTCCAAATGCGTCTGCATGTTCACTTAGCATGTGATTTCAGACATTACATTATCTAGAACGTAGACTACATGCAAGTCATTTCTTTCGGATCTCACCTAGAATCGCGAGTGGACAGGACAAACGATATCCGCTATTTATTTGTCACTTGCTTCTTTTAATGTCATACAACGTACAATTTCCATATTGAATTCCATTTACATAAAAGTCCATCTGGCCTTACCGACTTGCTACTTATGTTCTGACCCAGTCTGCCGTGAAATTAGCTGGTATCGGACTAGGAGGCAAACGGCAAATTCGCACGCTGAAGCCCTGTGCTAATTCATTACTTAGAGGTCATCAATATAGTGATTACCCGTTGAACGTGTGCTGAAATCCTTTATCTCACAAAATGAACAACTAAATTTGAACTAATATTTTATTTTCTTTCTGCCAGTTTGTATGCTTCAAAATTGTTTGTGGTTCATATGTATGGCTAAAGTTAATTCGGACACTTAATGCCGCAAGGTAGTGAAATAAGAAATTAATCAAGTCTATTGAGCTATTTTGTTACTTGTTAGCATTAAATAAACACATGTTTAATCACAAAACGTAATGGTAGATCATAACCTATGCCGAAGAATACAGGTATGATATTAAATGTATACTGTAGTCGTTGATCTATCAGCACGTCATGTAATTTTATATCTGTGGAAACGTTATTTGTAATTGATGCGTGTGATACCACATTGTCCTCTATTAAATGTTTTGGGAACTAAATGCAGAATATTTTTGCAGCCCCCAAACAGCTACAAAGTTTCAAACTGTAGGTTTAGATGAATTATATCGTTATTTTGAAATAATTAGTATACACATCTTGAACAGGGATTGTACTAAATGCTGAGACGCATCATTGAAGCGGGAACTGAGTTTGTGTGGAGTGTTTGGAGTTATCATTCTGTACTTAACAAACAATTTAGAAACAAAACAAAACTACATAAAATAATCAATCTATAAATACAATATAATATCAACGTTTAAAGTTTACTGAACTTTAATTTTGTAAGGTACATCTGCATCATGAGTTCGACGTAGTCAACGTGACCTTATTAAAAATTATGATCACAAACAATCCAAATTATAACGAACACCTAGGCAAACAATGATGTGTTGAAAATGAATGTGAAATTTCTGATTATACTGAACAAAACGGGTTCAATAGAAACAGTCACAAGCTGCTATACGATACTATATTAGAACGATATTTGGAAATCAATACAAGAAGAATGGATGTTCAAATTAACCATTGGTACAATGTTTGTGCTGTGAAGGTATTGCACCAATTAAATGACAGATGCATTAAATTATACTACGTCTGACGCTTTTACTGGGCATAACAGTAATGGAACTTTCTACATAATGCCCACATTTTTCATTAAGCAAATCAGCATTATCAGTTCATATGCACAAAAATGATAACCATGATTACCCAATTAATGTTTCATCCGTATAACTGTTTAGAGTCATCATTTGCAATTGGAAGCATACGCATATTAACCCGGTATTTTTGCACATTTACATACTTAGATTTGATTCACATATCCACCATGTTCACTACCATCTGGTTCTTTGTACACCATTAGAGGTGTTATACAATTATTTCAGCATGGCTAAGGAATATGACATCACTACAAACTGCCTCACAGCAGACATCATGGCGATATTACTGAAACATTGTTAAAGCTACGTTACTATTACTAATCAATCAAACAAACAAACAATTATTTCAGCATGGCTAAGAAATATGATATAATTTAAAGACAAATAATACTCACCACCAATTATTCAATGATTAACCTTAGCCGTTTGAATGATTTGACTACTGTTTCAGATTTAAGATTAGTTGACGAGGCGAGGTGTTTCTGGCGTAATGATTATAGCGGAAACAAACCGGGTACAGCTTTAAAACATTGAGAAATTAACAAACCTCCCACCAAACCCCATTAGTAATTTCATCTATGATGACACTACTCGTTTTCATGTTTTGGTTACATATAATTCATGGTTACTCTTACATTTGCAGAAGAGTGTTCATATTTCTTGATAAATAAAAAATATATGAGTGGATTCTTTATGGACACAAAAGCCTTTGTGCAAATTTAAATTTAGTAACTCACAAAACTAACTTCGCGTCAATTTTCTAAGATATGGACACCATACTACATAAATATTTCCTACAGGGTAAACAAATAAATCAACCTAAATGTATTTGATCTGCTTCGGAATATTAAAATATCATTATAGGGAAATACAGTCTCTGATTTCACAAACAAGGCTTTATGTACTTTACAAATGGTACAATATCTAGCATGTACCTAATGAACCGAAGTCTTTTGTCATGTTCATCATATTCCCTTTCCATCTTCCATAACAAGGTATTACATGTCTAAAGATAGCCAGTCATGCATTAAAAAAACTACTGACACAATTTGTTAGTAAACGGACTTATTTGTTTATAAATGTTTTTGTTTGCAGTTTATTACTAAGGCATGAACGCATAATAATCATTAAGCGAAGAAAGACTATATATATATATATATATATATATATATATATATATATATATATATATATACATACATACATACATACATACATACATACATACATACATACTTACATACATACATACATACATACATACCTTCATACATACATACATACATACATACATACATACATACATACATACATACATACATACATACATACATACATACATACATACATACATACATACATACATACATACATACATACATACATACATACATACATACATACATACGCGTGTGTGATAGAGTTATAGAGAGTGTTTGTGTAAATGTTCCAAACATGTTGTCAAAGTACAAGTAAAATCATCAAGCGCAACTCGACATATTTTATTTGAAATGTCATGGATTTTTGAAAAGGCAGAGGTAAGTTATAACAACGTTATGCGACGTGGTCAATATTATGAAATTCATTCTTGTAATGTTGTGGCATATGACTGAAATATGCAAGGACACTCTCTCATCCCTTCGCTACCATTAATCAAGGGAAATATTCTAACATAAGAACTTTAAATATCGTGCAAACATCTGACAACAGTACCGTGTTTTCAAACACTTAGTAACAATAGCAGTCAGATTGTATTTTTTACAAATTGTTTGCATGATGTGGTTATAGAATTTTAGTGGCTTCTATACCAAAATTGTATGTATAATTGTTTCAATTACAGACCGCAAGTATGAAGAAGAAAACTTGAGAGGTAGGTTTGTAACTTTGTAAATTTCTTTGAGACCAAAACATTAATGTTTTGCACTTAAAATATTAAATACATCACGTCTCTTTTGCAATTGCTCCCTTCGATTTTAGTTTGAAACCTTATCAACGATACTAGGTGAAACGTATTTGTCATTTATTTATAAGATTCTTTCCAGATGGCGCAATTAGCAGTGAAAATGTGAAAAGTAACCGTCTGATATAAGTTTTAAGATGTCGCTCTTGTACGTAATGGGGTACAATATTTAGAAATACCATTTGTTGGCATTTCATGGTTTTGAGATTGACTGTAAGTCTAGCTAACTATAGTATTTTCTAAATTAGGGATACGCTATTCATTGTCTGACGTGGTCATTTTAAATGATACAATCTAGCTTTAACTCAAAAATGTCAGGACAGTGTACATGCATCAAAACAAATAATAATACATCGAAGTCAAATCAGACTTTTCTCTAAAATGTACACTTTCAAGAAAGCAATATTTACTTATAATCATATTTTCAAGTTGAAACTTTCGATCGATGTTCTTTCATTCTTGTGATATATATATATATATATATATATATATATATATATATATATATATATATATATATATATATATATATATATATATATATATATATATATATATGAGATAAGGAACCAGTTATCAACGAATTTGGTCTAAGATTTTCGGAACTTATTGCAAGAAATCAATAAAAACGAGATTATTTTTCAAATTTACAGCTAGTTCCTCTTCAAACATTGTATCAATGTGTAGTATGAATAGAATACAATGATGATGGAGAGACCAATGACGTAAACGTTTAAATTATATTCTTTTGGAAAACAGCAGCGTGCGGATACATTGTTTCATGTTGCTAAAGAACATTTTTAAAATGTAACCTTCATGAACATCTTGTACGTATACCTTCATAACGACATAATAATACATACAAATAAAGACACATACATGTTTATCTTCATTTATATTCAGAATATTTGGCGGCATAATAAAATATGGTTTATCCCTCGACATTACTTTTTTCTAGGATTGACATTATGTGTTACAGTAAAGCCTGATGACCGATTTGAGTATATAATTTACATGTTGATTACGTAATTGATTTTAGATCTGTAGCTACTTTAGTTTGCCTTATCACAGAAACAAATTATGGTAATTACGACAACAAAACGCAGACACAAGGACCGATGGACAGCTACCGATTTGACAGCAGCTATTTTGAATAAGTACGGATAACAAGAAACCGAAATCGTTTAATTGAATTTTTTTTACCAATACTTCTACAGAATACATAGCTATCATTAAAAATGTTGCCATAATAACAAAAATACGAGATTTTCTCTCCATCAAATTAGCAACATGTACCACGTAAGAAATTTTGGACGAGTCAAGACTCAAACTTTAAAAATTCATTGACCGTGGAAAAATATATTGTCTGGGTCTACTAAAACAATACATTCAATTTAAGCACGGCTACCCAAACTATACTTCTTCAGACAAATAAAAACTTAGAATCATGCATCTCTTCAAATATGGGGCAAAACACTATACCCTCAATTATTTGCTGATTACTATTCTAACCAGATATTGAAACATACGACTTTACATTTTTTTATAATCCGTGTTTTAAACATTCTACTATTGTCGAAGGTATTTAACAAATTAATAATTTTCGAGAAACGAATCTTACTTTTGAATTGTTGTTAAAGTTTAGAAAATTAGTTTTTGATCTTAAAAATCGTAACTATTTTACTACAAAATTAATGAATTGAACAGTTTCTCAATGATCAAATTAATTTTTATTTCCCATTTAAAGAGTATTTCTCACATTTTTTGTCTTCACGGTGATTTAAATTGTCTTTCGCTCCCTATTATTCATTACGCTGTTTACCAGTAAACTCTCCTTAGTACCTGGACTATCTGAAGGTAAACACATTGGTGAAGTAGACTAGATTTTGACATGTTAAACACTCCAATACCACTATGTACATAAATTGCATTACGTCTAAAACAAATCAAGATTTGTTGATTGGTATCATTCAAAGAAGAAAACCGCATAATACAAACATTATGTATATTGAGAATATGACATGTTTGCATGTGCGACTTATTAGAAATCTTTAGGAGTCACAGTGTACGATATGGTATAATGGGATAAACAAACAACTCATTATATACCAAAATTGGCTTCAAAATATTAATTTGAAATCTTTCAACATTTGCGAACATTGTTCATATTATATTCAAGAATGCATTAAACACTGGCAAATTAATGCATCTCAAAGTCTTTATGGAGAAAGATTCTCCTTTTAAAATTTTAATTCAAATATTGTATTGCACATAATTCGAGTTCGGTACACTATGATATATATGGGCCTTGATAAATAAATTATAAGTATTATTTGTATTATTAATATTATTGTTATTGTTATTATTATTATTATTATTATTATTATTATTATTATTATTATCGATTTCATTAATACTTCTCAACTGTTTCTTGTTGAACTCTGTTCAGTGCAGAAGTAGTCTTCTTCTAATTATACTTGTTATGCGTACAAAAAAAAAGAAATTGATCTATGAAACGACAATCATTGTCCTGATGACTCAGTTCTAAACAAAGATTCAATTGTTCTTTTGTTTCTGCGGAACAAAATCAAGGAGAAAGGTAATTATCGGCTGTACGAAGACATATACTTGGCATCTTTTGCTGAGCATATATGTGTTACTTGAATGATCTATTTCGATATTGTGATATATTTGTTATTAGATATATAGTTGCACTTCTCTGCTACATTACATAGCGATACCATAAACAAATCAGACGATATCCATGTATCACTTTGATAATTGATTTTATGCAGCACACACACCATGTACTACTCCAATTGTCTTAATTTACAATGGATGTGTTTCTTTTAAGCCCCAAAACGTTGAATAATGTCCTTTTTCACAATGTATCATTTTTTCGCCGATTTTACTTTTACTTGACAAAATTACACAATACCGAACATTTTACTCACTCTTTCAGGTATCCGACCAGAACAATTCTGGATGGCAACAGCCATTGTTTCCGTGTTACTCCTCATTATTGGACTTTTGATGTTAGTCATCATTTGGCGTAAAAACACAACGAGATCGATAAGTATGTGTTGACAAAATCTTATTTCAAGTTGGTTTTCATTTTTAAAATTGTTATGTCATTGAATTTATATGGTTGAATATTAAAAGTATGGTTACTGCTTTCATATATAATATTTGTCTGGATGCATTCTCGGATTCCGTTATCTCCTAAATGATATTACCATAGATCTTTCCGCATATTTGTACGATCTTTACGTCGATTTTATTGATTATTTCGACTCATATTTCGTGAATAGGCTTACGCTGATAAAACGTGACAAGATAACTATTTCCATGGTGTAACCTAGTACGTATGACAACTGGTACGTTTCAGTATATACTGGACGGTAAAAATAGGCTTCAATGTCTACGTTAGGACTAATGAGACAACAATTTCTTTTTGGTCCCAACTACTGAAATGCTTATCATATCTGTTCCATTTTTGAAGTGCATGTTTTATAACATTTCGTTCATTCTATATTGTAAACGTTTCCCATCCTTTTTGACCTTGTTTGTCGTGCACTTAAAACTTCTGATCATAATCGACCTTATATTCTGAACTCCAATCTTTCTCGTCTATTTTATAAGTGCGTTACAATTGAAATCGTTTTAAGTGGCCAAGTAGGTTAATCAGTACCTAAGGAATATATTCCTCCCTGCATCAGCGACATTTATACTGATGTCTGAAAACCGCTACGATCGCCTAATGGTTAGAGCGTCCGCCGCTGAAGCGGGAAGTCGTATGTTCGATTAACGGCCGAGTATAAATTTTCGGAACCACTTACTAATAACGTCATTTCATTCATTATGGCTTACATTTCTGATGATGGACAAGAATACTGTACCAATATCTCTAACAGTGAATATCCTCTTCGTTAGATTGTGTTAGTCTACATATGGCGGCCAGTATAACTAGTTGATGAAGAACAGTGAAAAATCATTTGAAGTACAACCAGCTCATGATAAGCGTTTCCACATACTCAGCTTGAATGAGAGCAAGAATCCAACTGACGTGGACAGAGGTGAATAAGCAATGGGCGGTAATAGCGACTAGTTAACCAAAGAAAAACCAATACATTTAACACATGTTTGATACAGAAATGTATTACTCTGGTCTAGATTGCATTTAAAAATATTTCAGATGCTACAAAACTGTCCCAGGCATGTGTACGAGAAACACACAGTGAAGCGTCCCATACAGAACTAGAAAGGCATATACAACCCCTACATATTATATCTACGAAAGTGAGAGCATGCAAAATGAATATTAGATTGGAGTGTCCTAACGATTCACCAGAAGACAGTCACAGACCAAATCCCCAAGAAGACCATTACAATGCTATTGATGAAGTAACACATAACCATATGCATCACCCTATCTGTCCATTTTCTCTCATTCTTTCTTTCTGGATTTCATGGTGATGTGAAGTATGCTGTTAAAAATATAATAACAAAGTTTGAGCACTTAGCAAAATTTTAAATTATTCTAACAATGTCACCTTAATATGTCCGAGTGACAGTATCGGGACTATTTCAAGTGATTATAAGACAATGAACATTTCTATAAACTAAGGAATTGCTGGTAGAACATAAAACTTGCTCTATAGTGTTGTCAAGTGCCTGAGTAGTAAATAATGAAGTATAATGTTCAAAGATAATAAAGAGCATTGTTTAATCAAAAAGAGCGACTATTATCAAAACTTTATTTGATCTTATTCATCTTACACAATATATACCCTTCTTTTCAACGCAGTGAAAGCTATATATTCACTTGCGTGTTCTTGTATTTGTTTGTTCAGTATAAAAAGTCTTGATAAAGTCATGTTCTTCTTCTTCAGGATGACATGTCAGACGAAGAATTCGTAATAGATACATTAATTCCCGAACGTTCAGAAGAAACAGGAAAAAATATGGAGCAAACACTCTACGATTATGCTTATTCGATGGAATCATTCCATGCCGTGACAGCCGATTTAAATGTAGCTGATGAAACCAATTTAACCACAAGCAGTGATATTGTCTGTATAGTTGAAACATTTCCGGATGAAGTAAACGACGAGCGTGGAACAGATCATGCATATCTAACTGTGATTGATGATCATGTAAATTCTATTTAAGCATGTCAGGTTGAGAAAACTGTCAGGAGTTTTAATAATATAATTTAAGTTACTCTCTCCACGTGTATAATGACCATAATTCTTAGCCTGACGGGATTTTGAGGTATGAGCAATTGAGCCAGACCTCTATCACCAAGGTGAAAACAAATTTTCTTTGTAGGTCTTAATGTTTATTTCGATTGAGCAGAATGAATATTATTTATCTTGCTTTACTTTACAAGCCTTTGACAACGTAATATTGTAATCCGAAGCATACTAAAAACGAACATTTCTGAACCGTCACTTTAAAGAAGTTAATCATTTAATAGCGTCAGTGTTACACAGATGGTATGTCCAAAATAAAATTCGAAAGGTCTAAATAATCATATTCTTGAACTGATCCTCTAGCAACAAGTAACAGTAAATGAATGCCTCCGTTCCAATCGTTTCCGGTATCAACGCAATATGACTTAATTATAGTTTTCAAAGTTTGATGAATTCTTTCTAAAGCCATTTGGATTTCAGAGTGCTAGACAGAAGACGTAAATTAGTGGATACCTTTTCCATACGTTACTTGTTGCAAACTTCCAGACATACATATTTACTCCTGAAGAGAATGGAATGATTTGAGAGGAACGCATTTTGTAAAAGAAAATCTTTATCAAAGCTTTAGGTATGCTTTAGTTTTAATATTCCTTGACATAAATGCATCTGGAAATCGTCTGCTCGCATACATTGTGGTCAACAATTATTAGTTGCCTGACGTGTTGTTACGTAAGCCAATGACGCAGTCTACCATTAATTCTACTAAACGTAATTCAGATGCAGAAATAGGTTGCAGATGAGCCTGATGTATATTCCAATTTGGTTTTTATACCCTGTGCAGTATTGGCAAATGTCACCTTCAGATTGTGTAATAGAAACGTTTCAAGATTATGTGATCAGTCTTATTGCTCCAAACAGGACTAGCCCGAGTTTATCAAGGTGGAACTAAGACATCCATCCCTATACAGCTTACGTACAACAGTTTTGTAACTCATTGGTCACAAGGAGGTACATCAAGTGGTCTCCATTTTTTCATAAATATTTTTAGAAAAAAAACAAACATGTACTTCTATGATGTCAGTTTCGTTAATATCCTTTGTTACGAAATTGAAGACCTTTTATATTCCTAGTACATCATTGTATATAATTGTAATATGGACGTTAATTGTAAAGATTATCTTTAGTTAGATTTTGCCTTTTTGCAGTTACATAGGATCTATAAATAGGTTCTTACGTATGTACTGCCAATTACTAAAATTAATCTTAATAATATGGCTTAATGACGCAATTGCTTATTGTCTTACTGGTAGGACAGGGTTTTAAAGAATCTAGAAGAATTCAATAACATCCCATTGGTTGGTGTAGGTCACAGGAATATGTCATTTCGAAGAATACGGATCAGTAATATCTCAAATATAATTGTAATAGAAGGTGTATAAATGGTGAGAACTGAGGAATCAGATTAATTCTAATTTTGGAGTCATTGTTATTTCTTTGATTCCTCTTGCATGTTTGCAGACGTGTTTTATGTTGTACTTATATATTATTCAAGAGTAAAAACATTCTTTTGGACTGTGTAGTGGAAATAGAAATCGCTCCGTATTTGGACTATGCTATTATTCTGGAAATATAGTAAATTTTCAATGAAGGTTTTGACAATGCAATCTTGACATCATGTTAATTCATGTCGGACTAGTACATTTCATATTTTGCAATTATATTGCACTTTGCTTTATCTTGTTCTTCAATAGCACTTTCTCTGAACTATTTTGTATTTACTTCATTATCCCTTACGTTCCGTTCACATTTGCATCAATATATTTGGCAATAAACTATTTACAAAAACTTGTTAGTTTTCTTTCTCTTACTTTGTTTGTGACCATAATCATTATATCCTATGCAACGAACAGGAGATCTTTATCTCATTTGTGTGTATAAAGCGAGGATTTCATTTTCAACAGGAGCAATTATCTGATCTAACCAAGACCTGGAAGTTACAGGTGTATTATATATGACATTAGCTCAAACTAAATCACTGCAAAGTAATAAAAAATACTCTCTATGGGTACAGATAATGCCAATCTGACTGTCACTGGTCCTGTGACTAAATCGGATGAGAATATTTCAAAAATGAAAGGGGAAAATCCAAATAAATTTTATTAATTGACGATTTCTTAGTAAAGGCCAAAGAACTTGATAATTCAAGGATACGAGAAGCTGCTGAAATATGGATTAGATTTACACAATCACTAATAAGTAACATGAAACTTTTCGATATAAATGGTTGATAATTCGCTGTAATACAATTAGACTGGACTTTCTTTGACCGAATAATTGTATTGTATAAATAAGAGCATTTACAATAGATCTATCTTGACTCCTATGTTTATATTTCAATTTACAGCAAACACAAAAAAAATGCACGTTCTCCTTGCAAGAGGTGCAGGTAGCACCTTATACTGAGTTCCGGTTAGTTGTATCAGAAATTTGATTCCTATATCGTGTTACAAGTTGTAATTCTGAAATGCTTGTATGTAACTGAGAGTGATTCTTATCAAGCAATCTCCAGAGTGTAAGACATGCTAACAGAAGAGACTCTGTACGTCAAGGATGATCCATCCGTTGTGCGAGCATTGTTTGTATAAAGCTTGATCTTGCTCATCAAGTTATGTTTTAATGTAACTGTGGACACAATTCTTGAAATCATGAATTAATGAGTTGTCTGAAGGCACCTTAATCTTGACCGACCTTCTTTGCTCAACACCATGGATGAAATACCTTTTATTTTGGCATATTCGATATCGGTCTATCAAGTTTTCTTTTACAGTTTTGAAACTTGTGTCGACATGCCTCATGTAGCAGCTCACTGCAAGCTACATTCCATAACCATATCATAACCAGAACTTTATTGCGCTGAGAATCAAAACACTTTCTAATAGTATAAACCAACATTGGCCAGTTCAAAGTTAAGCATTTTTGGTCAAACTGAATAAACTTTTTATCTGTTTATTTTGATTTAAAATGGGTTACTGACTGAATATTTCTACTAATATCAAAACATGATCTTGTGTGAACAGCGCTGATGTGCCTTCTACTTTATTTTTCTCTCTTTCTCTCTCTCTGTCTCTTTTCGTTTGCATGTTCCTATTTTCTCTTTCACTTTATTCCTTCCTTTACTATTTCTGCATTTGTATTTGTATTTCTTATCTGAGTAACCTCTTTTATCTCTCTTTTGTTTCTTTTTCTCAAATTGTAGTTGTATTTTCTAATAGTTTTTCTCTTTCTGAATCTGCATTTATCTATGTTCTTTTTACAGGACAAACTTTCTTACACTATATTCATCATGTGTTTTAATTCATCTTATCCTTATAGTCATGGATAGAGACTTATTGATGGAACTCAGAACACTTTTATCCAAAATATTAATTTCCACTAAATCTTAGACAAAACACTTTTTCATTTCAAGAATCAGAAAAATCATATTGTCTGGAAAGCTGGAAAAGTTATCCTTTTTCATGGACTTTAACACTTACATTGTAGGATTTAAAATAAAGTTCTACATATTTGATTACATTGAAATTGTTAATTTCAAATTAAATTGCTCATACCTTTGACATTTAATTACATGGTAACTTAAATTTCAAATATACAGTTTTATAAAATATAGTATAGAACTTCGTCTCATGTGACGAATAACAGTTTTCTGTTACAGTTGCAAGCAGTCAAACTAAGAATCCGAAAAGAGCAGAAGAGAACAGGTTTTGTAAGATTCATCAAATAAGATATTTCCCAAAAATAGAAAAATAAGATTTTAAAAAGAAACCAGACTATTGTGAATTATATCTCAGACAGTTTTAAACGTTAGAAAACAAGTCAAACTGTATGAAACTACAATTAAGTTTAGTGAAATTTAAAATTGATTAAAAATGTTTTAGTGTTTATTTGCCAGTAGTCACGAACGTGCTAATGTGTTGACTGTTAGGATTTGGGCGATGTTATAACAGACATTTGATGTCGTAGACTGATGTAATTCCAAACGTTTTCTTTGTGTGATGTCAATCCATAATTCCAAATTAATGTGTCTGTCCAAGACTATCATTGAACACTTTGTAATACATGTGAATACTAATTTGATAGATATATTTAAATTGATTAAAAACTGAACAAATCGAAAAGATTGATTCTGCGTTAGATGCTAAGGCAAATATTAAAAAGTGTTCATGACAACAAGATTATACAAACAGCTAAGACACAATATAAAGCCAGGATGTATATCATTCTACTTTAAAACTATTCAAAGCTGTTAACAAGTTGATGAATTTCCAAGTCAAACTTTTATCTGAATAACGGAAACATGTTTACCATTAATACTGATCAGAATATTTAATCCAGATGGATAGAGAAATATTAGCGATGTATTATGCTGTTTACAAAATGAATGTCACGTAACAGTTGCATCCTTAACTTGATGTTGGACGAGATCAAGTACAATACCAAACATACATAAACAAATAATCATGAAGAGAAGTCAACAAACAATACAAACTAAATATGTATAACAATATACCACGTCAAAAATAGTTCCAAAATCAATCCCATGTGATAAGATGGCAAACTTCCCTCGATTTGACAACATAGGAGAGTTTCTAAGAATGGTGAAATCTCTACTCATGTGAGGTAGGTGCACTGCATGCATGATACAAACAGCATTCACAGGACAGACGATGACGAAATTTGGTTCGCCGAGTAAGCAAGTCTGCAATTAGAAACTGACTTGTATATATGACCATTTTACAGTCGGAGCAATCTATGAAAGTTTGAAAGTCAATACAGGAATAATTACTATGCCGGAATGTGCAACATCTCCACGGAATATGGTTACTGCACGGCTTTTATGCGCCAATTTATAAACAACGCTTGAATGCCTCCATACAGTAAAGCCTTTGTTTCATCAGTAGGGTTAGAAACGAAAATGATACACACTGTCAGGAAATGTTCTTGACACATTCTACATGGTTCAGCACATTTTTCAGCTTTTCTGATTTCCATCGATGGATGACGTGAAAACAAGCATTTTCGAAAAGCGTCATAGTAATAATAGTTTGACCGCCACTTTATATGTTCATTCACAGCTTCAATGTCAATGTAACGAATAATACCATTCGGAACAATTCGGTTACTCAAACAAGACTTGACCTAGACATTACATATGATCGATACATTTTGTATCCATTAACTCTCCGCCAATACTACAGGAAATACATTCGTACATATAACCAACTAAACTGGGTTTATTTTCATGTGGAGACATTTCTGGCGAGCAAAATGTATTATTATGTTTAAAATACTCTCGCAGAAATTACAAACGAATCATGTTTGTTTCACACAAATAGTCCAGAGGTCATTCTGAGCCATTGCGTCAAAGGTCCGGCAGACTAAGTGGGCAATATACAGTTTTTTAAAACACAAATTCAATCTTGCATAGGCCTATCGAATATAGAAATTAATTAAAACAATCCATGAAAAAGGTCAGAAGGTTCATTCTTTAGGAACTGTATAATAAAGCTAAACATACAAATATCATTCACTTTAGCTGACATGTAAGTGGGAAAAGATAATGTAGTGTTTTGTCCGATGGCCATTTATGAGAACACGTGATGCTTACAGTGCAAACATAAACCATTTCACTGGATGACAATTTTGAAAAACATTATGTATTTAATAGCTTCATACATTTCCAAACAGTTGTCATCCTGGCATCTTTTAAAATATTGTACCCGCTTTAACCAACACGCCTACTGATATAGGTGGCTCATTTTGCTTCCTCTCTGACTATTTGGATTTCAGTGGTTACATAATGTGCCGTGACTACATGGGGTGAACATGCGTCACATCAGTTTCAAGAACAACACAAGCAGGAAAGACCAGTCTCAAATATATCCATGTCTTTAATTATTAAACAATAATGAATCAAAAAGTCACTACATAATCGTAAACTGAGAAGTCCGCTAGTGTTCAATATACGAAAGTTTCCAACAACACCTACGTAGTGCAGTCCATCATGACTAGATTTTACCGATTAGAAAATGTTAAAACGATTTAACGCTATCCAATTGTAGTCACATGTAGTACTGTATAAATAGTACAATATGCCTCAGACATATCAATACCTTGTCTGCTTGTTGCACCTCTCTTTCGCCTGTCAATATCCATTAGGTTAGTTGTAAGAAAATATGTTTCTAAATAAAAAGAAAGTCTACCATCACAAGGATTGTTTCCAAATTTCAGTGAATGTCTTTCATTTTAAGTGAACACTATTTCATTCCTTTTATTTTGAATTTTAGATGAGGATATGATTGCTATGGTTGGTTGTAATGTTTCTATTACATGGATATTACCGTTTACAAGAGAGGAACCACACGGATTCAAAATTGGCAGTATGTACGAGAGACCAGTCGCAACTTTATCAATTGATCTGAATTGCAGCGTACGGGACAATTCCTCAATTGTGTACAACATAAATAGTAGTGACGATGGGCTGATCGTATTGCTGAATATGTTCAATGTAACTGAAGGACAGAGTGGTAACCACACATTTTGAAAGCAGGAACCGTCTGCATGCAATGATAAAAAGATTGTTGTTATCGGTGAGTCTAAAACCTCGAACGTCAGCCAATAAGTGCTTTAGAATAGGACACCTTTATAAAACAATCCGAATTTTATTAATTCTTTAAATTGTTTCCATTTATTCATGACGAAGTATTAAAAAAAGGGGAAAATGCTAACTAATTTAGCCATTATGATTACAAGTATTGTCTTACTATATTATGTATAACGTTTTGACTATTTAGTTATTTATGTATCAGTCGTTAGTATTGTCTTTGGAAAATCATAAGCCTAATTGAATGAACGATATATATTATGCTGATAAAAGTATGTATCCATCTCCGATGTGGACCTTAACGTTAACGTGGCTAATAGGCATGGGACGAATGGAACAATCCAGAAAAGAATAGATCTTTATCTTTCTTTGTGATCGATGAATGTATCCAATAAAATCACGTAAGATTGTAGAACATATTGCCTCGTTTAAATGGTGCCACACAGAAATTAAAATCATTTAACTATTTTAGAAAATCCTAAAGATGATTGCTATAAATTCCAAAGATTACTAACCTGTTTCAAGGAATCCTAATATTAAATTCTGTCTTCAAGAACTACAGGTATTTCGTGGTGTAACAGAATTGTTACCGAGTGGATGGTGGATTAAATGAACAACACAAACACAATGTGTGAAAGAAAATATAAATTTATGAAATAAATTATTAATGAAAAATAATGATGTATCAACACAATAACTCATGCGTTCAACCCACAATTACACTCACAACCATTCACAATACATGAATAAATTAAATATTAATACAAAATAAAACACACATACAAAGGAATCTCCTGGACTATACACAGATCCAAGGAACCTTTACAAAAGTTATATTAACGCAAGTATAAACTACGATAACAAATCAAAACATCACACTATACTATCGCACGTATGGATTGCGACAACTAGCACGAACATATACATGTATTTAATCAAGTTGCTAGCTTTTATTGAGATTCATGCAATCCCTTGAAATACTATTGTGATTTGAAGTAACTATGTAAATACAACAATGTATTCAATTGTACTACAATTGCAACACACACGTGTCTCGACCCTGTATAACCGTACGATTCACCAACAGTTGAATCGCCGCCCAGTTTCCCCGAAGACCTAGGGTTGACCAATACTTTTATCGGCCGTTTGCCCTTCACGGATCCACCACAGTTATACGTACAGACAGCATACAACATCTACTAGAACCAACGGTCCCAAATACTTTAAGATGCCACCCCGGATGTTTACAACTCTAGACAGCTCCGACACTCGGACTTCTAGATTTCCGGATATTTACACGTCACGACAGATGTAGATGAACAGACAGTTCGACAGACAGACAGTCAGATACTTCAATTCGATTGCACAATTAAACGGCACAATCAATCACATTCAGCTATAATTCAGAGATATTCTGCAACAAATCAGATACGATATCAAAGACGTTATCAAAGATGTTCCCAGAGATGTTATCAGATGCGTTATCAGAGATTCTATCAGCGATGTTATCAGATGCGTTATCAGAGATGCTATCAGATGTTATCAGATGCGTTATCAGAGATGCTATCAGAGATACTATCAGAGATGCTATCAGCCCTTTGGCTGGAGAAAGAATGACAGGCTATCTTTCCTACGAAAAGATACGTTTGGTCCCCTACTATTTATCAGAAATATTCTGCCTTATATACCCTCAAATAGGTGAGCAGAAATCACGGCAAGATTACCGTGCACTACGTGAATCTAATGTTCTGGACTTCATGTAATTCAAAGTCAGGCACATGCAAATCGTTACACGCCGCTTACCTTGGAAAAAAACACTTATTCACCCCAGGTAACGCATGTACGACGAAACCAAAAAAAATGAGATTAGTTTGTAATTCATGAAGAAAAAAAAATTCAATTTTCGCCTAATTCTGTGACACGTGGCATAATCGTTACATATGCTTTCTTTTCGAATTTAAGTACTTCTCATGTTTATAAAAACGTTGACGAATTCAATACAAACGACAATGTATCATTTAATTTCTGTACTGTTCTTTCGATGTATTTTATTACAGTCATACACTAAGCATTGTCCCAACATATACTGTCTTTTACAAAGGAAAGCCGAAAATAATTGAAGTACAAAAACCCATTTTAGGCCTGCCATTTCAAATGAGAACACAACCCATAAACAAAATCCCTATTTATATAGGTGGAGAATAAATGATATAGGACACACAACTCACTACAACGTAAATTCATTTAATATTTCCAGTTTTCGTATGATTGACAATTTTAGCAATGTTACATGCCAAATATGTTTGAATGAAAAAGCAAGCAACCTCTGGTATGTAACTTGCGAAAATGATGGCTGTTCGATAGACAGTGTTCCTTATACAATATAAGTTATATGTAAATCAATTTGAAAATTGTATTGATAGAAATATATATATATATATATATATATATATATATATATATATATATATATATATATATATATATATATATATATATATATATATATATATATATATATATATATATATATATATATATATATATATATAAACAGAGAGAGAGAGAGTGTATTATTGTATCAACATTGACCGTCATAAATGTATTGAGATCTATAAGACAAGCTGAAAGACAAAACATAATAAGGACATTCATGTTATCCCTACAACCAACTGTTCTTACTTGCGAAATAAGTGTTAAAATTTGCATCTCACTAGTGACACTCTAATGAGAATGAGATAACTTGGAGCACCTGAATTGTTAAAGGAATAGCTCTTCACTGTGACGTTTTTTGTATATTGTGACTGCCATATTCTACCTTGTAACGTCATTATCGCTAAGCTCCGCCTCTGCAAGTATACAGAATCCTTACATTTTGCTGTTGCATGTTAAATAAAATCTTTACGATTCTGCAGTAAAGACATATTACAAAAAAAAGTGCAGAAAATGGTATCCAAATTGTATGTGTACATTTATCTGTACGTGATGATTTATCCCGATATCATGTGATCCCTGAAGTCATAGAATAGCATACAAATTATTATGTTTCCATAGAGATAAAATCCACAACAGGGCGAAATAAATCTTGAATGAAAATAGTGAGCATTTGATACTTACGTGGTTATTATTACTTTCTAATAACGTTATCGAAGTCACACGATTACATGGTATGTCGTCAACGATAACAAGGTAAGGACTAGTTTGAGACTATGAAAACATAAGTAAACTTCGTCAAACTTCCCTTTTATCAAGGAATATGTTTTGCAATAAAGATGTGATTTAAGAATACATAGCCGATATTCGTCTCCATAATCCCTACTGTTTTTGGAAGTATCAATACGATTAATTCAGCCTCTTTCAAAGAATTGAAGTTATTATATTTGGAACCGGAAGTTCTAAGTGAAACATACTCGTGAAGATAAACATCTAGGGCATTGCTGAATACTACTACTACTGATAGTAATAATAATAATAATAATAATAATAATAATAATAATAATAATAATAATAATAATAATAATAATAACTATAATAATGTGGAATTTGTATAGCGTATAATCTTTAGAAGCTCTAAGCGTTTTACAACATCTATAATGTAGCAGCAGACAGGGCGAATCCGACAACTTTATAGAAGCGTCTATTTGACAAACCAAGACTTCCTCCAAAATCGAAAAAGATTTTTACCTCCGTAGCAGAAGAGGAGAGGGCAAATCCAACAACTTTATAAAAGCGTCTATTTGGCAAACCAAGGCTTCCTCCAAAATCGAAAAAAGATTTTTACCTCCATAGCAGAAGAGGAGAGGGTGAATCCGACAACTTTATAGAAGCGACTATTTGGCAAACTAAGGCTTCCTCCAAAATCGAAAAAAAAAGTTTCTTTTGGAGACGCAAAGTCGTTGTCGCGTCCTCTCTGCTGCTATGGGGTAAAAATCTTTTCACGATCTCAACCGAATATTTGATCAAGTCCGATACGATATTTTGATCTAGGATCATGCAAATTTATCGTTACAAATCCATGTGGGATTGGCTGAACGTGACTAAAGAAATTATAATCCATATCTCCACTGCACCAAGTCTGGAGAATATTTCGTAGCGTATGTGTGTCAACTCCATTAAATACAGCAAGAATATTGCAGTTATCTCTAGTCATTTTTGGTGTTTGTGTGTATCGTTGAGTGACATATATCACATCGGTATTATTTATGTCTACCTCTGGAAAATATCTTAGCAGGATTCTTTTGATTGTCTAACATGACATCATTATATACAACTAACTTGTCATCAATGCTCGGTGCTTCATCGATATCGGTTATAAACTCAATAATATCCTCAATGATTTCCGATTTTGCTTTCTCGTTAAAACCCTTTAACACCTCGTAACATCGCTGATCGTCTACACTCGGGGCTACTAAATACAACTTATCCCATTTCATCCATCTCGTTATCGAATTAAGTAGCAATTGTGTCTTGCCACTTCCAGATGGTCCGATTATAATCATGCGAATAGAATTAGGTAGCGCTACATGATGCTTAACTGGTTGTCGTGTTTTTGTCGTAGAAAAATCAATTAGATTCATGTAATTATAAATAAATTATGGATCTATATTGTGTGAAATGTAACAACCAATACTCGGCAATGTCACTGTTAGATATTTATATGAATGAGAAGAGCTAGAAGGTGGCAAAAAAAGAGCTACTGATCGAATTTGGAGTCTCACTACGCATAAAATATCTAGCATAACACGATCCACGGGTAGACCGCCAGTCTATAGGATGGATTCAACTGCTCCTCAGCGGAGATTTACTCGTGAACAATTACAAGTAATACCCAAGAATACTCAATTACCGCCGCGTGGTCTTAACTAGCACCTCTTCGTCTGTTGCACTCAAGACTAGTCAGAATCACATTATCTCTGGTATGACCTACGCTGCTATTTTCTCTGTCTACGGTACATTGGCAGGGATCTTTATCCGACCAACACCAGCACATTATACAATTATAACTCGCGCAGTGCTTATTCTGTAGTTGTTTCAGTGTGATTATAAATTCGGCATCAATGTCAAATTTTCTATTATTTTTTTTATTCTACTATTTATGATCAGAGAGTTTTTTCTGATTATATCATCGCTGACAATATCACTTATTGTAGTGTCATTATATTCTAAAACAACTCTTCGAAGTTGATTTATCCTTCGTACTCTGGACACAGCAAGATAAACCAAATTCGACCACTCGATACGATTATCTATGATCCAAACAATGGTATCGGATACAGTCAACCCCTGCGAGGAATGTATCGTCGCTGCGTATTCTTGCTTCCATGGGGATTTATCAGCACGCAATGCATCTTCGACGACATTGATATCAACCTACACAATATCATTTAACACTAGAATCTGCTTCCCTTTCAGGCCTGGAATATCAACTTCGATATTTTGTCCTCGTGTATCCTTGGGGCTATGACACAGCATCACTGGAAATGTTGCAAATTTTTCTTTGTGTGTGTCAAATAACTACATCTGAAGTGTGTCTCTGACTATCGTTCTACTTGCCACTATCCAATCGTTTGGTCTGCATGCTTCCGAGAAATCATTGAATTGGGTTTCCGAAATTATTTCACGCGCTCTTTCACACTGGATTCTATCCGGTTGTAATCTGATTAGTTTCTTGAATTCGCGTAATTGTTTATCATTTGCTCTATGATCGGTATTAATTTCTTCATAATAGTCTACACAATTCTGCAACCAATTATGTGGGGATAAACCGACAAATGGTGGTGGTTGACCATGATCGCCACACGTTCTCACTTTTGTATTCACTAGCAATAGCCAATCAAGAAACCTTTGCAATACATCTAACGACACTGTGCTTATATCATCCCAAATGATGATTTCAGGAATATATTTATAACCCATTCGATCAGGAGTCCATTCGTCACCTTTCCATCGAAAGAAACTATGATAAGTGCAAGCATTAATTACTCGTTGTTTCATCTCTCTTGCAAGTCTGTGTGTTGGTGTTAGCACAATCATGTTTGATTAATAATTCGATCGCACGAGTCGTCTTCCCTGACCCACCACAGCCGTTTAAGTAACTGGTTTTATATCTACACATTGGATCGGAACACGACGGTGCATTAGATAGTTCTGATATCTGATTATTTGTCAAATAGTTGTTTTCAATCGTAACATCTGCTGATTTGGAGAAATCACGCAGTATTTTTTTTAATTCTCCATGATCCCCAACTCTCGTCTGAATTAGTGAATTCAGCAACTGCTTCTTTATAATGTACATCTATAAAAAATGAATCAGTGGCGACTCTAACTGCGGTGTCAGGAAATATATTTATCATCGAAAGTAAATTAATAGAAGCATAAGCCAGCATATACGACCTTAAGTACGTATATTGAGGATTTTCTCCATCTGTGTAAGTAACAATTGTACCTAATTTGGTTCCATCGGACAAGAAAGCGTCTTTACGATCGACATATATACCCCTCGACGTTACATCTGCAATTATAAAATCGTATTCAGCATCTTCTATAATCAACCGCGAAGAATATCGTTCATGGTCGTATTTTCCACCTTGTGTGAATTTACCAACTATGCTTCTACCGAGATCTTTTGCGTGTTTATTTATAACTTCAAAGATTTCTTTGGACCATTTCACGAGATATTCTTCGTCGAGATTGGGGACTTGTTTTTTGTTTTCGGTGATTATACTATATAGACCATCGGGTTGTGGTAACCAGACTTCAGTTTGTTTTGGGTATTATATAATTGCTTCACTGACAATCAGCGATATCAGCATTTTATAATCAATCATATACCGTAATAACACTATTGGCATCCAATGTTTTTCAGAGATGTGTCTACCAAACAAAACATAACAGCAACGATGAAGTCTTTTAGCCAATTCAAATGATACCACACGAACGAATGCGGTTAAATCAAAATCGGGCAGTGGTCCATTAATCGCAACACTGGTCATCTCATGTGTGGGTTGTCCAAATCTTTTTTTTTGAAGTACTCAGAACACTCTCCCTACCCACAAAAACTCCCTGGATAACACGCAATCATATCAACCGAAATAATACTTTTGGGGTCAGATTTTGTATTGCATAATCCATTATGGCCGTATTTAACGCAGGTTGATTCGATACCTGAGAGAAATTCTGCGCGTGTTGGTTTCCATAGATTTCTCTTTCTCGTGAAATGAGCTGCAACTGACGGTATTGTAAAACAGTTTGTTAGTAATTGTTTGTCTTAGTCCGTTGAAAAACCAGTAGCTAGTTTTTTCATCTCGTTGTGGACGGCTTCAGTACGGTAGAATTCGCCATTGGGTCTTGCAAATTGATCGAATTTATCCTCTTCGTCTTCAAAACTGTGAAGTAACCACACTGACACAGGATCGTTTTGACTTAATTCGTAAATAAAATCAAATAAATTTCCCGTTTAATATTTTATGGATATATCCCGCGGAAATATAGCTACCGCAATTGTCCAAGCGTGTTCATTATGGTCAATAACTTTGATTGGAGCTCCATTTGATTTATATTTCGATTCGTGTAATACTTCTCCTGTTATCGTCATTACGGTTATTGGGAATCTTAATGATGTTTCTAATTTGGCTATATCTTGAATTGTTGCTCCGCTCTCCTTCACTCTTAATTCCCATTCATTTATTTTTTGTGTCTTAGATCCGTGAATTTGTTTCCACACAACGCGTTTGTAAAATGCTCTATTATTCGTTCTGCTACACAGTTTATTCTCCCTGACAATTTCATGGTTTTTAAGTTTTCAATACTCGGTTTATAATTTATCGGATATATTCCATAAACAATCGCGGTTACAGGATAGGATCTCTCGTAATACGGTTTGACAATCCCAGTCAGAGTTCCTGGTTTGGAATCCTGACTCACAGTGACAGTTTTCTTATTTTTCAGGATGGGTTCAAATTTGTCGCGTATAATCCTATTCCCCGTTTCTGAGCGGATAATGAATTTCATTCTTAAAAAAAATACTTTTTCTTGTCAAGATGTGAGATTTTCACTGCTGCTCTTTCGTCGTTCATGGTAGCATCAACAATACCATCAATTCGAAATGTTGACCAACAGTGAGATGCTCCATCAATAAAACAATCACGGATTCTACCCAACATGCTTCTATCACTTATTAGACTCTTTGGTACATCAGTGGAGACTCTATCGAGATTGAATTCAACATTTTTCTAAGGCGTAATTTCCGATAATCTCTCGAACTCCTCCATATTATATTTAAAGCAAGTATTTAAATAAAGAATTTATTATATAATGAATCATTCCAAATGGCTTATGATAGGATCAGTAACCGCTTGTAACAAATCATGCAGAAATGATTTCTGTTGATATCATTTTCAAAGCGTACGTAGTAGGAGTTTTGTGCCCTTACCTTGTATACGATGTGGGGTAGGTGTCCGTGGAAAGTCACAGTTATGTCTCAATTGTGGTGGTAAGCGATACAGAGAGCTAAAGCGATATTATGATAATGGAGTTAAAAACTCCATCAAAGATTCCGTCAAAATCTCCATCAAAGATTCCATCAATGACTCAATCAATGACTCTGACAGCGTCTATGACAAAATCATAAGAACACCTCAAGACTACATTGATAGATTCTCAAGTAATAATTAAACCAAATAATGAATTAGACAAATAATATTATAGTATATAAATGAACCAAGAATTTCAACAACATCCCGTGATTACCAATTATGAAGCATCTCGTGATGGTATTGTCAGACACCGCAGACTGAAGAAATCAGTCGGTTTTGACAATGGTATGGGATTGTTGATGTTTAGTGTTGGAGGGAAAAAATATTACTGTCACAGAATCGTCTATGAGGTATTTAACGGACTGATCAAGAATGGTCTTCTTATTGATCACATAAAGGGTATAAAGATTGATAATTCTTTAGATAATATGCAGGCTATCTCACAAAGTGAGAATACCAAACGAGGAGGGATTGGAAAACATTCGAAAAATGCGAAACCTATAAAATCATTTAAAACAGAAAATAACAAAGAAGGAGTATTTCAATAAATGAATGAAGCCGGTAGGTATTTCGATATTTGTAGAGCCATAGTACGATATGTTGCAGAGAATATCACTAGATCTGCTTTTTCTAAAAAAAATTTAAGAACAGAATTCAATTCGTTTACATCTGAAATATTATATATAACACCAAGGGGAATAACTCGTGTTGGCTTGTTATATATTTTGAAACAACGATAACTCTTTTGTTGTAGTCACGTATCTCAATGGGATTTTTTGATGACTCATAGTCCGACTGAATGGCTTTTTTTTGTGTTGGTTTGTCTAGAAAATTTATAATTTTGTCTACGATTTTTAATTACAGTGAAATCTACGATTTCCATCTACAATTGATATACGATTTTTATCTACAATTCGTTAAATTCTTTACGACATACACATATATCGTATTCAAAATTATAGACTTGTAGATTACGAATACTAGTGTATTGCATACACGGATGGGATCTCGTCCTGGAGCCCATCGTTCGAATTTCTTGGCAGGCATTATTGTCGACGGTACCGATTGGAAGGTTTTTCTATATAACTGGGGGAGACAGCCCAAAGGGTACTTCGTGTACACCTCCAGTCACGTCAAATAGGTGACAGTGTAATTTTTACGCCCCAGGGAAATTAAATTCTTGGTGGGAGGGGGTGTACAACAACAACTACACGACATTGGAGATATGTAGTCTATGGGCGACCGCAAAATAAACAGTAACATGGATGCAAAAAGTTCTGTCACACTCGGGTAACCCCACAGGGTGGTTCAGAATGAACTATCGGCTAAAAGAAACGGTCATAAGGAGAAAGAAAATCTCAAAGAGAAAAAATCTCAAAGAACAAAAGAAGAGAAAAATCTCAAAGAAAAAGAACTCTATGAAAGACACAAAGGCCAATTCACAAGGGCCCAGTTAATGATTACCGCTCATCATAGCTACTGTTTATTTTTGTTTTATAAAATAAAATATAAAATATATTAGATGTATATTTCATATATGAATTTCGAAAATATGAATGTCATTATTAAAGAAATTTAATATTTGAACAATCAAGGAATTCAATTGTCAGATAAATTAGATTTTCATCAGATTCTTTCTGAATTTCAAGATATTGATGATAGCGCTCGTAATAATAGATATGTACTTCCAAGGGAGTATGGACTGATCAAACGAATTCAACACGTAGTAAATAATTCCCTTGCATTCTGTAACGACATCAATATGTTCGTCCCGTTATTAACTGCTGTTAAAAAGGTCAGAAGTGAATTGGGGAGACAATATGAAATCAAACGCACAATTAACTCGAGAATCAAAACAATAAAAGAGATTACCCGACAAAATGAAAATACACCTTTGATTGCCTCAACATAGTAAATGATAATTGACAACCTAAACACACCATTCATGAGTAATACAGGTACTTAACAGAAATTCTATAGACAGGTATGCGCTTATTCACTTAGAACGAAATTGTATAGACAGGTGATTTAATCACTACGCGGAAGTAGAACACAGTGTCGGGGGGTGAGTTTTTCACTTACAATTTAAATAGTAGATTAATTTATAATGGTATGTGAGGCATTAACCACTAAATTATCACGAAAACGATTATCTGCGATTAAGAAGTTTATTCCAGTTCGTTATTCCGTTCGAAACAAACAAAAAGCAAGACAACAGTTTCAAACTGTTTGCAACAGACACTGAACAATTATTCAAAACAATATCCACTGCTACTGAGAGAATTATTTTGGGAGAGACTATTGACGAAAAAGATCGAAAAAATGGCATTCTCCCGTTATTAAAACAGATATCTGTAGATAAACAGGGTGATGTTACTAAAACAAAGAGTGTTTCTTTAGTGGATACATTTACTTAAGAGGCTAAAACGCAAATAAAACAATTTCAATTATTAAAACAAAAGGATTATCAAACTTTTGGTGATTTCGCTGTTAAAATTTATTATTCAAGAAACGAGTTTTTAAAAGATTATAAAGGAAATATAATATCACGCAATAACTTGGTTGATGGGTTGTATAAAATAAACAAGAGGATTGATCGTTTAAATAAAAGAGAATTGGGGTACATAGAATTTAAAAAGGGAGTTGATAACTATGATACACAACAAATAGAAGAACGACAACAAGAAAGAAAACGTCCAACACCAACACGGAGACAAACACGAAGACAAAAACACAACAAGAAGAACTTCAATGGGATATACCACTTGAGGATGATTTAGATTGGGAACGTCAAACACCATCACGGAGACAAAAAAAAACAAGAAGAACCTCAATGGGATACATCACTCGAAGATGATGATTTAGAAAGAATTAACAGATCACTGGATGAATTATCAAGGTGCAACTGGTACAACTGATAAAAATGTAGATGGATATCCAAGGGTTTTTTCAGGTAGTGGTCTAGTTCGTAGTCCTAGTAATATTCTCGGGGATATATCACGATTAGAAGTTTTCGTAGGAGGGAGACGAGCTGGAAATAACTCACCGGAAATAATTAATGAGGCAGCTGATATCTGCAGACGACTATTTGAGGGTGGTATCATGGATATTGTTGCACATCGAGAGTTTATTGATGAGCTAGCGGACGGTTACCAGTGATTAATTTGATGACTACGTCGCTGATGACCTTGTCATTTGTGATGAATCACCGAAATTGCTAGCAATGAAAATCCATAGGATTGGAAATCGTTTACGATTTCGCGATTAGATAAATAGCATTTCAATAAGATGATAATATACTACAACCACAACAAACCAACCATGGTCTATGTAGCAAACTCACGATTTCAGTTTATAGAGTACTATGGAGATGGTCTCGGCATTACCATTGCAGGTTTATTTGCAAGAATGGCTCCAAAAATATCACCAATCGCAAAACAATTATCAAAGAAAGATATTGATGTTATTCGTGAGTGATAAAGGTATTAGCGCTGTTGGTGATATTGCCGGAAAAACATTTTCCGCGGCTAGAAAGACTAGTAGCGTTAGTTCGGCGGCGAAAGAAACAAACAATGACTTCGTCATCAATGATAAAGTCACTAGGACCACTACCATCGACGGAAATTATGCCTGCAAGTATTAGCAAAATAACAAACAACGCGGTGGAGCAGAATATAGCATCACGGTATGACACTCAGGGAAATATCACTGCAAATATGATAGCGGGAAGTGGCTTGAAATTGCGAGCGAGATCACGATATAGATCAAAAAATATATTATAATATGTTCAAATCGGCTCCTGACCAAGCGTTTGATATGGACGCCCCAGTACCCAAGAATGATTCTGTACGCGATTATCAGTCTTATTCCTATCATGCAATACAACCGAACCTTCGATCAAGAATCGAACTTCAAGTCCAGGATACCAGCAAATACTTTCTACCCTCTGAAGCATTTATCGAAGTAGAAGTAGAACTTGTACAACATGTTGCATCTTATATACCTTATGCAGATGATGAAAAAATCCGAGTTGGTTTTGTCAATAATGGTATCATGACGCTATTTGAGAGTGCTAGATACATAATTGATGGAAGAGAAATCGAGTCTATAGAACATGATGTTGATGTTACCACAACAATAGTGGGGTTGGCAAGATATTCTGATGATTTTACAAGATCGGCAGGTCTATCTATGATGTTCTCTAAGGATCTCACTGATAATTCTTATCACATTCCATATCTTAAAGTGCTAATACCGCAAGCTGTCTTTGATGTTATAAAAAGTACTAATACTAATTATATCTTAGGGTTTGCAACAAGTGTAGCAAATTTGAAAGGACAGCGTCAACAATTTTCATGCGCGATTCCACTGCACCATATTTTCGGATTTTGCAGAAATGTTAGAAAAGTTATCTATGGAGCGAAACATACAGTAGTACTCGTCAGAAAGAGTAGTGATAATGATGCAATCTGGCATGATGCTGGTGTTGCTGATGGTAAAGTAAATATAACAAAACAATCATTGTATATGCCAGTAATGACTCCATCAATCCCCACAGAAAACAGATTACTATCATTTATGAGTATAGGCGGCAAATCATTGCTATCATGGCTAACAACAACAACAGATACCATAGATTTAAATCTTAATGGTACACTTACATGGCACCTGGCATCAAAACAAGGTATTTCAGCTCCGCGTCATATATTTGTTGCGTTACAGAATAAGGAGCGATTGGGTTCACAATCACACAGCCATATGATATTTGATAAATTGGGTGTTAATCAAGTTCGTTGAAGATAAACGGTCAAGAAGAACCAGACGAGGATATACCACTTGATTACGGAACCAACCAAATAGCATGCGTGTATCATATTTGTTGTCATTTATGGGACGCGATAATAATGTAGATACCGGTCTACAAATATCACAGTTGGATTTTAGAAAACTATATCCATTCTATTACTTATAGCTGGAACATCTTGACTTAACCAGACACTTAGTTGTTGACATACACTTTCGAGCTCGTGTAACCGCTCCTCCTGCTGCTGATTACAGAGCAGTTGCTGTCATTCTCAGTGACAAATCAATGCTACTCGAAGGTGGTGGTGGACGAATGAGAGTAGTTGATTCACCAGTGGAAAATATGTAATAGTTTCAAAAATATGTAGACAATTAGATCAATCTGTTATTAAATAAAATGCCATATAGTCATGTTAGTGTTACGTTAACTCCTGGTCAAATTAAAAAACTGCAATCGGAATCAGCTAAAAAATGTGGAACCACGATATCGATGAAGCACAATCAGATGTCTGGTGGTCAGAATAAACTGTCATTGACAACTCGTCAGATAAAACACTTCAATGATGCTATCAAAGATAAAAAAAGGTGTTCAGGTTACTCTCTCTGCAGCCGCGATCAAAAGCATGATAAAATCAGGTGGTATATTCCCACTTCTTGATGCGATTCCAGCGTTGATTGCGGCAGCGGCCCCAGCGGTAGCAAAAGCCGCCGCGCTCGGAGCCGTTGGTACAGCGGCAGGGATGGCACTGAAGAAAGCTACCTGACAGGGATACCAAAAAAAAGAAACGATCAGGAAAGAGTCTAAGACTACCAGGAACTCCGTATTCATGGTACAGCGGAAACGGCCTGAGACTAGGAACAGTTTACTAACAATAGTTCCCATGTCAAATTTTGATTTACTCGATGCTGCTAAAAAACTAGCGATAAAAACTTTAGAGGTGTCTTTATACAGATTACATAGGACAGAGTGCTGGATGACATCAATATCATAATGTATCACAATGTTATGTGATACATAAATTTCTGCACCCATTAAAGTTATAAAGGAAAGGTTTATACTACTCTATATTATAGATTTAGATGCATGAAGATAGCATGGTCTCACCATGGTACACACTGTTTAGGTTAAACTCATTTGTAATATGGATGAAGACACAAAGCATTTAGCAACAAATGATTGAAAAGACAAACATGTCAGCAAATGTCTGAACATAGAAACATCATTCAGACTTGAAAACAAGTTGTAGTGACCTATTTTGTTATTACTGACATGCTCACTCTGTGATAGTTAATTTCATAAATGCTAGTTACAGTCAATAACTATATCAAGGGTATAGCAAATCCAATTCAAAATACTCTAGTGTGTGAAAGTTACAACGACCTATACATTGTATTACATTATATGCTAATGTTCACGAGTATAGATAAAATTGGCCTAAAGTATTTACCAGACAGCTAAAATGACAAACATTTATAGGCATGCAAACAAGTCAACAGTGACATATGTTTGACATGGTGGAGTTATCCTCTGTATTACTGAAGCTCATAACAATATGTGTGTGCAGGTACAGTAGAGTCAATGGCATTGAGGGTGTAAAGAATAGATTGCTGAATATTCATATCTCTGAAGTATTAAACATGGGTCACAAGGATTTACTTTGGACAATACTAAACTATTTTGATTGTAGTATATACATATGCCATAACTAATTCATAAACAACTCACATGCTAACTTCCATGAGTGAGAGTTAAAAAGAGCTCAGCATAGTAAGGGTGTAATAATCCCACAGCTATGTTGTCGTAGAGTTTAACGCCATTTTTCAACACACGATAGGCTATACATGGCGGCCAGTATTATTGGTGGAGAAAGAACCCTGGAACACCCACCCACCCTCGAAATAACCACCGACCCACGAGAATCTACTGGCAAGCTTTCTCACATAACTACATTACCCGAATCTTAGACTCGAACCCACGCAGACAGAGGTGAGATGACAGTGATCCGTAATGGAAGGTACTTTAGACCACTTGCCACTCAGGGCCCCCAATCCCACAGCTGAAGCAAATAATGCAAATAGAGCATGAAAATGAAGTCATGCTGACTTAATTTTAATGTTTGAATTGCTGACTTGCTTGGATTCGAAATGAGATGCATCATTACACCAATTTTCACAAGATTAGATGTTACTGTGCTGAAGATATTGAGGGAATAATGAACCAATAACAAGGAATCACATATTGAATCATTTTAGTATTTTACTTCCCACAGTTTACTTAGACAGAATTCAGACTCTCACAACAATCATTAATTGTACTTAAATGCTCAAACGTTTACTTGGTAAATCAGTTGCATTCAGCATGTGTTTGTATCTGACACATTAATTGTATTATCTTGATTTAATCTACCAGCCTGAATACGTATATATCTATCTACCTGTTGCTTAAATAAGGAATGAATGTTATGATGTACAATATGACAGTACAATACAACACCATTTATTACCTAAGAATCTAAGCAAAATTAGTTCTTAAATAACTGTTTTAAAAGAGACTCTAAAGGTACATGGAACACAAGAAATTGACAGAAGTAGTAGATGTAACACACTTTGAAACTGGAACACGGGTGGACTGTACCATTTTCCTGTTAGTTCAAGTTTCATTTTGATTATCATGTGTTTTCTTTATTGCTAACATTTTGACATCTAACAAGGGTCATCCTTATTGTCACCATCTCTAATTCAAATTTCACAGTCAACATCACTTAGGAGAGCATGGTTAATTACACATTTGAATAATCTACTCCTGATGGGAATGCAAACCTTTGATATTGCCCTAAGGGACATTTGCTCGCTGCTAACAGTCTCTTACCAGCCTTGTGTTTTTTGGATGATTTCATTACTTTGATTTGTTTAGCTGAACATTTCTAGATTTTTTAATGCAACTTTATATTAATGTCACAAGAAGCTCAACAAGTGTTAAATTTGAATCCAGCCAAAGTTTCATTTTCTTTTCAACTAGCTTTGATTCCAGCGAAGAAATATTGTACATAAATGTTAACAGCTGTTACAATGGCATTTGTCATATTTTATGAAACTGATGTGAGTGAAACATTGTCATATAGTATAACGTGATTGAAAACTCATTAAATATACTCTTCATGTTATTTATTAGGCAGACAAGAGTGATCATGTAAAACCTGCAGTGAGATTGCATCATTATTAAATTGGGCCTTCTTTCATTGTTCCGGAGATTTTAGACTCATCTAAAAAAACAAATTGTGTATTGGTACATCAAAATATTGTAAATACAGAAAAATGTAATTTATATCTACAGTCCCATCAATTATTCAAGACATAAATATTGAAAATAACAGTTTGTATTGATGTTCAATAACTTTCAATTTTTAAAATTAAAAGTTTACTTTCTTAAAAACAGTGTTTAGTCAGCTAGTTTAAAAAGTTGACATAACAAGAATTAATGAAGATCTAATGTAACGTTCCCTCTTGAATCTCACATGGAATAATGATAACTATTATGCTATTTCTGTATAGTGTAAGTTCATTTTTTCCTGCAGGTATGCTTTCATTAACCTAATTCTGAGAGTGTCATCTGGAACATTCACAAGGGGAAAGGCAGCACTAATTAAGGGTTTTACATACATGGATGACAAAAAGTCCATAACATCTGTGTTTATGGGCTTAAGGCTACTTTAAAAATGTCCATTTCACCTGTTTGACTTAATTTTAACTCCACAGCCCATAAGGTTAATTGACTTTACGTTTTTGTCCCGTATAAGCCTTCATCCTTCCATCCTTTAACAATTACATTTTTATCAGTCTATCGTCCATATATTTGATTTAATTTTAAGTAAAGCATGGAATATGAGCTTATTTCAAGATTTCAGATTAATTTAACAATGACTAAAAAAAGCACATAAATAAGGTGATCTTGTATCCGATTAGCTGAGCTTGTTACCAATGTTAAAGCAATATGTGTTAGTTTTCATACTTGCAGTACAGGTTTATATAATTGAGATCTCAGCAGTTTAGCAAGATTGATATCAATTCATAGTAATTATTTGATCTTGCATCTGACTGAACCAGTTATCACTCTAACAGTAATATTGGTACATGTTTATAAGTTTTATTAAACTTGGAAAATAAGTTTTTGTTTCAAGATCTCAAATGAAGTGGCAACTAGTTGCATGAGTTTGTAACCACTTTATTTATCATCTGATTTGGATCAATTTTGATAAATGGCTAACATCATGAAGGTGTCAAGTGAATTTTATTAAGAGCAATGTCGAATTATATAGTAATGAAGTGATCAGGCATCAGATTGGCTAAGCTTCTTATGATTTTCAATAGAGTATTTCTAATCAAATTTGGATCTAACTTAGTAAATATGTTTAAATCATCAAGATGTTTTATGACTTTATCCTATAAAGTAGTTGAGCTTGTATCTCAAAAACTGTGCTTGTTTGTATGACTTTATCAAACTTGATAACTAAGTGTATCAAGTCAAGATTTAAGACAAGATACATTATGAGAAATATCAAATCATATTAAAATTGCAACTCTTATGTCTGCAGTGTGGCAGTTTATAGTGATGCCTAATATTGGGCCATCATGTCAGAAACATGTAGCATGATGTCCAACCAGTAACATTGCCAGGCAGTACCATTTTCTTAAGTTTTTCGTATAACACAGCTTGGGATCAAACACATGACCTTCCACATCCGAGGCAGATGCTCTAACCACTAGGCTACCAGAGCAGTCTACCAAAGACTTGTAAAGGTGATACAACATGGTAGTTCAAGTTAAGAAAAGAATCTTGATTGTTAATTTTCCAACTGAATTGCAATGTAATTTGAACATTATTATTCTTAATATTAATTTCGTATATTATGACAGTAAAACAATCATTCAAATGACTTGCTTAATTTAGTTTAGAGTAAATAAATTTCATTCAAAACTATTGACCAAATTTGTTCAGGTATACACAACCCAACAAGCATCAGGCAGACATCAAACTGACCGTGCAGACAGAAGAAAATATAAAGATGGGAAATCTACTCTATATCTGATACATGAAACAATCATTCAAATCAGTCATGTCTAGGAAGTTGCGAAAACTGAGGTTACACTTGTAAAATACAATGCAAAGCAATTTAATGTGTCAGTTACATCATTTAAGCACCTGAGGACATCAGTCAATAATATTATACCTGGGACTTTGAACTTCCTTCTTCAAGAAGTATGCACTTAGCCATATAAAAACTTATATTAAAAAAAAGATATTTTATGCTAACGTAAAATTTGTTTTATAAACAAAGAAGCATTTCACAGGCAATGTTCTTTCAAATAAGAAAGAAAATATATTTTCATTTTACATTGAAAGAAAACACCCATCTGGCACTACAAATTATTCTGGTGATTTTCATATGCATATACAGTGAAACCTATCTTGAAAGACCACAACGTAGTGAGACCATCTGTCTTGAGAGACCACATTCTCAATGCATAAATTTATTGGTTATATAGCATTGTGACCTGTAATGAGAGACCACCAGTCTTAAGAGACCATAATGTTATCGTAGAACGGGTGGACTTTCAAGATAGGTTCTACTGTAATATTATTAAAAATGTTATGTACAATTTACACCATATCAGTCATATGATAAATATAATTATTATTTTGTGTATATAATCATTTGTCTTAATAGATTGCTGTTCTCTTGATTTTATATGCATCCATGTTTCTATTGGTCGATCCCTCTTGTTAAATACTTGGTATAAAATTTAGGTTTTACAGTTTGTGCAACATATCTAGTATGTTTGTATGCCCCCTATCGATATCAATAACGAAAACAGTTGGTGTGATAAAAATGCACAGAAATAGTCATTTCATTCACTGAATTATAATTTATAACCCAATTCTGACCAGGAAGACCCTAACACTGTCATTATCTGTGGATTGTGCTTAATATTCTTTCCTTGCTAACACTGTGTCATGTTATTTTTACAATATACTATGGGTGAGTCTATTTTCCTCTGACTGCAGAGCGACATAGTTCATCCTGTTTGGTAACTGCCAGATAATTCCACAAATTAACATAAACTTGAGAATAATAGCTCTTTGCACACATGTACATAGAAATTAAACCTTTAGTTAAATCCATGTGAAATGCAAATTTGTAGTTGTCGTTCTTTTCCATGATTTGACATAGTGAATATCAGAAGTGAATTGACATAGTATGTACATTCTATGTATATACACATGTAGTTGTACATCCACCCCTTTCCTGAAAATAGACTTTTACCAGGAACTGGAAGTAAACAAACAAGCACGGTAGACATTTGCTATGAAAATTTCTGTTTGAGATAAAACATGCAGTTCCCCCCGGTCATACTACTATTTTAAATTATAAATCAATAACGTAAGCCACCAAGTTCTAAATTTTTAAACTTTAATATATGGTTGTTTTTAAACAAATATGGAGGGTACAAACAAATGGGGATGTTTATTCAGACTGTAGGAAGAGCTATATGAAGGGAAAGAAATCAGTTTAGGAGCTGATGTAGATTGCCTTCAATGTATTTATCAAATATTTACCAACAGAGTCCAAAAAACCAGTCTTCATTACAAGAGAACCATTTAGTAGTAAGTAATATTTAACACTGTTTTGAAATGTGTCACTTTTATTTACTTTGCTCTGGTTTAACCGTGATTGTTATGACAAAATGAATTTCTGCATTTACTCATATTTCAAAACTCTTGTGATCTTCAAAATATAGTACACTAGATTTATTTTTGGAAACCATCTATGGTGATCATGACCAGTAAACCTACGTGGATTTTCCAAACTTTGTTCAAGCACATATTTAGCCAATACCACATTTAATCCCCATGAGCGATATAGCCATACATTTAGCCAAATATGCATTTCTAAGACTTATTACTGTAGGTTACAATAGAAACATTGCAGGCAATGGCCAACACTGTTATAAGCATACATTTACACAACAGTATGGAATGAAACACTGCGGAGGATGGCCAAATATTGTTAATTATAGAGCTTCAAATTCTAACAGAGGCCAGATTTGAGTAAATGAAAAAGCTCAAGTGAAATAGGAAGCTGTTTAAAGCAAATCAGAGTTCGGAATTTAGAACAGCAGATATAGATATTGTATATGTTGTTACACTCCACACGGGATAAGATGCATTTGCTGCACCACCTCTCAAGTTAACCAGGTTCATATAAATACATTAATGCCTCTTCACTGCACGAAACTGGTAGTTGTGACTGATCTGGTGATTTTGTATATGTTTTCTCGCAATTATATCGATGTTAAATGTGGCCCCCACATGAATTAGTCTTGCAACCATTCACAAGATCTGTCTTTTAACGTGGAGCAATTCTGTGGCATATCGATATCCAAAGAGTCGCAGTGCAAGTGTTGATTAAATCGTTTAATAATTGCCTGATCGCGATGTGTTCACGTCTGATCATAGCGTGGTTTTCTTGCATAATGGTTACTACATGCAGAAATGCTTTGCAAGGATCAACGTGTATCAATTGTGATCAGCGCAGGAGTCCTAGCGCATACGTTTGTTAAAGCACTGCCGAGACCACAGTTAAACTTTTGAACGATAAAGTTTCAACGTCTTTGCATCTATTTGCATCGTCTATGACAATCAACGCTCATTTGTATTCCGTTTATACACGTTATGCGGTAAAACAAAATATCTGTCTGATGAACGTCTTTTGGTAAACTTATATCAAACTGTCCATGTTGAATAATTCTGTGAAGTGAAATATACATTTGACATATGGCATGTTGTGACAACCAATATGCGGTTCCAGGACATGTGACAACTGCTGCATCGGCGAGATTTTAACTCTCGAATAGCATCTTGTACTATATTTAATCGACTCCAGCACCAGAGAGGGTGAACAGACCAACGTTTCAGATGTGTCTTTTTGGCAAACAAACAGCCTCCTACGAAACCGAAGAAAAGAATAATGTAGAAAACATAACTAAGTCCTCTGTCCAACAGAGACACCCATTAATTGTCACAACCTCTCTTCTGCTACGAATTAAATGATATCATATAACAATACTGGCAGGAGAATAATTAACAACTAGATTAGCTCGAGAGCGACTAGCGGCGATTAAGAAATGTACATCCGTCAGTGATTCTCTCAGATAAACATTACAACAGCGACAAGAATCTCAAATTGATTTTTAGAGGGCACTGACTAATTATTCAAATTGTTACTACAACCACTAAATAAGTTATATATTGAAAGAAGGAGAAGAAGTAGCAAAGGGTGTTCTTGATGAAATTGAAACAATCACAGAGAGAACCGGAGAAACATCAAGACTTTTACAAAACCTTCCTGCTCAAATGTCTCAATCGGCAAGACATCAATCTGGTCCGAAAAATAGGGATGAAAAATATAGTCGAACAATTACGTAACATTTACTAAGGATACTTTAACAACAGTATATAAAAAAATCGATATTGTTGCTACGCGTTACGAAGATAGAAAAAGAATGTTGAAACCGGAACATTAAACATATATATGAGATATGCAACACTGGGCTGATGTGCTTTAAAAAACCTAAAGCTAAAACAAGTCGAGTTGATACAAAATTTGATATAGACGCACCCTTGCTCAAAGATGAATCTGTAGGCGATTATCAGTTTTATTCTTATAATGCAGTACTAAAGTAAAATAGTCGATGAAGGATTTAACTTAAAGTCCAGGATACAAGTAAATACTTTGTATCCGCTAAAGCACTAATTGAAGGAGAAGGAGAACTTGTAACAACTGCTGATGTAGAATATGACCCAAATGTGCGAGTTGGTTTTGTTAATAACGGTATTATAGCGTTGTTTAGTAGCGCTAGATATACGATTCATAGAAGAGAGATTGAATCTATTGAGCATGATGTTGATGTCGCCACAACAATAGTGGGTTTTGCTATATATTCTGATGATTATACAAGATCGGCTGGGCCATCTATGATGTTTTCTAAGGATGTTACAGATAGTGATGAACATGTTAAATATGTTAAAGTAAAGGCGATTCGAGATACTGTAGTTGCTGATCCATCAGCTGGATATACAAGACCACCTGGTGCTTTTGATGTTCTAGATGTTAATGATAATTACAACCCTGGGTTTGCAACAAACGCGTCAATGTTGCATGGACCGCGTAGATTATTTTCATGTGTAATTCCACTGCCTCGTATTTTCGGATTTTGCAGAAATGTTAGATTATCTTTGGAGCTAAACACATTGCTGGTATTCCTTGTAAGAACAAATGATGATAATGAGGCAATCTGGCGAGTTGTTGGTGTTGCTGATGGTAAAACAAATATGAACAAAGCTATCATTGTGGATGCCAGTAAAGGCTCCATCAATACATTTCTATCATTTATGGATAAAGGTAGTAAATCATTGTTATCATGGTTATCAACAACGACGGATATTACCATGGAAATAGCATCAAAACAGGGTGTTTCTACGCCGCGGCATATATTTGTTGCGCTACAGGTTAAACACGTTCAAATTCACATCACGAACCATATGATATTTGACAAACTCGGACTTACCGAGGTCTGGCTAAGAATAAATGGCCAACAAGAACCATCATAAGATATTTTACTTAACTAAAAACCAAAACCAAATAGCACGCGCGTATCATCGTTTGCTGAATGTAGATACCAGTCTGCAGATATCGCAATTAGATTTTAGAAACTTATATCCGATTTATTACTTTTCGCTGGAACATCTCGATTTAACCAGACAGAGTGTCGTTGACATACACTTCTGAGCTCTTGTAACACAACGTCCTGTTGTAGCTGCAGGTCCGCTGATCACTTACGGTGATTACAGAGCAATCGCGATTATACTCATGACAAAGCGATGTTATTCGAGGGTGCTGGTGAACGAATGAGGGTAGTTGATGCACCAGTGGAAAAATTATAACAAAATTAAATCACTAGTATTATTAAAGGCATACAACCTAAGTTTTTCGACTTTTTTGTTCTTGCAAATGCATGATATTATGAAAAGTATAGTAGAAATAATGAGTAATTACAGGTCATTCAGTTTCAAAAAATGTACATCTGTAAGTTTAATCAATGAAAATATAACGATTTTCTGTACGGATTGCTAATTAATTATGCAGAAACGGAATTTACCGATCTTCTCCGTAGTCGTAGTGTCACATGAAGTCGAGGTAAGCATATGTTTCGCTTTTGCGTAATTATTCCCTATTATTCGTCTGTCCTTCTCCTTAGTTCATTATAGTCACCCACAATATATGTATTGCTTATAGATTTCTCATTATATATAATAAATTACAAGAAGTAGGCAAAAAGTCAATACGATTGAAAATCCTGACAATAAGAGGTTCCTTTAAGGGGCGATTCTTGAAAGTGTTTACTTGTCGTGTTTGTGAGATTGTGTAACGTTGTAAGATAAACCAACTAAAAATGTAATAATTTGTATCATTTTAATCAGAACCACTATTAAAAGGCAGCAGAAGAAGATAATACCACCGGGGGAAATGGCATACTGCTAATAGGCAATTTATTTTATGGACTTAATGGATACCTAAGTACTGGCAACAGACATGTCATTCCAAGCTGTTGTGTATGGCGTATAATGGATAAATAATTTTGGCCAGTACCATTTTGGATTTACTCAAGGAAGACTTGGGTGATCTATCCAATGATATGATGTGTGAATAATGAAACTTATGTTTATTTTTAGTTGTATAAAGCATTTCTTTTGTAGTATGCAATTTTTATTTTGCATGAACAAGTTTTGTTAAAAATTGTTTTAGCTACCTACCCACTAAAGAATGATTATATGTATGGCTGTTTTGAAAGCAACTGTGAGGAGACTGCTTATTAAAAACATGAATTGAACTTGACTAGCATGCAAAGGGATGCAAAGGATGTAAACAACGAAAGTACACTGCTGAACATGATTTTAATTGTGCATATACAGTAACACATTAAGTTAAATGATAAATAACGTATAGTCATGAGTTGAGAAAGCAAAACTTGTTGCAGTGTTTCATGAATAAAGTTTGGCTTGTAAATATCAACAGAACTACAAACACTAGGATACTATTCTATCCAGATACTACTCATTAATTTCAAGTACATGTGAAAAAAATTGGCTCTGGAAACAGAATAAGATTTTTAAGACTTAAATACTAGTTCATCAAAAGCAACATTGAATACTTATATCACATAATATGTGCATCATCAGCCGTCTTATTACAACTAAATCAAATATACTTGACACCAATTAAATGCATCAAATTTTCAGTTTTTTAAATGTGTTCATTTACCATAGAAATAATTATACCCTTTAATAAATACCCAGATGAATGTACACAGCTGCATACACTGTAAAACTGTTATATATTATGTAATGTACTAAACTTATATATGTACAAATGTGCATGTACAGACATAACTTTAATTCAAGAGTACAGTCAGGCATAAAAATTAAGGATATCATCTAAGAATAGTTATGGCATATAATATATAGAGATTTTCTGTGTTATTTAGGTTGGGAGGGGTGCTCCCAATATTATTTAAATTATTACAAAAGACCTCCCGGCTTGTTTTTATGAGGAATTGAAGTAGTGATAGAGAGATGCTATGCTCAGAGCTCCCAGTCAGTGGTGCCAACAGTTAAATTAATGAATACACAAAATGTGAAAGTCAAATAAACAACAATTTAATATCATTAAATAACAGTCATCTCTCAAATGAAAATCAAATTAAAACCCTATCAATCGTCTTTAACTCGACCAAGTTATGGCCTATTTTATCATCTGACTGTAATTGATTTTCCTCCTGTTCTGTGTTCCTACTCATCTGTATGATCTTTCTCTGGACTGGTAGTCCAATTGCCTCCAGTCCGTCTAATGTCTGCCTCCGTTCTTCCTTTCTCTTTGTCTCTCAGAGACATTTTATATGAGAAACTAGTGTACCATTACTATAACAGATTGATTACAGACATCCCATTCCAAAATACTAGACAGTTCTATAGAAATTACATTGATGTTTTAGTATCTTGTGCTTGTTTTTTTATACTTTTGACAAAAGTGATTACCATTTACTCAATGCCAAACTTTAGTACATCACCTAAACAAACTACTGCAGAGAAACAAATATTGAAATTAAGCCCATGCCCTCACCCCCATGTATGTTTCCTATTGCATTTCTTTTAAAATTAGGGTAGCTAGGCACACACACACACACACACACTGATTAGTATATATAATATACGAAGTACAATGCAAAACTGGCTCAGATATACATATCAAATTCAGGAATGCAGGGGTCATGCTACCAGTGTTGATACTTATTAGCCTACACAGACAAACAAACTCTTACACATTCACATGGGTGTTTTAATTGCTAACTGACCATTAACCCTGTTTGCAACAATATATCACTGCTCAAGTTCACGAAATTGGGTCTACTATACAGTGATGGAAATATGCCAAATTCTGTTTCAAAATTGTAACAGTGTGTGTGATTTGGATTTTTAACATACCTTGAACAATTTTTGAGTCATATTGCTATGATGTTTGAAGTGTGGCAGTTTATAGTGATGTCTAGCACTAAGGCATCATGCCGCAGACATGTAGCATGACATCCCACAAAGTTACATTATCCTGACAGTAGGACGACCAGTCCATACACTAACCTCTTAATGCTGAGCACCAAATGAGGCAGCTGTTAATACCATTTTTATGTGTTTGGTATGACTTGGCCAGGGATCAAGGACCCCAACCTCTTGCATTTGAGGTGGATGCTCTTAACACTAGGCCACTGGAACGGTCAACACCAGTATGTAAATAGTAATTTGTTAACAAATATAGTCGGTGAATATCATTTCTAATTTATTTATTTTTTAATTAAAAAAAGACAGAAGTTAACAGCATTATTTTCTTTATAAAATCAGTTTAAAACTGTATGTGAACCTTTAATGGCATGTTTAGCGGGAGCAATTAAATCAAGATGAAGAGTATGGATTGAAGTCATTTGCTCCAATGTACATTTTTTTCTTTTTCAAAGTATACTATAAATCTTTCTGACTGCAATTTTACACAAAACATTTAGAAAATAAAATTATTAAAAAGTACTTTATTATGCAATAATACAGACTTGTAATTACATGATTTTAATCTTGTTACTTCTATAAGATTAAATGATTTACAATGTATAGCCTCTGCTGTGCTTTTTTTATACATCATATGGCCAAAATACACTGCATTTACCTCAATCTAAACATACATATAAGACAAATATAAATGCAATGGGTATGAAAAGTTAGAAAAGGTTTTACATCATGTTGTTAAAATGCATGGTTTTTTTTAAAAGCTTTAAGAACATAATCAACAGTGGTCTGAAGATATACTGCTACTTGGAAATCAAACAGATGCTGGACTTCAGCTCATGGTAGGCACTTCAAAAAAGACTTAGTCAAAGTCTATATGGGTCCATGGTGGAGAACATTTCTTACCATACAATCACTAGAATAGTCTCTCCATAACAATTTGATATTAACAGGTATTACCGGACTAAAAGGCCTAAATCATTTTAACTTAAAATGAGATTTCTGCTTTGTAACAATCTCTTCTGCAGGTGGTGGTGGTATTGGAGCAAGTACATCAGATATTCACCTAGGATCATTTATGTCCAAAACAACTGGCTGGTTCATGCCAACTCTATCATCTAATCTCATTTCAATATTTTCATATTTATTTCTGGAATATACAGGTACTGTTGATCAGCTTTCTTTGGGTATGCAGACCATCTCTCACTTTTTTGGTGAATGACCTTTGTTATCTGACAAGAAAATGCAAACATTTCACTGACAATGTCATTTTATATTTTTTTAATTCTCAAAGATATAAATAAAAACTGCATACAATTACATGTAACAAATCATTTTGCTACAGATGAAAATGTCAAAATAGCAAATCTGTATCTTACCCATATATCTTAAAAATGTTTAGATTCTTTACAGAATTTTCTAATTACATTAGACTAATTCTAACCAAAATTGGTTTTTGAAATTTATTTTAAAAATGTCTTCTGTAAAAGATAAAATTGTACCACAAACAGATGGTTTATCAACTTTCAGGTAAAGCATTAATATTTTAACAAAGATGAATTATTACGTTAACAAGAATAAAGTTTATTACCATATTGTTCCAGCTGTGTTTACAATCACATCTGCCAATATGATTGTTATAATCAAGAGCTGCCAACAGATTCCTAGCTCTGAAAGCTGATGGCTTATATGAATGTCTTTTGGAGGCATACAATAAAATCAAACTTCTGGAAATTCTCCAGTTCTGCTGTACTTCTGAAACAAAGTAAAATGACTAAATAAATAAATTGATTCAGATGCAGAGAACTATTAACATTTATAAATCCCCATTAATCTGTTTTGATGAAAATGCCAATGTACAGTAGCATTATACAGGCAGAGCATAATCAACTCATTCCACCCATACTATTTTTTTTCCTTGTCACCTGGGGGTAGGGAGCGCATTTGTGGATTAATTTTGAATATATTGAAATACATCTGTTTCCAAGAGATTTGATTAGATATACACCTAGGTGTGCTAGAAACATCATTCGGCATAAGGGTAAAAGTGGGAGTTTTTCCTTCTTCTGACCCATCATTTTCCTCCTGGCCACTTTTTACTTCCATCCCCAATTTATCCTACTTTTGCAATTGTTCACCTGTATGTGTATAGCTCAGACCGGTGTGAATTACATTGCAAGCAAAAAAGTAAAAAGTCCAGAAACAAAATCTGATTCCAACTATGGACATGTGTGCAAAAATCGGGCAAAGCTTGACCGCTCCCTCCCTGTACACATGCATACTTTTTATTTACACACACACCATCTGCATACATGCGATTGCCCTCCCCATTCTGTAGAACAGCCAATATTTAATCCACACAGAAAAGATCAAGGATTAACAATAATATGTATTTAATGTAACAGATAGTCCACCAATGTTGAATGTCTGGCTGCATCAAAGAAATAAGCAGCATAACTTTAAAAAGTTTGTCTATTGTCCACTAAAACTCAAACACCAACTGAACCCAGTCAAGCAGGTTACTTATTAGACAAATTACTATCGAGGTATATGTGTACATATATTATCAGTAGACCACCCACCCCCATACACAAGCATATGCATTTGGGTAAACCCCCTTGCCCTCTCCATGTGTATTAAATGGACAAACCATAACTATGGCCTCAGTGTGTATTTATAATACAATGTATTCATTTTCTTTCTGTGATAACCAGTATATCTTCATTATTTCAATTATGCATTGATACTATATTTAATAAAAATTGTAAATACCCAATTTTTACTTTTTTGATAATACACAGAAAAGAAAGCTTTTGTGGGAGCAACTTTCTGTTTCATACACAAATACCATTCACAAATAACAATACAATACTATACATGACTTTTAGTTTAGTTACATATATTATGCATGTATCATAATTGTTGTTTTTTTAGGATACTTAACTCAAATATTCCCTTTTATGTATGTATCACAAATTTTTTTGTTAGTATACTTTTTCAAATGGGTTGATAAAACTTTTAGACTTTTCCATCAACTTCAGACAAGACTGAATCCCTTAAAATAAAATTTTGAAATGTGTAAATACTAATGTTGAACTTGGGAATCTTTACTTTTGTATCAAAAGAAATTATCATTTATCTTGGTTATTAAGACCTGAATGATAATGCTTCAAGAAATAATAATAATAACTTATTTAAAGGAGTGACTAATTTAGTCAAACTCTATTCTCCCTTCAGGCCCTTTAACTAAAATACATACAGCATGATGAGGAACATATCAATAACAAAAAATAGACATATGCCAACAAACAATTTACAACAAAAATATTATTCTAAATAAAACAAACCAGATTTTAACAAAATGTACAATCTTTACCTACTGCAAACTATTAAACTAATATAAAATGATACATTTCCAGGAAAATCCTTAGATGTGCATCTACCAAAATATTTGTAAACAAGTAAATATACATAAAAAAAAATTTAAAAATGTAGTAATACTTACACAGATGCCATATCTGATTATGATGTGGTTATATCAGACACAGCAGGAATTTGTATCCTATGAATTGTTAGCCCAGGTGTAGAAGTTGTGGCCATGTCTTCTGTGACATTTTTCTGATGTTTTCCTTGCACTGCCATTCAATTCATTACCTAATATAGCAAGGGAAAATAAATGTTTTATTAGACACAATAATATTATATACTTTACAAATAATAATATGCATAATATATACTTAACTGTATTGCATTACTTTCATTTACAGCCATCACCATTTACATTATATATAATTTTTTTTTAATTTAAAAACAAATAAAAAAACAGAAGTGACTGCTTGCCTCTAAATAGTCTTATGGTTGCGAGCGAAAATGATGATCATTATTACCCCTTTGATGGCCTCAAAAATAGCAGCAGTGGTGTACGTACATGCGGTTTTCAGCGATATTGTTGCAGGGCTGTGACATTTTATTTCAAGCTAAATGGAATAATGCCAGTTTATATAAAATATGTTATTTTAATAGTTTTGATAAAGAGTTAACAATACAGATATAAAATAGCGGTATAAAAACTTGACTGTTCATTGCAAAATTGAGACTCACCATGACACCAGTATCCAGCAAGAATTTGGCGACCTCTGGATTAGTTTCCAGGCTCAAAGTGGACTTCTTTTTATTCCATCGTTCATGCTGGTCACCAATACATATGCGTGTGCTGCCATAATTTGCCCAAAGAGCTTTTTTTCCCCATCCTTTCAGAATCTAAGTTTTGGTTTTCGATCTAGTTGTGAACACGCCATTATTTTTGTAAACACGTGTTTGCGCATGGCTAAAATTCTTAATCTTCGGGAGAGGTCAACACAGAGGTTACATGAATATAGGCGTGGCAAACAGCGAATTTTTGTCTGCAGACAATAATTCAGAATCGCGTTTTTTGTCACAAAATTATCGATACTAGCCTGATTTCGGCCTCAGAAACAGCCTGAATCGTAATTATTCATCTAATTAAGTAATCGTGAACTGAAAAAATAAATATATAATTTCATTCGTTTTTACTTAGGTTGTATGCCTTTAATAATGTCGTATAGTCACGTTAGTGTTATTCTGACTCATGGTCAGATTAAAACGCTGCAGTTGCATTCAGCTCCAAAATGTGGAACTGCAACATAGTTAAAACACTCCCTGATGTCTGGCTGTCAGAATAAACTATCACTGACAGCACGTCAGATTAAGTATTTCAATGATGCAAACAAATTATAAAAAGGTGTTCAAGTTACTCTCTTTCATTCTCACTGCGGGCGCTATCAAAGACTTAACTAAATCAGGTGGTATGTTTCCACTTATCGCGGCCATACCAGCATTTATTGCTGCCGCCTCCCACGCAGTCGCGAAAACTGCGGCGTTAGGAGCAGTTGGAACATAGGCAGGAATGATACTAGAGAAACCAACGAGAAAAGGATATAAAAAAGGGAAGTGGTCTAAGGTTACCGTATTCATAGTACAATGGAAAATGTCTGAGATTACCAGGGACGTTTTACTAAAACTGCTGTCAAATTTTGATTTAATTGATGTTGCTAAAATATTAGGGAAAAACAATTCAGATCGGTTTTATGCAAGATCAATTACCTTCCACACCAAATAGCATGCATTGAAACCGGTATCATTAATATCGATAATTCCAAAGGACCTGGAACACATTGCATACGCAATTGATCCATGCGGAATTGTTTATTTTGAATCATATGGGTTAGCACCACCCAAGGAATTTATGAGCTATATACAACAATTAAAAGCTCCAATCTTGTACTCGACGCTACCATCACCGACAATAACCGACCCAACAATATGCGGCCAAGAAATAATTAATGGATGTTATATCTTCGTCGACTAAACCACCCTATGAAACCGTACAAGAATATACGAGTAATCACATTTTAGAGAGATCTTAAAGTATAATGATTGATATTTACGGGAGATCTCTCTCGAGCATAAAACCTCCACTGCAACCAAAGATGTAAAAAAAATTATCGAGGATGAAATATCCGACATATTAAATCTTGCAAATGTGGATCCAAACAAAACATTCGTATTTCAAAATAGACAAGGAAAATTAAAAACGAGTAATGTTTCTTTGAATGATAGGATAGTTAAAATTAATGAAGGAACCGAAAACTCCAGAGCAGTGTTTGATTCCACTGGTAAGATTAAACAAGGTGTTCATTTTCCAACTGTGTTAGATGATATAAAACATCGATTAAAAAAATCTGCTGATACAATGACAGGCAACATCGAAATTAACTCAATTAAAATAACCGCACTTTCTAATCCAACATTGGACAGTGATGCTGTGACAAAAAACTATATAGATGTCGTAGAAAATAATCTGTCAACGATGTGAGCCGAATATAATACCACCGACGATAAACTATCAACGATGATGATTAAAATGCCGCATCAAAAACATATCAATACCGTGTACTCAATACAACATGGATCTTTCACCTGGATGCCTCGAAATAACACTTTTAAAATTACCGCAAATGTTCTTAGTATCGTTAGATATATCCTAATTTCACCGTTAAAGTTTAACGTATCATCAAGTATGTCCACATGAATGAATACTACACGTACACTAATAGATAAGTGATCCACTGAAACATTTGCAATAACCCCCAACAGTGGCAATTTAGCATCAGCATCAATCACAAAATACAAACTAAACTAAACTATTTCATTGACTTGTATCACGTAAAAATCAAAAATACCGCTGGTGTATTATCTGCTTTGACATAATCGTGTATTAGGCTTCAACTGCTTTGCTGGAATGGGTATAATGCTATCAGCGATAATAATGTTGGCACCTGTAGTTGTCACAATGTGTGTTTCAACGGCAACAACAATTACAGGGGATCTTAATTGCACTGCAATAAAATATCCACATGCAGTCAGAATAAACTACTCGAGGATATAATCAAATTACATATCGCGTCGACCGCATATTCTCAAATATTTTCGTTGATATCAACCAACCTCGACGATACAATGATATCCGATAAAGAGTTCACGGCGATAATTAACATCTATGATACAGCGATATCAAAATTAGAAAAACATAAAAAAAATAATGACTACGGAATTACTGCAACAAATAGTCGCGAAGACAGACCCGTGAAAGACAACCATGATCTCCATAACCTCAACTAACCCTGAATTCAGCGTGAACTTTCCAAACCGTATTCAACTAAAGGAAATCGTGCTTGCAAAATTACGAGTATATTACAGTTGGCCAAATATCCTGGCAGAACTATTTGGTATGCAGCTAAATAATTATCTGGTGTTTGCAAATAAAACTAAAGATGATGAAACTCCTGATTGAAACGTTGTTTCTATACCATCCGGTAATTAGCAGATCGACCAGATTAAAAACAAACTTCAACGTAGAATAAAATATATTACGGGAGAAGAATCAAAGATAGCTATAATACTCCACGAACCAACATTATCAGCCGCAACCGAGATAAACTCACTTCGTTATGTCATAGATATTTAACAGTCATCACTCAGAACCGTGCTAGGATAGCCTGAAATTCATCATCGGACACCTTGACTTCTACCTGAACCAACCTTGATTGATTTTACCACAGATGTGAAAAAAATATAACACAACCAGAGTACAGAAAATATTTTCTCATGTTTTTTTTTTTGATTGATTATTGTGATTAGTTAAGATTTTTTAAATAAATTATTCGAGTACGACACACCGAAGAGCCAGGTTCTTCGAGAGGAATATTTTACATTTCTTTCAGACGCAATTACTCCTGAACTCACTCGCATATTTGATAATTAAGGAATATATTTACGAGTATTACACAATATTATTCTGATGATTTAAAACAGCTGCTTATCGAAACAATTCAGAATTAAATCAAATCATGGACGATATCGATTATATTAATCAAGAAATTCGTAATTTCGTAATTGATGAAAAGCGTTACAAGGAAGATAGAACTTGAGACCCATCGTATTATGTATTTCTAAGTTTTTGTAAAATAACCGAACAATAACTACCGCCATTTGTAATACCATCACTTGCAACCGAACAACTAAAGAAATCACTCAGAGGTCTTATCGAAGCAAACTTTCCTCTGATACTCGCTGCATGGAGAAAAATAGCTCCTTCGTGGGATATCCTCAAGCATAACAATGACCCAGACAGGTGTAGGAAATACATATCATCTGGGAAAGTAAATATATCCTCGGTCATCGCAGTAAATCTAAAGTGTGTGATGTTATTCATGGAAGCTAACAAATAAATCTTAAAGAAACAAAATCAAGCCCAGCAAAGATAAAGTTTATATTCGTTTACGCCACTGGCTCCACCTGGATTTTAAATTGTTCAAGAACCAGTGAATCCTGATTATATGAAGTCTCATAATAATTTATTAACGAGAATAATGTTTAAACTCACTGACCAATCTGATAATCTAATTGACCTCGATCAGGTGATTATACAAATAAGTCTCTATGTGAAATTTAAAATGTCAATCCGCGTTAATGAAATCATCGTGCAAACAAACTATATTTCAATCTCATAAGTATTTTTTGTGTAAAATCAATATCAAATCGGTCGCCTCGATGGAATCAACCTTTCAGAATTAGTAAATCTATCAGCGTGTATGATTTTAATAATTGAAAAAGAATATTCTGAATAAATATTTCTATACTGGCTTTGTTGTTTACAAGCCGCCTTAGTTAACGGAGATCGGGTTTATACTTTCGTTTTTTATAATCTTTTATAGCAGTCTGCCACGTGAATTAATATTTTCTTTGTTTCATATTGTTTTGATGCTTCCGCTCTTACTTTTGCTACTGCCTTAAACACAGGTATGAACTTACTTAATTCACTGCTATCCGCTAATGATGCGTTAATGGCCTGCTGGATTTCCTTAATGAAAGCATACTGATATGGTGGCGTATATTAATTTTCATATTTAATATCTTGCAAGTCAGCGAGGATTTTATCACGATTTAGTTTATTTGATAATTGTATTCCCTGATTTTTTAAATTTGTAATATCAAAAATTATATCATTGATATTTTCGTAGTTCATTATTAAATAAACATAGCTTTAACTTTTTTACAAAAAATAAACAGTAGCATGACGACAGGTATTCGGTCACTGAGTCCCTTTAATTGGACCTTTATTTCTTTCATTGGGTCATTTTTTCTCTCTTCGTTGTATCAGATAACTCTCGTTTGAGATTTATCTTTGACCCTATGACCGTTTCTTTTGGCCGACATTCTTTCTGAATGCCTTGTGGGGTTACCTCGATTGTAACATAAAGCTTTTTGCATTCACGCTACTATTTATTTTAGGGTCAATTATAGATATACCTCCAGCGAAATGTCTAAGTGAAACGAAATATTAGAAAGATTTCAAATAACCAAAATGTCTTATCATTTATATTTCATGCACCACCACCTCAAGAATCGAATCCCGGGGTAGGTGCAAAAAACAGACCCACCACGTTATTCGATCGTTAAAAATAATTCTCGTTGTATTTGTTTAGAGAAGGCTGATCTAGTAATAATTTCTGCAACACGCTGTAAATATTTGCCAGCTGCATACATCGATTGAAATATTAATTCTGTGTTAGTCCTAACAATGACAGATTTCATAGGTGTAGCATTTGTTAAACACCTCCCTGTCAGAGCGCGTTTGATATTCTCACTTTGTGTAATAGTTTGAAGGTTACATAATTGATCAATTTTAGGATATGAGTCAATGTGGTCAATCACAAGGCCATCTTTGATCACCACAATGTACATTCATATACGAACCTGTGACAATAATATCTTATCCAGCATTAAATCTAAGATAACCAGTATTATCAACAACCCCCACTGACTTTTTCAACCGACAGTTTCTGATTATTTGTTTTAATTATTATTAGTCCAGAATCAGTCTTCTGGGGTTCTTATGACTGTATCATTGACCCTTTCATGGACGCTGTGAACGTGGTTATTTCTTTAATCATAATACCGTTTCAGCTCTCTGTATTGCTTACCACCACAATAGGGAAACAATTGCATTCCATTTCGTATTCCAACAACGCATCTTATACAAGGTTTCAGATCTAGGCTTCCCCGCCGCACACTTTGTGAATGATATCCGAGCAGGGAGTATAATAGCGTATCTCAAACATAGAAAGTATTTTATCAGAGTGAAATTTATTATACAAGCAGAAACAGGAAATTGGATTATTCGTGATAAACACGACCCTGTCCTCAATAATTAAAATCCCGTCATTATGAGTCAAAGTTACAAACCAGGAATATTCACGGGAATAGACAAACCGTATTATGAGCGAGGGTATCCTGTGACCGCGGTTGTTAATGGAACTTATCCGATACATGAAAAGCCAAATGTTCAGAATCTAAGCCTAATGAAACTGTCAAGGATAAATTGTGTCGCTGAGCGAGTAACAGAGCATTTTACGAATACGATTCGTGGAAACGGTCTAACAGATCTAAAACGTAGCAAACTAAACAAATGGTCTGAATCAGTTAAATATACTGGTGCTACAATTAAAGATGTATCCGAGCTAGAAAAAACATAAAAATTCCTAACAACAGTAGCAACGATAACAGGAGATGTATTTCACGAACCGATATATACATCAAGAAGAGCTCTAATAAATATCATTGATCATAATGCACACGTGTGGACTAACGCAGTAACAATATTTTGACGGGATAGAATTGTGAAATACTACACGGATAATTCTAAGCGAAACATGTTTGATGTTCATTACGAGTTAAGTAAAAACGATTCATGTCAGTGTCGTTATTTCAGGGTTTTTATGATGAAGAAGGTGATTTGATCAATTTTTAAGACCTAACGGTGAAATATACAGTACGGAATCCCTTCACAGAACGATGAGAAAACTCGCTGAGATATTTTCAAAGGATAATACCGAGCGATTTCTAACACACTGTTTTTCAGTCCCGTCAGTAGCAGCCCATTTCGCCAGAGATAAATCTGTGGAAACCAACACGATTTGAATTTCTCTCAGATGTTCAAGCTAGTTGTGTAGATTACGGACACGGCGGATTATTAAATAAAAAAATATAATTCTAAAACTGTTATTGCTATTGATAATTGTTCGTAGTATGTTTCTTCGGGTTTGGAGAGTGTGCTGGGTATTTTAAACGATTTGGACATCCCACACACGAGACGACACGAGTTGCAATTAATGTAGCACTACCTGACTTTGATCTAACCGGGTTCGCTCGTGTAATATCATTCGAGTTTACCCAAGGACTCCATCCGTACTGTTATATCTGGTTTGGTAGACACTTATCTGAAAAATACTGGGCACCTATAGTGTTATAGATTGTAAAATACTGATATCGTTGATTGTCGGTGAGGCAATTATTTCATTGACAAAACAAACTGAGGTTTGGTTACCACAACTTGATGATGATAGTCTTGATACAATGATGTACGATTACAGGGAAAAATTTCCTGATCTCGACGAGGACTATATTGTTCAACGATCCAAGAAGATTTTTTAATACAGAGGTGAAATCAATGATACAAACGTTTAAGATCTCGGTGGAAGAATAATCGGTAAATTCACCCAAGGTGGAGCATAGAATACAAGCAACATTATTCGCGATTAATTCTAGATGATGCTGAATACGATTTTATAAGCACAGATGCAAGAGCTAGAGATATATGTGTCAGTCGCGAAAATGCGTACTTGTCTGACGGATAAAAGTTAGGAACTAAAGTTAGTTACATCCATGGCGAACGTCCTCAGCATAACCATCTAAGATCATCTATGATGGCTTATGTTTCTATAAACCTGATATCGACGATAAATAGATTTCCTAGCACCACGGTCAGAGTCGCTACAGATGCATTTTATATAGATAGGAAGTATATAGAAACAGTGGCTCGTTTTGCAAAATCTGATGCGTTTTTGGGATCAAAGAGAATAAGCATTAAATGTTGCATGATTATTCTGAAGAAACGGATGTTACGGTTAAAGATAATTACCTCCAAAATAATCAGATATCAGAATTATCGAGTGCGTCTTCGTTATCTGGGCTAGTACGTAGATATAAAACGATTTAAGTGAACGAATGCGGCGGGTTTGGAAAAACAACACGAGTGATGGAATTATTTCGAGAGACGTCACATATGATTGTGTGAACACACACACACAGACTTGAAGAAAGATGAAACAACGAGGAGTTATTTCCTGCACTTATCATAGTTTCTTTCGGTATAAGGGTGACGCATGATCTCCTAATCGAATGGGTAAGAAAAAAATCATCATTTGGTATGAGATATGTACAGTGTCGTTGGATATATTAAAAATGTTTCTTGATTGAATGTGACTAAGAATACAGCTGTGATAATGTGTGGCGACCACCGTCATTTATCTGTTTGTCTCCGCATGAATGGTTGAAGAATTTTGTAGATTACTACAAAGAAATTAATATCGATCAAAGAGCGCTTGATTCAGAATTAAACGAGTTCAAGAACTTAATCAGATTACAGTCAGATAAAATCCAATATGAAATAGCACGTAAAATAATTTCAGAAACAAATGTAAATGATTTTTGGAAAGCTTGGAGTCCAAACGATTTGATTGTGGCAAGTAGAAAGATAGTCAGAGACACTCTTCAACAGCGGTTGTTTCAATTACATAAATAAAAATTCCCAACACTGCCCAGCGGCCGATATGTTGTAGACCAGATGATACACGAATACAAAATATTCAATCTGATATTCCTGGGAAAATAGAAAAACAGAATCACGTGTTAAATGGTATTGTTCTGGTTGATATCAATGTTGTTGAAGATGCATTGCACGCTGACAAATCTTCCTGGACGCATGGATACGCAATGACGATACACTCATCTCAGGGGCTATCCATCTCTGATACAGTTGTTTGTATCATAGATGATCGCATCGAGTGGTCGAATTTATTTTATCTCGCAGTGTCACGACTTAGAAGAATAAATCAACTTCGTAGTCATTTTAATTTTCAATGACATCACCAACGCTGAAAATCCACACCAGTTTACAAAGATAGCAGTCGTGGTCATACACGAGCCACTTTTATGTTGATCTGTTTTTTTTTATGGTTTTATCGCCATTTTTAAGCATAATATAGGCTATACGTGGCGGCCATTATTATTGGTGGAGGAAAATCCCGGAAAACCCCGGAAACAACGACCGACCCCAGAGAAGCTACTGCCAATATTTCTCACATACCCACATTGGCAGAATCCGAGACTCTAACCCACGCAAACAGAAATGAGATGGCAGTGATCTGTAACGGAGAGCGCTTTGGACAACGCGGCCACTCGGAGCCCATCTGCTGACCTGTTTTGAGTGTAATAAACGCAGACGGGCCAGTTAAGTATGCGCGGTGGTAATTGTGTATTCTCGAGTATCACTAGCAACTGTTCACGTGTAAATCAACGCTGAGGAGCAGTTGAATCTAATCTATAGATTGCGGGTATTCAGTGGAATCTTTGGAAAACATCATTGACGGACCAGAGGGCCATCAAGTATGATCAGAAACTTTTGCAAGGCCGAAGATTGTCATGGCAATGTCTAAGTGTTAGATACATAATTCAGTTTCTTCCTTCAGTGATGTATGTGGCACAAAATACCGGTATTAACGAAACAAACCCTAGCTCCTTTTCCATTTGATATATTATCAGCTTTACGAAGTTTCTCTTCAATCTCAAAAAATGCATCGGCGAGGAGGAATCATCTGCTTATATCATTCATTTTTAGTTCCATTCGTGCACGTGCGTGAGTTACATGTGCATCTTAATAATAATCCTCATACTCACACACTGATTAATCATTGAGGACTGGTGCGTCCATGTCTCCATGTCGAATATTGGATCAGATACACATTTGAACATATTATTATAATTCTTTAGCAGTTCAAGCTAAGTCACTGCCCGCTATTAGACTTGGTGCTATAATTATCTCTCTCCGCGTATTCCTCTTGCTTGTTTGTGCTGACACTCCACCCAATAGTTTCAACCGCTCACTTGCTGGTTTATTTAATGCTTTTACTGACATTATTCTGGCATCACGTCGGTGCTAGTAGATTTCCTGGAATGCTTACTTCGACGCTTGGTGGTTGTTTGGGCTGAGGTTGGAATGCCATAGTTAATTAAACCCTGACAAATAGAGGATGCTTCATTGATCATTTCTAGGAAATTGTTTCAGGATCGTATTCCACCAATCAGAATTTCTAGTGGATCAACATCGATGAGGTAAATATCGGGCCAAAATTTATATTGAATTACTTGGGATTTGGAGATCATTTTACCATCGCGTTTCAATCGACGACTATTGCAAGATGCAAGGCCACTTCCAATCGACTCTGATACAGGTTTTCCCTTTACCGTCTTTGTTTAGGGCTTTGTTTTGTTTCTTTGTGTTCTCATTTTTTCAACGCCATACCTAATTTTGATGTATTCATCTTTTCTTCGCTGTTTTACGTGGTCTGTAATGTTACATACAATCTGGTTAAATGTTTTTAAATTTTCATCAACATTTCTGGTCTGTTCAACACCGAAATAAATGCGATATATGTATTTACTCCAATCAGCATCATTTACATTTTTATATGCTCAGGTTTCATATAATAATCTTTGTCCTCCAACCAAAAGAAGGCAGTGTTTATAAAGGGCTTTTTTAGCCCTGATAGTAATAATACCTTACTCCGTAAACTTGTTCATTATGTCTCTGTAAACTGATGGTATTGATTGTCGAACTCCGGTTCGTGGCTGAACTGGTCAGCAGGTAATATCGCAAGAGCTATGTGTCTTGCTTTCAGTTTCAGCAACATTTGTTTTGGTTGGTTCTTCAATTGGTTGAAATGACTGTTCTGTACTCTCTGTAAACTCCACATGAGCATATTGGCGTTGTTCCAGTTGTTTTTATGTAGAATCACGGACTGGAAGATACTTCTTAATCGCATCTAGTCGTAGTCGAGCTACTTTAGCCATAGGTGCTGTCATCGTAAGCATAGAATCCCTCATTATAAAATTTACAACAACAATTTAATTGCAGATCACCAGGTCTGTGGGTATATAAAGTTTTACTGTATTGCAGTAAAGTAACTATATTTGTCACCAACGGTGAATTAACCGATCTCCATTTGACTCAACAGCCTAGACATTGACTGAGCTTTTCATAACTCACTGGGCTTCCACAACATGAGAACATGGTGATATAATTTTTTTTTAAAATAGCATCTCTCTTCCCACAGGCTATTTAGGAACATTTGTTTCTAGTATAGGGATTGCAGACCTGTTTCGCTTGATTAATTCCATATTTTTCCAGCATAAAAAATTCCATATTGATATATTCGCTGTGATAACAACCCGTAGGTTGTATATCATTGTGTATAACAAGCCAGACTAACTTTATATGTAGATGACATATACGGATTATTTCGCTTTACTCAACAATATACGCAACATAAATGTAGTTATATATTGTTTATTTATTATAGATAACACTAGTTATGTATTTTATTTCAGCTGAATATTCTATAATACGGGATAATTATAAATTATCTGAAACGACTTTGATTTATTGTCATTGGCAGGTATTCAACATATAGCATTCAAGCATGGGGTTGTGCAGGTGGAATCTATTTGAAATTCCAAATCATTAATGATATACTTCTTTGTTTGAGCCCCGGTATCTGCATATTGCTACGGGTTTAACTGCTATTATTATTTTGAGGAGGAGGAGGGCATAGTCGAATAGTATGAAAGTCAACAGGAAAACGTACTGATAGCAACTAATTTGCCAATACCATCACCAGTTGAAACTGATGGAGGGTTTTGCACGATATCGGGTTCGATCGGTTTTGGGTATGCAAAATATGGTCAGATACAATGCATGTTGTTGCCGTAGAACCGTAGACTGCGCTAAATGTATGTACAACGATCTAAATTTCTAGTATTTTGTTTCATATCTAGAAATTCACAGAGGGATACGTCCATGTGACCATAAAGGGGAGACACATTTCCTCCAATTTAAAGTTACATTGCATATCTCTAATGACAGTGTTCCGGATGAATTCCAATCTTCAATGGCTGATGCTCAAATATAATTCAATGACTATATGTAACACTGGTCTTGCTGTAATACAGTGGTATAGTCCAGAATGTTTTTGAATGAATTCACAATCATCCCAAGGCAAAGGTTTAGCCTCATTGGTCTGCGAACACTTCGTAAGGTCTCAAAATAATTTAAACAAATAATTCATCTCAATTTATAAACGTGATTCGAATAGACAGATGTTGAAAGAGGAATAATTAATCGTGTTGGTCTCCATTCTTATATATGAACCTAAAACAGGATAATCAGACCAGGATGTGAATCATTTTCCATCACATTCATGTACAGATTTTACATTTATATAATATTTCAGGGTCAAATGAACCTGGGATCATGTTTACATATATTGACGTAAAGAACTGATCTAATGGTAGCTATATAATATGGTGTTTACAAATGACCAATACAATCTACACCAAGGAACAAAGGTGAAACACAGTATATTTATATACAAACATTTAGCCACGTGAGTAAAAATCAAATGAAAAGTGTATGTAGTAAAGTTTTGCTTTACATATCGGTCAAATATTATTTTAAAAAATATATAAAGCTGTGTCATGAATCAAACAAAATATGTACAAATTAAAGCAATATAGTAGATTAGGCTACGGAGAAGAGCATGTAGAATAAGATAACCTTTTCCTTTGACGTGTCTAATGTCAATGGTTTGTTCCTGCAACATCAATTGGCACTTTGGCGTTTTATTTCGTTTATGAAAATAAGAGGTTTATGATCATCTAATGCAGTCAATTTAAAAGGAGATGCTATACATCACAAAGTGTTGACATCACTAACGTCTCGTTGGAGGAATACTGTCTCAGATGCTTGTTGTTTTAGAGCAATAGCTCAGTGGATGACCAACTCTATTTTGTCCTCTTTAATCAATAATCCAAATACCCCTACACAACTTGCATCAAGAAACAATTTAACTGATTGACTGAAATCTGGAGATGATCAAATCTAAGCATGACCTTTAATTGCTCGAAAACCTACCGACACCTGTCAGACAAATGACAATTGGTTCTCTGAATCAAACATTTGGTAAGGATTTCAACAAGTATGGAAAACTTGGAGCAAAATGTACAACAGTATCTAGTCATACCAAACTTTCCCATATATTGCTCTTTACTAACAGGCGCTAGATTCTCGGATATAGCTTTGACCATAATGGTTACACGTTTAACTTGATCCTATCCCACAGCATGTTCTAAACACGTGTACGGCAAAACTCACTCTTACCTAAATTAATCGTCTGATTAGCACCACGAAAACGAACAAATGATTTTCGAATAGATATCAAGTGATTTATCAAAGTGTCGTAGTTGATGATGACGCCATCGATGTTATCTAACAATTATTTCGGCCAGATGTTATTTTGTTCAACAAACACTAAAATAAAACAACAAACAATTGACATCATATAGATCTACAAAAATATATCACTATCACATTTTTAAATTGACTAATTACATATATATATATATATATATATATATATATATATATATATATGTGTGTGTGTGTGTGTGTGTGTGTGTGTGTGTGTGTGTGTGTGTGTGTGAGAGAGAGGTATATTTCCTTAATAAATCCGGTTTCCATTTGTACGTCTCCCCGACAAATCTGAAGGAAATCAAATTATATTATACGATCTTAAACCTGGAAAGGAAACATCATTAATCTTGTACTGTATCCACTGATAACTAATAATAATATAATTCACTGTTATATTATTTATATCATAATTTTCAAGAACATTACATCAATAACGACTGAAAAGACTTAAAGCATCGACATAATAAATTTAGATACGTCGAGAAAGAGATAAACAATGGTTAAAGTCTAGCACCCGTCCGGTATTTAGTCTATGAAGTGACATATCTTGCACATCTGCAGTTTATTGTAAAATATGTTATGGGTTCGCTCTACTTTTATTAGAGTAGCTGGATTTATACCATTGGGAACACTTTTGCTATTCAAACAAAGGTTGACCTATCAATTACATATGATCGATCAATTTTGTATTCATGAAATCTCCGTCAATCAGGCAGAAAATAACATCGCAGAAACAAACAAAGACATTTGGTTTCTTTTGTGTGGGGAATTTTCAGGCAACAAAATGTATGATTTGTTCGTAAATATCAAAGCAAAAATACAGTCGAATGATATCGGTATCACGAAAATAGTCTATGTCCTTCTGAAGGGTGGAAGAGACATTTTTGTATGCACAAATGTAATGTTGCATACAGCTGTCTAATATACAACCACATAAACATACAAATGTCAAACTGTTCCATACTTTAGGATATCTAAAATAAAGCCAAACGTACGAATATCATTCACTTTATCTGACAAGTCAGTGCAAATTCATGAACAAATTGTTGATTCGCCCACCTCCAAATGTATGCATGCTTATTTATCTCCGACGGTCATTTTTAAGAACGCGTGATGCTTACAGTGCAAACGAAATTCCTTCCCATGCGTGATAAGTTTGAAAAACATTATGTATGTATTTAATAGCTTGAATTAATTCCAGGCATTTGTTCCGATGTTGTATTTGCCGTTAACTAACGTGTCTATTGATATAAGTGGTTAGTTTTGCTTCCTAGCCGACTATCGCTTTTTCACTGGCTACAAAATGTGCAGTGTCTACAGGTGAACATGCCACACATCCGTTTTAAGACAAATACAACCGGAATGAGCAAAGTCACAAATATATCAGTGTCTTTAATTACTACACAATACTAGCTTAAAAAGTTACATCATAACCTTAAGTTAAGAACTATATCAGGGGCCAGGATAAGAAACTGTCCCCTGCCACCAAGCAGTGCAATTACATATGGATATATTTAACCGACAATAAAATGTTAATTCGATTTAACGCGATTCACTTGATTGTCATATGTAGTACTCTTTAAATGTTACAACACGCATCACGCCCATGTGCCTTCCACTGTCTGCTCGTTGCATCACTCCGCCCGCCGCCTGTCCATATCCACGCCTTAAACGAAATTGTGAAGTTCACAATTAAAGCAAATGCTTGTCAGAGTGTGTGATTATGAATTTTAACGTTGCTTTAACAATGTTGCACTCATATTGCTACGATGTCTGCCGTGAGGCAGTTTATAGTGAAGTCTACCAGTGGGTCATCATGAGGCAGACATGTAGCATGATGTTCCACTCAGTCACATTATCCTGACACCAGGTCGACCAGTCCTAGCACTAACCTCTTAATGCTCAGCGCCAAGCGAGTCAGCTGTTATTGCCAATTTTGTAAATCTTTCGTATGACTCGGTCGCAGATCGAACCTACGACCTCGGCGGACGTTTTAACAACTGGGCCACCGGAGCGGTAAATACTTGTCAAATAATTAAATATCATGTCATCATGTCACAAAACAATTTCTGAATTTCGACCTCACGTCTTATTAGTTATTCACAAACAAGGACATAGCAATATTCGCATCCGTCGCAATTTGTTTTTCTGAGGATGAGGATGAAGATAAGGATGATACATCATTGCAGCAACCTCATTAGAAGTCAAATGTTTCCAACAAATCTGTATTTAATGAGACAGTACAAAAAAACATATGGTTCTAATTAAATGCTGAAAGATTTTTTGTGAACGTTTTAAAAACAGATGCATCATTTTGTATGATGATAGCGTTATGGCCAGGGCACATATACGGTTATGAAATACTTTTCATCAAACTGTCTAGCCCACAATAAGTTCGCAAATTCACCTTTTGGAAATATAATGATATGGTCATTGTGACTAAATAATGACGTAAGTCTCTCAAACCAATTGAATGTGTGAGACGGATGTATAGAGAGTGAAGCGTTGATTTAGTCAGAGGAGAATAAACTTCAAGCATACAGTGTAAATGTGGATTATGTTACTGACAAGATGGATTTCATATATTCTGCAGTGTTAATACTTGTTTTGTTTAATGCAAAGAAAAGTGACGAAAGTGATAGTAAGTACAAACGTTTATGTTCTTCTGCGATAATTCGATACCCTGTTACTGTTCTTATTTTCTTCGTTGTTGTCGTGCAAATACTAGGGCCAATGAGGCTCTCATACATCTAGTACATGGCATATGGTTTTATAAAACTGCAAAATAAAGTATTAATGATACAAATAATTTTGAAGAACAGTTCACGTTATATATATATATATATATATATATATATATATATATATATATATATATATATATATATATATATATATATATATATATATATATATATATATATATATATATATAGATATATATATATATATATATATATATATATATATATATATATTTATCAATGCATACGCGGTTCAGACATTTACATGAATCTGTAAAGAAACCAAATTAAAAAGACCACATAGAGACAATTATTCATATTTAGACGGCAATGAATGAATAATGAGAATACTGTGACAAAATTCGTGTGGCACAGAATATCCAAGCTTGCGAGATAACTCTCCCCAACTAGAGCACTGCCAACGTATATCTCAATATTTTTTTATATTTGTTTATTACGTACGTATATATAAACATATTTTTAATTCCGTTTGATTGTAAGAATCGAATTATGCAAATGAAATGATTTACACCTTGTATTAAACATTATGCATGTGGTTCATCGCAAACATTCGTGACAAGCTAACTTTACAGACGGGCTATGTTGAGGGCCTTGTGTTCTCTTCTCGTTTTTTCCTACAGCAAATTAAATAGCGAAAGTATTTAGCCATTTTTAGTTTTCATAACACCTTAAAACTGATTGTTATATTACAACTAGAAGAAAACATATTTTAGCTGCCAGTAAATAATCAAACTCAATTACAGATTAAATAGTATTGTTAGTTTAGCTGTAGGAAATATGTTTCAAAATAAATAGTAATTGTACCATCTCAAACGAAAAAAAAAACAGTTTATATTGTCAATATGAATTTGCTGTCAAAGTTCCATACATGTATGTCCTTTTTCAGTGAATGTCTTTCTTTTTAAATTCACCTTATTCCATTCTTTTGTTTATTTTTAGATGAGAATATAATTGCTATGGCTGGTTGTAATATTTACCTTACATGGATATTACAAGATACAGGAACAAACATTTCATTCAGCATTGGCCGTCCAATTGAGGACCGAATCGCAGCTAGATTAGCTGATCAGAATTGCGACGTACGGGACAATTCATCAATGCTTTGCAGCATAAATAGTAGTGATGATGGGCTGATCGTAGTGCTGAATATGTTCAACGTAACTGCAAGACAGAGTGGTAACTACACACTTTGGAAGAAAACCGCATTGCTCGAACAGTCGTCATATTCTTCTAAAAAGCTTGTTGTCATCGGTGAGTCGAAACATTAGTATGTCAATGTATTGTAGGTATAAAGTTCTGAATGACTATTTTTTAAAATTATATACCGGTCGTCAGTAGTGTTTTTAGAAAACCATAAACTCTCTTCAATGAATCAAAACATATACTGATAACAATAAGTATCCATCTCTGCTGTGGACCTTTACGTTAACGTGGCTGATAGGCATGGGACATTTCAGGAGAGAACAGACATCTAAAATACATCTTTTTTGTTATGGTTTCATGTATCCAATGACATCAAGTCAAATTGTATTACATATTGTTACATTTGCATGGGCCACAAACAAGTTAAAACCATATAACTACCCTAGCGAATCAAACACCTGAGATTCAATCAACTTCAAAGATTAAAACACTGTTGTTTTAGTGTTTCCAGGAATATTAACATTAACTAATGTCGTTAACAACCTCAAACGTCTTTCATGGCATAATAGTTATATTTTGTTTTCATTTCGAATGTAAGGACATGCGTTATGGCGTTGAAGAGATATACAAATTGAAATGTAATACCATGTCCCGAAACGTCGATGATAATTCGGACTTATGACAATCACAAGTAATTCTAGAGTGGTTTATTTTAGAGGAAGGCTTCCTTTAAGGTATCGAACAAAGTACCGGCACAGGAAAGAAAATATTCTTTAATTCTCAAGTGCTTAACAGAGAAGGGGTGGATTATTCCAAAATAGACTGACTTTTGAGGGCGACAAACTTTCAAGTTGGTGATGCATTTCATCGAAATTGGAAAAAATAGCACAATTTATGAACGATTAACAAACTTTCTAGATATAAAATAAAACTCGGTAATTTGATCAATCTTGCCAACGCACAGCTAAGCTGAATGTTGATAGCCTTTTGCCAGCTAAAAGGGTTTATACGAATCTGTAAAAAGATATAAAAAGCGTATATTATCATCTATGTATCGACTTTACTTACCAAAATGTGTTTTAAGCATGTCGTGGAAAGATTACAAATTCAATGCAAAGGAAACATTATCATTGAAGTGTTGGCTTCTCCTTTCTATTTATTTTTTTACATTCAAATATTACGCATCATCACGAAATATATTGTCTTTCACACAGGAAAGCCAAATATAATGGAAGTACGGAAACCAATCCTAGGCCTGCCATTTCAAATGACCTGCAACACTATCTATGAACAAGAAGATTATTTATATAGGTGGATAATAAATGATGTTGAGAAAACAACCGTCTACAACATAAATTCACATATTATATCCAGTCTTAGCATGAATGACAATTTTAGCAACGTTACATGTCAAGTATGTTTAAATGAAACGGCAAGTAACCTCTCGAGTGTAACTTGCGAAAATGATGGCTGTTCGATAGAGAGTAATCCTTACACAATACAAGTACCATGTAAGTATGTTTGAAGTTTGTATTGATATAACGATATAAACACACACACACACATATATATATATATATATATATATATATATATATATATATATATATATATATATATATATATATATATATACCGAGAGAGAGAGAGATACAGGATAAACCGTTACTTTTATAAATGTATAAAGGTCTAAAAGACAAGCTAAAGAGCTAAAGGACAGAACAGAACAAGTGCGTGAATGTTCATCATACAACCAACTCTTCATACCTGCAAACTAATTGTTAAAATTGTATTGCACCAGTGACACACTATTGAGAAAGAGTGAACTGGGAGCACCTGAACTGCTAAATTAAATAGACCTGTACTGTGGCGTTATTTATATCTTGACTCTGCCCCATTCTACCTTGTTATATCATCATAACTAAGCTCCGTCTCTCTCTCTCTCCTTAAATGTTTTGCTGCTGCATATTAAATGAAATCTTCACGATTCTGCATTAAAGACATATTACAAAAAGAATTGCAGAAAATTCATTCCGAATTGTATATGTGGAATTATTAGTACGTGACGATTTATCCCGATATCATTTTAAATTTAATGTTATTGCATAGTCTAAGAATCATTTATACTTCCAAAAGGATATAATAAAATGTGAAGCGAATTAAATAGTGAATGTAAACAGTGGTCATTTTAAACTGAAGTGGGTTTTCTTTACATTCTAATAACATCCAAGGATTCAATGGCCTGTTATAAACAATAACAAAGTAAAGACTTGTTTTTGATGCGATGGAAACTTAAATCAATTTCTGCAAAAGTGGAATGTTATTCTTAATGAATAGGTTTCGAAATAAACATGTTAACTTAGTATACATTGCCTATATTCGTTTCCATCAACCTTACCAGTTTCGGAAGTAAAATTGCGAACAACTTAGAGTACCTTTCAAGGAATTGGACCTTTAATTCGGGTATTCTTATTAATACATGATCGGGAATAAAAACATCCTAGGCATTGCCCAACTCAATCTAGATTAAAGGTTCGGATGTATATAATGACAATTTTGTAAATGCCTCTAGGTCTGAAGTCACAATAACCAAAATACCTGTATAAAATACTCCTCATAGTGACTTATCTTCTTTTAATGCTTAGTTAACGTCAGTGTCACGAAAAATTAAGATATGATAGAAGCTTGCGAAAAACTTTATCTGATTTTAACCAAGATGTTGGAAAAATTTCCAAATAGTAACTCATAAAATGTAGACATTATTGCTTAAACGAGCAGATCTAACACTGTCGTGGCATAGATTTGATCTCTTTAAAATAGCCTTTGCTTAGGTTGTCAGATTGTATTTCGAATGGTATCCCAAGAGGCCTCAGTTTAAACAATTGTATACGCCTTTCATTCAAATATATAGAGAATATCTGAAATATGCAATTACCAATAATTGAGAACATATTCTTTGTCACGGATAATACAATTTGTACAGATATAAAATACCATTTAGGAAAAATATAAAGTTACAAAGGGGTAATAAATATCGTGTACTAATTTATCCTTAATGCTGACAACCTACTTTCACGTACTGTCTACCTTATACAATCATAATGTTTTCACATTCTTGTAAATATAAAGTTTGTCGTCATATACAAAACAACCTGTTATACATTTTATTCATACAATACATGAAATGGATACCAGCACCAACACTCCTTACTTTGTGTAGATTATATTTAAGCTGACTAAATTAGTACTCTTCGTGCATGTATCCAGTCAGCTGTGATTAATCTTACTTTAGTGCAAACTTTTTGTCGAGGTTCACTATTTTGTTTGTAACCACTGGGTGTATTAAAACTTTCAATCCAGTCTATTTAGATGACAAACTATTTATTTTCGATTATTCCGTTATCAGAGTAATTCTGAATAAATTAGACGTGACTATATGTATTGATTGAGGCTTCATAATTTAGACCTAAAATCTTAACTGTGCTCCATTTTAAAAGGGTGATCTACTAATGACTTCGTAAATCACATGATAGTATTTTGTAGTTTATAATGGCTAATTAATGGATCAGTTTGAGAATTATACAAAAGAAAACTAGCTACAGTAGGCATGACACTTACAGGGTAACACGTCGATTTCAGTTCCACGTATATTTCGTTTCAGATGGACCAGGCAATGTATCGCTCAATCGAGAAGAACGATATTTTTACCTCAAGGAGAATGATACTTTCGCAATAGAGTGCTTAGCCGATTGCTACCCAAAATGCCTATTTACCTGGAAGGGTCGTATCACTAAAACGAGCCAGAACCTAACCATCATTTTTGAGTCAAGACTGGCTGGACAGTACCAATGTCATGTTACCAATGAACAAACAAATATTACATTAATATCAGACCCCATTTATTTGTATCTCGCTAAGGAAGGTAAGTTGAATAACACACGATTTATATCGCATATGCATCCGTTCTTACCTACATATTCAGGGTTGAATAACAATGAAATTATTGTTATGATTCCCAACACAACCAAGATTTAGCTATAGCAAATATGAATTTTATTTTATAGATAAAATCATACAAAGGTTGCGACATAGAAATATCAATGCATATCCGTTAAGTCTTTCTACAAATATTGTCATTATGATCATCTCTTTGTTCTAGTTCCTCTAACTTTACTATGTACCCTGAAATACTGGAGACTATTAGTCTAACTGTCTTCCACTCATCATGTACAAAAGGAAGAGTATACAATAGACCTCAGCGCCACATTTATACAATTACGTGTAGTTTATATAGAGCTAATTTACATTATAGCCTTTGGATTTACTATGAGACGGGTACGATTATATAGTAAGTACGACATTAGCTTTTGAATATGATAACAAAATAGAGGTCAGAAAACAAGCGATTGAACAAAATCGAAGAGTAAAAGAGTTTCGCTTACAACCGAAACCCTTTTTTCCGTGAACGAACGCGATTAGAACTTGATTATACTTCGTGTGTTATGATGCTGTAGAGCATTAGACACTTGCGTGGTTCTAAAAATGAAAGAATAAAAGCATCAAAGTTCCTCCACTTAATCATATGTTATTCAATGTTTCCCCGTTCTCTGATAACTAACCAACATTGTATCATGCAGTCAAGTAGTCTACTACAGCACCAGCTTCAATCTAACCAATGAACTATGTAATTACCTAGCATTCGTCATCAAAACCCACTATAAATTTAGACTAGCCACATTAAAGTTTCTTGCAATAAAATCGTAAAAACAGTTTGCAATTAAGAAAACACTCTGCAATTCACATTCAAACAGTTATCATAAAGTTCTCACTTGAAAAAAAAACAACTATTTCTAATTCATGTTTAATAATAATAATAATAATAATAATAATAATAATAATAATAATAATAAAGAGAACATTGTATAGCGCCAAATGTTTTGAAGCTCAAAGCGCTTTACAACATCTATAATGATATGACAACAGAAAACAAAAATAAGCACATTGAAATTAGAAAATATAAAAGATGTTGACAATATTTAAGGTAGGAAACACTAGGTCTTTAAGTTTTTTCTTGCAGTCAAAAAAGATTGATTTAAAGAGCACTCATGAAAGGGATCAATGTGTCTAATTTCAATAAGGTGATTCGTTACACGTTGCTCGGCCCTGGTATGCAAAAGAACGTGTCGATATGACTTTATTTTTATAGTGGATATAATGAGTATACGATTGTCAGAAGAGGAGCATAAGTATATTACTGGTGTGTACACATGGGTGAGGCTAGATAGGTATGTTGGACTGGAATTCGTCAGTGAAACGTGACACAGAGAACATATTTTGTGCATGATTCTGGATCGAATGGCTATCCAGTGTAGGGTACAGAGCAGCAGAGAGGTGTGCTCTGATCGAGGAATACTAATGATGATCCAAGCAGCTGTGTTTGGAACGTTTTGAAGTGTCTGGAGTAGATATTGAGGTGAAAAAGGCAGAATTGAGTTATAATAGTCCAGTATTGAAACTACTAATAAAAGCACAAGTGTTTCAGTGGCATCAACTGACATATTTGCGAATGTAGCTGATGCGTCTCAGCTCAAGATATGCAGACATGCATATGTTAGTG